>JARQOD010000003.1:390376359-390406227 GCA_033576555.1 Oophaga sylvatica
TTTAGTCCTTTGGGGGCTAAAGTTTCTAGAGTGTGTATCCAATATGATTCTCGCTTTTTAAGATGTAAAATCCTATCTCCGCCTCGTCTGGGTGGAGGTGCAGTTTCAATCACTTGGAATCGTAATTGGGATATTGTGTGTCCTTTTGTGTGAAAATGATGAGGGATGGGGAGAAGGAGGTTGTTGCAACAGATAGTGGACTTGTGTTTTGAGATCCTGTCCCTGATGGACTGTGTAGTCTCCCCAATATATACAGTAGTAACTCGCACGGACATTTAATGAGGTACATAACAAAAGGGGTTTCACCTTTACCTAATTATAAGATGTGCGGCCATGACATTATATTGTTTATGCCTGATCTAACAAGATTATCGGTGTATAGGTGCACAAGTTGTCTACTCTGCATAGTGCAACAACGTGGATATCTCAATTGCTACCTTATAGGGTATGGAATCTTGTGTTTATAACACATATCACGCTCCCCTATAGATTTGTATTGCGGTGACACTTATGGGCACATTTATCAACAGGCTCCTACCCTATTCTATATTTCCAATTGAATCATTTCATCTCTTTCAAGCGGTATGTCAAAAATGTCCTTGTTGTTTAGCTCTGTTCTTAGATTGTTTTTCCTCATATAAGGCTTTACTGTATCTATATTACCCAGCTCGCCATCTTTATTGTGTAAATACTTTCTTTATAATCTTTATGGATTTTTCCTATGTACATATTATGATTGTTTTTTTCACATAAAACAGCATCTGATGAAGGTCTCATAGAGGCCAAAACGTTTTGCTGTATACTCCCGTTTGGGCTTCAATAAAAGAAACCATCACTGCATTACACCTAAGTTGAGTGCTTGGTTCATTATTCACTATATGGCAGAGATTATAGGCATCTGTCTGCGACAGGCGGCTTCATCTACTTGCTCTTTGGTGTCAGATTGGCAATACTGTTTCTGCCAGGCAGATATATAACATTTTATCAAGGTTCCTGCTGCATGTAGTAATTAGCAGTTTATTATTTCTTCCTGACAGGGTCTCACCAGTGCAAGAGCTGCAGAGATTCTGGTTCGTGACGGTCCCAACGCACTTACACCCCCTAAAGGCACTCCGGAAATCGTTAAGTTCATGAAGCAGATGATCGGTGGCTTCTCCCTCCTACTGTGGGCCGGAGCCATTCTCTGCTGGATCGCATATGCAATTCAGTACGCCCAGGACAACACTACACCCCGGGACAATGTAAGTGTGTCCACGAGTCACACTGACACCGCT
Organism: Oophaga sylvatica; assembly: GCA_033576555.1. Classification (NCBI taxonomy): domain Eukaryota; kingdom Metazoa; phylum Chordata; class Amphibia; order Anura; family Dendrobatidae; genus Oophaga; species Oophaga sylvatica. The sequence goes on from JARQOD010000003.1 coordinate 390,377,634, forward strand.
GATTCAGGTATTTGTGTGTGTTATTAAAGGAGGAGACCATTATACTCAGTGATCAGAAGATCCATTATCCTTGCCTAGATATACTTATAAATAACACAAATCGGACTAGTATAATCAGCTAGCTGGAAGAAAAGAACCCTATATGACGATTAAAATCGGAACTTTATTATTAATCCATAAAAAGAGTAATAAAAAGTAAAAAAAATAGCACAAAACAAATTATCACAGAGTAGGCAGTAGGGGGAACCCCAATAGTATCCTAAAAATGTGGTTAACAGGGCCACCTATATAGTAGCATAGTAACAGGATAAATATCCTATAAAAATCTAGTATAGGAGATAACTGAGGCTAAGGAAATTGTGTAAGTGAGGAGGAAATAATGACTATAGTGGACCAGGTAAATGGGTGCATAGATCATCCCATATATAATCTGCACCTGAATCCACATAAATATTTCAAGGCTGAACCCCACAGTAAATAAATCAGTAACACACCAAGTAGAAAGTATAAAACACAATACCTGAGCCCATAAATGCAGAACCAGAAGGAGTGGATAGAACAGGCATCCCCGCACCCCAACACACGTTTCACCCTTAGCTTCTTCAGGAAGGGTGAGGAATGCAATGATATAATCTGGGCAGATACATCAGGAGATCATCAGTAACCTAGATGTCTCTTCTATATATGTCCCTTGTTCACACTTTCCACATTTCTGACTGACGTTTGCTTTCTTCTCAGTTGTACCTGGGTATTGTCCTGGCTGCGGTTGTCTTTCTCACTGGTTGTTTTGCATATTTCCAAGAAGCCAAAAGCACTAATATCATGGCAAGCTTCAATAAGATGATCCCACAGGTGAGTGCACATTTATCATGCCTTCTTATTCAGTCTGCTTGAGTTGTAAAAAAATTAGATATACAGCTGCTTTAAAAGGGTTGTATGGGATTCTAAAAAATGTCTGCTTTAATCTGAAAACAGCACGCAGCCTGTCTACAGGTTGTGGATGATACTGCACCTCAGCCTCATATAGTTTAGTGGAGGTAAGGTGCAATACCAGGCAAACCATAAGAGGATGGTGGGGATTGGACACACAGTCCCACTCATTAGAAAGTGCTTTGTTACTTTCCAGTATAATCACAATATACTACATTCCCCTCTGCTGATACCTTCTCCATGTAATTCCATATTCATAAGTAATACACTGTAATACACAGTGAGGTCACCCATATATCACAAGTCAGCACATGGATATAAAGAAGTCCCCCCAGCCATAACACTGACCGTGGCTCCGGACGTCATCACATAATAGATTTTTGTTTTTATTATATGTCAGTAGATTTACAATGTAGCTGTACATTACAGTGATGAATGACTCTTATTTATGTGTCCTCCAGCAAGCACTGGTCACCCGGAATGGAGAGAAACTGGAGGTCCCGGCCACCGAACTTGTAGTAGGAGATCTGGTGGATATTAAAGGTGGAGATCGAATCCCAGCAGATCTCAGGATCACATTTGCCCAAGGCTGCAAGGTAATAATCATTTCAGGCCCACTGTTATCCGAGACCTATGTAATAGTTCTGGTAGGACGCTTTAGTCATGTTTGATGCCTGATATTAAGGTAACATGTATGAATACTGAGATTGCACGACTCTGCACAGAGCTGCCTGGACTAACGTGATGCATAAAAGCTCCCTATCATCAGAGTTTCAGCTTTGGCTCCATTTCAGGTGGACAACTCATCTCTAACTGGGGAGTCGGAGGCCCAAACTCGATCCAGTGAATTTACACATGAAAACCCTCTTGAGACTAAAAACATCGCCTTTTATTCTACAACCTGCCTGGAAGGTAAGCAGGGGACTGCGGCTTCTGAGGTGTAAAGGTCATGATTCGAAGACTTGTCAGAGCGGTGGCCAGCACGCATCTCCATCAGGGACATTTCTGACATTCTACCCTTGTATCATGGACACTTCTATGGCCCCATACATGTTCTCTTTTCTTCTATAGGTACTGCAAAAGGATTTGTGATCAATACTGGTGACAGGACGATCATTGGTCGGATTGCTTCACTGGCATCAGGAGTTGGAAATGAAAAGACCCCTATCGCTGTTGAGATTGAGCACTTTGTGCACATTGTGGCCGGGGTGGCCGTGTCAATCGGAGTTCTGTTCTTCATTATTGCAATGTGTATGGGGTACTCCGCTCTCAACTCCATCATCTTCCTCATTGGCATTATCGTGGCCAACGTGCCCGAGGGTCTCCTTGCTACTGTGACAGTGAGTACTTCTTTCTTGGACATAAAATTTCTTGCCTAGGGACAGGTTACGGTTATCAGGTTTTACTAGCGTTTGTATTAAATAAAGACGGCTGCTTTCTTCCGGAGACTGCGTTAATAGACAAGGTTGTAGGACAATAATACTGGGCAGTCATATTCAGTTGAACCATGGAAGGAGTGACGCTGTTTCTAGAAGTATGCCGCCATGTTTTCTAACCTCCATATAATCTCTTTATAGGGGTTCTCCCATAAACAACACACAAAACCTATCCCCAAGCCAGATGATAATTGTGTGCTCTCAATGGGGACTTTGAGATCAGTGGGGATACTAGTCTTCGGATCCCCAGCAATCATACCTTCCTGTGTAAAGTGATTTGATCGCTAGAGATAGTGGGGACAAATATTGAATCTCTGCAATTTTGTGTCATTTAGGTAACACTTTCTCTAACTGCAAAGCGTATGGCAAAGAAGAATTGTCTTGTGAAGAACTTGGAGGCCGTGGAGACTCTCGGTTCAACTGCCATTATTTGCTCTGACAAAACAGGAACCTTGACACAAAACAGAATGACTGTGTCCCATCTCTGGTTTGATGATCAGATCCACTCAGCCGACACGAGTGAAGAGCAATCACGTACGTGTGTAAACACTTGAAAAGCAGCTCTAGACCTTTCTCCTTCAGGTGTTTTCTGTAGATTTTTCTGGACTCATACCACTCAATCGTCAGCATTCTGCATGTAGATGAAATCTTTTGTCTGGGTTTTATGGGTGGGGATAAAAAGTTCTTATGTGGGATCACTGTCCCTTCACTAAGAGTCATGGTGTAGCCTTTACATAGGATGCTTGTCTCTTTAGATCACTCATTTGAGCAGACATCTGACACATGGCATTCCTTATGCAAGATTGTGTCCCTGTGTAACCGTGCCGAGTTCAGGGCTGGACAGGAAGATGTGCCAATCATGAAGGTATGTACACTTTGCCGGTGTATCCATGCATGTGTCCTTGTTTTCAGATAGGTCATAAACCCTTCTCTGTATCTCTCCAGAAAGTTGTAGTTGGAGATGCTTCTGAGACGGCTCTGTTAAAGTTCTCAGAGGTGCTGACCAAGAACGTGATGAATATACGAAGTCAGAACTGCAAGGTCTGCGAAATTCCTTTCAATTCCACCAACAAGTTCCAGGTATGAGATATCTAACTGTTCTGCGACATATGCAGACATACACGAGTCTTGTAAGCTAACGGGAGGATGCTTATATGTCCAGCTATCCATACATGAGACCGATGATCCCCAAGACCAGAGATTACTGCTAGTCATGAAGGGGGCCCCTGAGAGAATCCTAGACAGATGCTCCACCATTATGATTGGTGGCAAGGAGCTGCCGCTGGATGAGACTATGAAGGATGCCTTCCAGACGGCGTACATGGAGCTTGGAGGACTCGGGGAGAGAGTATTAGGTACAGAACTATAGACAGTTGTATGTTGGATGGGAATGTGCATGTTCTGTGTCTGTGGTACATAACCACCCTCCTGTTTTGTTTTAGGATTCTGCCATTTATATCTCCCTGTCCAAGAATATCCCTCATCCTATGCATTTGACTCAGAATCCATGAATTTTCCAACCTCAAACCTTTGCTTTATTGGGCTCCTGTCTTTGATTGATCCTCCTCGGTCAACTGTGCCGGATGCGGTTAGCAAATGCCGGTCTGCAGGCATTAAGGTAGGATTCATCATTGGATATTTTGTGTAGTGCAACTGTTATAAAACTACAACTCTCAGTACTTCCTGACAGCCAGAGGCAGGTGGTAATTTGAGCATTGTTGCAGATTAATAACCCTTAGCTGTATATATAAGTTTCGGACAGTCTGCATAATTGTGAATACTGTCATGGACAGCCACTGTCTTTGTGACTAAATGCACCTTGTTTTATTTCCAACAGGTTATAATGGTAACTGGAGACCACCCAATAACAGCAAAAGCAATAGCTAAAAGTGTCGGAATCATTTCAGCTGGGAATGAAACAGTGGAGGATATTTCCAAACGCCTTAACATTCCTGTGGAGCAGGTTAATAAGCGGTAAGAGCCATAAATGTGGGTCTACTGGGATGGTTAGAGCACAGGGCTTGCCCCAGCTAGAGCCTTAACATGTTAGGCCAGTGTCACACTTGCGTGTGTGATATGAGATACTCACGCGAGTCTCTCGCATCAACACCCGACACTCGGATCTGAGCGTGCGGCCGCATGTATTTCTGTGAAGCCGCACACTCCAATCCAAGTGTCGGCGGCAGTGATGGGTGTTGATGCGAGAGACTCACGCGAGTTTCTCGCATCACACACGCAAATGTGACACCGGCCTTAATATTATTTCTGGTTCAGAGAGGCGAAGGCAGCCGTGGTGAATGGTGGAGACCTGAAGGACATGTCGTCTGAAGAGCTGGATGACATTCTGGCCAATCATTCAGAGATTGTATTCGCCCGGACATCACCTCAACAGAAGCTAATCATAGTAGAAGGCTGTCAGAGACAGGTATGAGGGAGATCTTCTCACCACCGGTGGTGTCTCCTCAACACCTGAGGGGTCTCCTCAACAACTGGAGGTGTCTCCTCTTCACCTGAGGGTCTCCTCAACAACTGGAGGTCTCCTCACCCCGACTGTGATCTACTAATGCTGCACTCTTTGTTCTAGAACTTTGTAGTTGCTGTGACTGGTGACGGTGTTAATGACTCTCCAGCTCTGAAGAAAGCAGACATTGGAATTGCCATGGGTATTGCTGGTTCAGATGCTGCCAAAAACGCTGCAGATATGATTTTGCTGGATGACAACTTTGCTTCAATTGTCACTGGAGTAGAAGAGGGTGAGGAATATGTTTTGTCTAGACGTATAGTAATGAACAGGAAAAGGGATAAGTACAGCGCCATTATTGAGGATGTTGGGTGCACCCATATTCGTGTAGCAGATTACATATTTCCATGTTCTAACCGCAGGTTTCTTTCACAGGTCGCTTAATTTTCGACAATATTAAGAAGTCCATTGGCTACACCCTGACCAAGAACATTGCGGAGCTCTGCCCGTTCCTGATATACATCATTGCCAGCGTCCCACTTCCTATTGGTACCATCACCATTCTGTTCATTGACCTAGGCACAGACATTGTAAGTACAAGTGTGGCTGTATTTATTGAGAGGGAAGGGTAGAGGTAATGGTACATTGTAGTCACAGTTCATGTAGATCTGCGTCATCTTGCCCTCCAGAATCCAGCTTCTAAGTACAATTGCTCTTCCCACAGATGCCATCTGTATCATTTGCCTATGAGAAGGCAGAGAGGGACATCATGAACAGGAATCCTCGCAGGAAGAACATAGACAGACTGGTGAACCAGCAACTGGCGCTGTATGCCTATCTGCAGATCGGTGAGCTTAAATGGCAGCACCAGGTTGTATAATATAGGTAAGAAATGAGCCCTCTAATCCTGAACCTGCTCTCTACACAGGCATCATTCAGTCTGTTGGAGCTTTTCTCACTTACTTCACGGTTTTGGCTGAAACAGGCTTTCTGCCCTACACCCTCCTGGGCATCCGTGTTTCCTGGGAAGCAACTAATAATCAGGATTTGGAGGACAGTTATGGGCAAGAATGGGTAAGTGCCTCCAATAATCATCACATGAAGGAGAAAGGCTTGACCTAAAGAAAAACCGGCCGATGCCACCATCGCTCAGTAATCTTTTATTATCTTGCCCAGTGCATTTATTTTGATGTTGTCAGGTCTTGTCATGGGCAGAAAGACCAGGTAAAGGTTTACAGTGGCATTGAGTCCTTTCCCCTTTCACAGACACTGCACTTTTACAAGGTATAAGGTAGTGCTGTTACTCTTTGCAGACAGCATAATGTGCTGTTCTGTAGGAGAAACACAATCCAACTGAGGAGGACAGGACAGGGGGGACAATGCTAAGTGTTACGTTCCTAAAGACGTGGAAGGGAGAAACAACCAGCAGTTCAATGCGCAGACGTCACACCAGCAGATGAACCACTGCACATACTGCATGTAGTAACTGCTTAAGGAGGCATCTCAGCTACAGCCAGTACATTAGTGACAAATCTTGCTGCATTCTGGCAATGTGCACACAACATTTAAGGAACGTTCTTGAGAGTTGTCGCTTTTTGCCGTGCTGTGATGTGAAATAATGCTGTAATGCGGCAGCCCCAGAGGCACTAAGTCATCTGAGCACTGATGTCAAGTGACCTCTACATACAAGAAGAGATAGGATCACATGACATCAGTGGTGGGTCTGGGGTTGTCATTGCAATATGACTCTTCCAGTATTTATTTATAGTTTATAGAAAGAAAGAGGAAATAATATATATATATATATATATATATGTATATATATATATACAGTACAGACCAAAAGTTTGGACACACCTTCTCATTCAAAGATTTTTCTGTATTTTTATGACTATGAAAATTGTAGAATCACACTGAAGGCATCAAAACTATGAATTAACACATGTGGAATTATACATTACACTTTACAAAAAAGTGTGAAACAACTGAAAATATGTCTTATATTCTAGGTTCTTCAAAGTAGCCACCTTTTGCTTTGATTACTGCTTTGCTCGCAGAAAAGGTGAACGGATGGACTCTACATGCCTAGTTCCCACCGTGAAGCATGGAGGAGGTGGTGTGATGGTGTGGGGGTGCTTTGCTGGTGACACTGTTGGGAATTTATTCAAAATTGAAGCTGTGAGCGGTCCAGCTCACCCCAAACCATCTTGATTGGGTTCAGGTCTGGTGACTGTGGAGGCCAGGTCATCTAGCATAGCACCCCAACACTCTCCTTCTTGGTCAAATAGCCCTTACACAGCCTGGAGTTGTGTTTGGGGTCATTGTCCTGTTGAAAAATAAATGATGGTCCAAGTAAACGCAAACCAGATGGAATAGCATGCTGCTGCAAGACGCTGTGGTAACCATGCTGGTTCAGTATGCCTTCAATTTTGAATAAATCCCCAACAGTGTCACCATTAAAGCACCCCCACACCATCACACCACCTCCTCCATGCTTCACGATGGGAACCAGGCATGTAGAGTCCATCCGTTCACCTTTTCTGTGTGCAAAGCAGTAATCAAAGCAAAAGGTGGCTACTTTGAAGAACCTAGAATATAAGACATATTTTCAGTTGTTTCACACTTTTTTGTAAAGTGTAATGTATAATTCCACATGTGTTAATTCATAGTTTTGATGCCTTCAGCGTGATTCTACAATTTTCATAGTCATGAAAATACAGAAAAATCATTGAATGAGAAGGTGTGTCCAAACTTTTGGTCTGTACTGTATATATATACAGTGCCTACAAGTAGTATTCAACCCCCTGCAGATTTAGCTGGTTGACACATGCGGAATTAACTTTGCATTGTGACATTTGTACTGTAGATCAGCCTGGAAGTGGGAAATGCACTGCAGCAAAATTTTTTTTTTTTTTTTTTAAAAACGTTAAAAGTTAATTTAGAGTGTCATTTATTATTCAACCCCTCAAACCACAAGAATTCTGTTTGGTCCCCCTAAAGTATTAAGAAGTAGTTCAGGCACCAAGAATAATGAGCTTCACATGTGTGGATTAATGATCTCTTTTGCCAGCCTTTTCTGACTATTTAAGACCCTCCCCAAACTTGTGAACAGCACTCATACATGGTCAACATGGGAAAGACAAAGGAGCATTCCAAGGCCATCAGAGACAAGATCGTGGAGGGTCACAAGGCTGGCAAGGGGTACAAAACCCTTTCCAAGGAGTTGGCCCTACCTGTCTCCACTGTTGGGAGCATCATCCGTAAGTGGAAGGCTTATGGAACTACTGTTAGCCTTCCACGGCCTGGACAGCCTTTGAAAGTTTCCTCCCGTGCCGAGGCCAGGCTTGTCCGAAGAGTCAAGGCTAACCCAAGGACAACAAGGAAGGAGCTCCGGGAAGATCTCATGGCAGTGGGGACATTGGTTTCAGTCAATACCATAAGTAACGTACTCCACCGCAATGGTCTCCGTTCCAGACGAGCCCGTAAGGTACCTTTACTTTCAAAGCGTCATGTCAAGGCTCGTCTACAGTTTGCTCATGATCACTTTGAGGACTCTGAGACAGACTGGTTCAAGGTTCTATGGTCTGATGAGACCAAGATTGAGATCTTTGGTGCCAACCAAACACGTGACGTTTGGAGACTGGATGGCACTGCATACGACCCCAAGAATACCATCCCTACAGTCAAGCATGGTGGTGGCAGCATCATGCTGTGGGGCTGTTTCTCAGCCAAGGGGCCTGGCCATCTGGTCCGCATCCATGGGAGGATGGATAGCACGGCCTACCTGGAGATTTTGGCCAAGAACCTCCGCTCCTCCATTAAGGATCTTAAGATGGGTCGTAATTTCATCTTCCAACAAGACAACGACCCAAAGCACACAGCCAAGAAAACCAAGGCCTGGTTCAAGAGGGAAAAAGTCAAGGTGTTGGAGTGGCCTAGTCAGTCTCCTGATCTTAACCCAATTGAAAACTTGTGGAAGGAGCTCAAGATTAAAGTCCACATGAGACACCCAAAGAACCTAGATAACTTGGAGAAGATCTGCATGGAGGAGTGGGCCAAGATAACTCCACAGACCTGTGCCGGCCTGATCAGGTCTTATAAAAGACGATTATTAGCTGTAATTGCAAACAAGGGTTATTCCACAAAATATTAAACATAGGGGTTGTATAATAATTGACCCACTCTTTTATGTTTAAAATTTATTAAAATTCAACTGAGTAACATAACTTTTTGTTTTGTAAGATTTATGCTTCTGTTAATAAATCCTACTCTCGTTTGCAGTTTGAAGGCTCTAACTTATTTGCATCTTATCAAACCAGCTAAATCTGCAGGGGGTTGAATACTACTTGTAGGCACTGTATATATATATATATATATATATATATATATATATACATACATATATATATAAAATATATATAATCCCTATTGTTAAACACTTCTGTACAAACCTGCCTCTGATCATGCGTTTCCTGTCTTATTGCAGACGTTCGGTCAGAGGCAGTTCCAGGAGTGGACGGTGTACACAGCTTTCTTTGTCAGTATCGTTGTGGAACAGCTGGCAGATCTTATCATCCGGAAAACCAGGAGAAACTCACTTTTTCAACAAGGTTTTTTTAAGTAAGTGGATTATTTGGGATAGGAAGTGTGTGGAGTTCTGCGCAACGCTGTGCACACATACCTGGAATTCTACCTACATTCCAACAGCAACAATTGCACCAAGTGGTGGAATGTACAGAACGCCTTAAGCATCATCCTGAATAATGACCTGTGACTTGTTCAGATCTCTCCACGTTATCTGATCTGCAGACTATTTCTCTGATCACTCTTTTCTCTGCATTTTTTTTCAGAAATAAATTTCTCCTAATGGGTTTGGCATCACAAGTCATCATTGCAGCCTTTCTGTCTTATTGCCCTGGTATGGCGGATGCCCTGAAGTTTACCCCATTAAGGTATGTGTTATAAATTACGAGCATGGTCATGTTGTTAGATTTGGATTATGACATAGTGTGGAATTAAGGAGTTTTCCAGCAATGTAGTAAAATGGCCTCCATCATGTAACTCAAACATCAGGTGGTCCTAGTCAGGACGGGTTGCAGTCTGAAGAAACCGCTCCTGAGACCTGTGTCTCAACTCCAAAGAATAATTTGAATGTTAGTTTTTATTTTATTAAAGAGTAACATAATCTAACACATACCAGTAGGATTGAGAAATCTGGTGCAGTGTGAGCCAAGTTCTGGAGATATTTTAATTATTGAGGATGTTAATGTTAGGTCATTAGTTGGACAGAGATTAGGGAGGAGATGTAGGGTGGTGCAGAAGTGTGGAGAGATTTCTGAGTGAGAGAGAGAAGTTTATGTTGTACTCTGTAGCAGATGGGCAACCAGTGCAAAGACTGGCACAGATAGGAGGCATCGGTGTATTGACTGGACAGAAATATGATCCTGCCTGCTGCATCCAGGACAGACTGGAGCAGAGTGTTTATGGAGACCAATTCAAAGTTATTTGGTAGTAATGTGGGGGTAATGTCAGGAGACACTTTATATAATTGGGTGTCATCAGCATAGAGATGGCACTGAAAACAAAATCTGTTAATAGTTTGTCTACTAGGAGCAGTGTACAGAGAAAAGAGGGAAGGGTCTAGTACTAAGCCTTGAAGAACCTTTACAGGAAGTGGAAGAGGAGAGGAAGATGAGCCAGCAAATGTGACAGCGAAGGAGCAGTCAGAGATGTAGGAGGAGACTAAGGAGAGAGCGGAGTTGTGATGCTGGTAGCTAGACCAGAGCATTTAGAGGAGGAGCTGATGATCCACAGTGTCAAGTGCTGCCGAGCAATCCTGGAGATTTAGCAGGACCATTAGATTTAGGGCAGATTCTGCAGAGAGTAAAGAAAGGAAAGTTGATTGTAAATGGTCACAAAGAGTGTTCTCTGAGAGATAGTGGATCAGCCAAGAGTGGAGTAAGCGTTAGTTTAGAGATGAGTTGCGATTGTTGAGTTGTTTGGTCGAGGGTTGGTTTTTCAGTCTTGGGTTTATGATGGCAGCATGTTTGAAGAAAGCGGGAAAGATACCAGAGGAAAGCGACAGGTTAATTGTGTTAGTTAGTTGGTAGTGACAACCGGGAGAGGAGGGAACAGGGTCATTGGTGCAGGTAGTAGGGCGAGAAGAAGCTTAGTATTATTATTAGTTACCAGTTATTCTGTCACTTTTTTGACTATGAAAATTGAGCCAAAGTGCTTGGGGAATTGGGAGACAATTTCCAGTCATGGTCAGTTTTCTATTTGAAATAAGTGGCCAGATCATGAGCGCTGAGGTTGATGACCGGGAATGACACTTTAGGACTGAGGTGCAAAGTGTCAAACAGTTGTTTAGGATTGTTAGAGAAAAGGGTAGAGAAGACATGTGTTTGGAGAGGTCAAGGGAGAGTGTTATAGGTTGCAAGCATTAGCTTAGAATGGCTGAAATATTTGGCCAAAAGGAATTTTCTTCACAGATGTTTTGCGTTTGTAGCGCCACTGGAGAACACATGTGCTAAGGTTGCCGGTGTCGTTGTCAGGGTTTTCTGGCTGTGGGGGGGGGGAGGGCTGGAGTTTAATCAAGTGTAATTTTCAGTGTTTGATTGTAATGTTGTAAAGGTGATTTGGGGCATGAGAGGGAGGAGATTGGGGCCAATGATGAATGCAGTGTTTCTATGAGTTGGTGGCACATGTAAGTTGGGAAAGTTTTCTTGATCGGTTCAATGGATATTGAGAGAGAAGGAAAGACTGTTGTAGTCAGAGAGCGGGAGAGTGCAGTTAGTAAAATCAATGCACTATACTGAGCCGGGTGTAGACCAGGTCCAGTGTTTCTCCATGCATAGGAAAGACAGTAAGCAGTGAAAGGTTCCGAGAGGAGGTTAGAGAAGGAAGATGAGGCAGATAGGTAGATTGATTCTTAGATGGGATGTTGGTGTCCCCCTTAATTCATACCCTGGATTATTCTCAATTAGGTGGGCAACTGAATCAGGACCTGGTGGGATTGTTGTGGAGGGAGTGACATAACTTGCATGGATAGTGCTTGAATTACCTATTTAACTGCCTTGCACTTTGCCAAATGTGGCACATCACCCAAATCTGCACAAGTGACCTTCCCCACGGTTAGGTCTACATTTATCAGGAAGTAATAAACCAATTTAGATAAGGACAGAAGCTTATGGCATATAGGCATAAAAAATAATTATATATGCCCTATTTCAAAACATAGTAGTACATCTACGGAATATACCCGCAGGCTGGAGTGAAGATCACTCGGTGAATACTGAAACCAAAAAAGAGGAAACTGAGGAGTGTGTTGTGAATGGGTTTGAGATGAGTTCTGAGCAGAGGCTCCCTCTGGTGGTTACAAGCGGTGCTAGTGAAGATTGTGAGGACTGGGAATCAGGTGTTACTGACTGGTCTTATATAAGGGAGTCATTTTCCCATCAGGGTTGCCGGTGATCAATTGTTCTGGTCTGAATCCTTCATTCCAGTTTCCCTTGTAGCCTGCTGTGTCGTGTCTGCATCTCCTGCTATCAGATAAGACCTTTTTCTTCTTTTGTGTTTGTACTATATTTTTGCATTTTGTCCTGCACTTCTGTGGGGGCCTTCAGGGTCCCCTCCGGGGGCTTCTGCCCTCTCAGTTTAGTTCAGCCACTGATGTTTGTACTTTTGCTTTTTCCAGTTTTTTCAGTGGCTGCTGTTTTGATTTTGTCACACCAGAGAACTAATTTAGGTGGTAGAGGTCGTGTGATCTCAGGTGATTTTGAAATTAGTAGAGTTGGTGTTTTTCAGGGTTTTCTGAGATTGCAGTAAGTACCCTTCCTATCCTTTTCTATTTAGATAGTTTGGGCCCCAGCGTTTGCTCATACTATTTTCTTTCTGTGTCAGTATTTCCTCTTGTCTAACCGCCATTACATGTTTGGGGGCTTTCTATTATCTTTGGGGTTCTGCTCCGGGGCAGATAGCTTTCCTATTTCTATCTATAGGTGTAGTTAGTTTCTCAGGCTGTGACGAGGCGTCTAGGACCAACGTAGGAACGCTCCACGGCTGCCTCTAGTTGTGGTGGTTAGTCAGGGTACTGCAATCTCATAGATTCCAACTGCTCTGGTGTATTTTTTTTTTTGCCTGCACTCCTCAGCTACCGAAACATAACAGGAGTGGTCAAAAAGGTGCAATACAAGTCGATTAATATAATTAAAAATACCTTTATTTGTTGTATATGGGCATGTGGTGGCGCATAAGGTGCACACACAGTTAAAACAAAACTTTTGTTAAAACTTAACCTCTCCAAGACTGAACTCCTTCTGCTCCCGCCGTCTACTAACCTCCCTAAATCTGACATTTTCCTCTCTGTGGGCGGCACCATAATAACACCCCGGCAGCAGGCTCGCTGTCTGGGTGTTATGTTTGACACCAATCTCTCCTTCACCTCCCATATACAATCTCTTGCCCGCTCTTGCCGTCTACACCTAAAGAACATCTCTAGAATCCGCCCTTTTCTCACCATGGAAACAACAAAAACCCTCACTGTAGCATTGATCCACTCCCGCCTGGACTACTGCAACGCTCTATTACTTGGCCTCCCCATTACTCGACTATCCCCTCTCCAGTCCATCCTTAATGCAGCAGCCAGGGTCATCCATCTGGCTAATCGGTACTCGGACGCGTCCGCTCTTCGCCAGTCCTTACACTGGCTGCCCATTCATTATAGGATCCAATTCAAAGTACTGGTTCTCACCCACAAAGCTCTCCACAGTGCAGCACCCCCCTACATCTCCTCCCTCATTTCTATCTATCGGCCTAACCGACTGCTGCGCTCTGCAAACGACTTTCGACTAACCTCTGCACTAATCCGTACCTCCCACTCCCGACTCCAAGACTTCTCCCGCGCTGCGCCAATCCTCTGGAATGCTCTACCCCAAGAAATTAGGACTATCCACAATTTGCATGGTTTCAGGAGCTCCCTCAAAACACATTTGTTCAGAGTGGCCTATCACATTCACTAACCAAAGTCGTTCTATGTTTAAGTGTGTATGTGTAGCCCATTCACTATCTCCATCCATGCCTCACTCCCTCAAGATGGCTGGACCATTATTGTAAATGCACCATTGTATATACACACCTGTACTTTGTATATCCCCCACCTCATTGTATATTGTAAGCTCTCACGAGCAGGGTCGGCTTATTTTGCTTTAATTATTGTATTGTTAACGTTGTTACCTATGACTTGTGTTTTGAAACTGTTAAACTGTAAAGCGCTGCGGAATATGTTGGCGCTATATAAATAAAGATTATTATTATTATTAAAACAAATAATACATTGATAAATATTATACAAAGCAGCATATGATATATTGAGCAGCAGGAAGCATAATTTGTAGAACTAATAATAAGTTATTGTTGGCCTATAATCTTGAATAAGACATACAATAAAATTGCAGAGACCTCAATATAAAGTGCACTGATACTAGAAGTTCATTATGGGTTTAAAACAATATATATAACCATCAAAGGGATATTAAAGAAGATGTAAAGATAGAACAAATCTATAGAACCAGTTAAGAGTTCTTAGTGAGTAGTGGACAACACATTCAATTGTAGTGTGTAATTGCCATCCATGTACTATAGAGGACAATCATAATGCTATAATACTGCATAGGTGTTAATATACATACCAAATAAATATATAAAGAGCTGCTGATTGTGTGACGCCGAACCCAAACACACATTTTGGACTCCTGACGTAGGGGTTTATTTGCATTATGTGTGCGCCTTATGTGCCACCACATGCCCATATAACTAAATAAAGGTATTTTTAATTATATTAATCTACTTGTATTGCACCTTTTTGACCGGTCCTCGGTTTCCTCTTTTTTGGTTTCATTTATCAAGAAGCTTGTGCTAACACCTAGGTCTAATTTAACTGGTTATTCTATTAAGCAATTACATTTAACAACAAATCAACAAGCTTACAGGCCAACATGCTCCAGAAAGTCTGGCAAACACTCACAAAATTACACCTTTTGGGAAGAGACTCCTAACAATGACCATTTTCATTAATTACACCTTACAATGAAGGAAGTGAAGAGTTGCTCTTCAAGAAGGGTTCATGAAGCCAAGGAAATTAACAATTGACACAGGAGCTGTATCATAACCATATACAGGGCTATTGAGAACTGTCTAACATGACAAGAAAAAAAACTTTGCCTCAGCTGGCTAAGCACTAACGATTTGTCCCCATAGCCTTTTTCCTCCATGCACAGTCAGACAAGATTTATTTCTTTTCATGTCACAGTCCGTCACTGGCATCTCACCACTATGTGCTGCTCTTCTGACAGTTGAGACCCAGGTCTCAGAATGCAGCACATCCTGACATGTGACTAGGACACCTTCAATTACATGATAGGGAGCCATTTTATTCACATGGTTTTTAGAGAACCTCTTTAAGCTGCCTGGAAATCTTACATTGAACTCAACCAACAGCTCATCCATTCACACACTCGGTTTGTGTTTTTGTTGGGGTGTGTGGAGTAAGTAGTTGCCAGAGACCTCAGGCAGCTGATACTTTACATGCCTTATCTTTCTTTTCCCAACATCAGTTATCTGGTGAGAAACATACGATGCTCAAACAAATAAAGCAGCACTATGTAGTGCTATAGCATGCAAACATGAAATATGAAAATTGAATTGCATTACTGCACTAGGAATATGAAAAATTGAGAATGCTTAGTGCATAAGATGGCCAATTCATGTGCACTTGGCAACCACGATAAGGCAATTCTCCTTGCCAGGACCTAATGCCAATGCTTTCTTAGCCTGAAGTCTAAATCTCTATGGGAACCTAATGTAAATCCTCTCTTAGACTGAAATCTATATCTCTATGGAGGAGTAGGATCCTGCTGCAATTAAAAAAGCCTGAGGCTAAGGGTCGGAGTGCTCAGTCAGAAGGCTAATGCATACAATATCAAAAGACTGACCGTCACATCCAAACACAAATAAGGTCTGAACAGGTGCTTACCTAGAGTAGCCAACTCAATACAAACAAATAAAGCAGCACTCTGTAGCACTATAGCTTGCAAACATCAAATATGAAAATTGAATTGCATTACTGCACTAGGAATATGAAAAATGTGTACCTGGCAGCCTTATCGTGGCTGCCAGGTACACATGAATTGGCCAATTTATGCGCTAATCATTCTCAGAGTGCTGCTTTATTTGTTTGTTTGTATTGAGTTGGCTACTCTAGGTAAGCACCTGTTCAGACCTGGTTTGTGTTTGGATGTGACGGTCAGTCTTTTGATATTGTATGCATTAGCCTTCTTACTGAGCACTCTGCCTGTTAGTCTCAGGAATTTTTAATTGCAGCAGGATCCTACCCCTCCATAGAGATATAGATTGCATCTAAGAGAGGATTCACATTAGGTTCCCACAGAGATTTAGACTTCAGTCTAAGGGAGGATTGGCATTAGGTCCTGGCAACAAAAATCGCTTTATCGTGGTTTCCAGGTACACATGAATTGGCCAATTTATGCGCTAAGCATTCTCAATTTTTCATATTCCTAGTGCAGTAATGCAATTCAATTTTCATATTTCATGTTTGCATGCTATAGCAATACAGAGTGCTGCCTTATTTGTTTGATTGTATTGAGTTGGCTACTCTAGGTGAGCACCTGTTCAGACCTGGTTTGTGTTTAAGGTACTGCCACACTAAACGCTCCCGCTAACGATCACAATAACGACGCATACTAATGCGATCGTTTTTGTGATCGTTTTAATGTCGCTAGTAGCTTCCACACTTAGTGATCTCGTTAACGACGCATAAGCGGTTAGCGATCTCATTAACGACTTTAACGGTCATTGCGATGTAAAAAACAGCGCACATCGCTCACAAAAGGTGCCAGACACAGCGATATAGCGTCACCAGCGGGACGCCAACGATCTAAATACGGTCCAGAACTCTAGTGAACGATCAGCGAGATCACAGCGGGGGCCACGTCGTTGCTACATGCCACACACAATAGCGTCACTAACGAGATCGCTAAATAGTGACGTTTTTTAGCGATCTCGTTAGCAACCTTGTTTAGTGTGGCATACCCTTTAGATGTGACGGTCAGTCTTTTGATATTGTACACATAAGATGCTCATCACAGGCCACCATCTTTCATCTCATGCCTATGGGAAACTACCATAGTGCCAGATTTGTGTTTCAACACCTTCTTGGAAGTCTACTGTCTGATCTGATAGTGTACTGAGAAGTGGCCCTGGGGGCATGAATGTACCTCTACTACTATTTTGGGAGGTGAATGTGGCGGAGGCACTGCTCGAGAGCTCTCACACCTTCCTTATGGCTTATACTTTATCAGAAGGCAGATGGGTTTAACACCACTTGAAGATTATCACTCAAATTAGTAGCATCTGTCACTAAACCAATATCAATGGCCACCATAAGTTGGAAGCCAGCTGAACCCATGCCCCTCTAGTGTGTATAAGGGTCACCAAGGGAATATACATGTGATAGCATCGGCTAGGATTGGTAAAATATATGATAGACTTTAGGGAAATATCTTACCTGTATAAACTCAGATATTCAGTGTGTTATAATGTCCTTTCTGTCCGCAGGGCTCAGTATTGGTTCGTGGCCGCTCCATATGCTGTTCTGATCTTTGTATACGATGAAATCCGTAAGCTGTTCATAAGGCGCTATCCTGGTAGTAAGTATAATATCATATCTATAATATCATATCTGGGGAATCCGTCGCAGTCTGTGGGGTGCTGTCTTCACTAGTGCCAGCAATGCTTGGAAATGTCATAGTAACCTACGAACACTTTGCCTGCAGCTAACTGATTAAAGAGGGGAACCAGCTAAACCTCATAAGTCACCTGAACCTCCCAAAAGGAGTCATCATGGTCCTATAGATTATAACTTAGGGTGAGATCCATGAGAAGGATATGAGTATTGGTCACTTCTCGTGGATCCTGTAAAAGTTAGGGAAATCCAGTGTAATTTTCATGTATGTTGCAGCCTCTGACTGTGATCTGTCCACTTCAGTTATGTTTCATTAACCCATCGTCCCTTGTTTCTAGGCTGGTGGGACACGAACATGTATTACTGAGGTGGCTGGACCGTTTCTGACCATCCCTGGTAGTGTGGCCTTCCTTCACTATTTTTCCAGTCCTGTTTGTTGAACAAATCAGGAGGAGAATCTTATATATTGTAAATATCATGTACAAAGTTATAAAACACTATTTTTTACCAAAAATATGCCATGAAAAAAGAAGAGCATTGCTCTGTTTCTTGCAGATACTGGACATGTAGATTTTATATATAGACCAAACGTATCAATAAAAATCTTTTTTGCATAAAATTACTTTGTTTTTATTACATGAAACACAAATCAATCCTTATGTGTCTTAAATGCAAGAGGAAAGGTCTGTCTTGTGCCAGAAGCAATGATCAATGACTGTGATGTGTGTACAGCCCAAAAGCCGAAGACATTTATATTTGCGAGCTTCTTTCCAGGAGAGGAGATATCAGGGACCAGACTTCTGCTCTCAAGGGGCTTCTAAAGGGGAGATATTTAATTTTATGCAATAATTGCAGCCTTTAAAGGTGATTTATCATGAATAAATGTCTGCGTCCTGAGTGTCCAGATCCTCCAGTCAGGATTGCATGTTTCTGCAACTCCTGTCCTAGTGATTGTGGGAGACACAGCAATCAGACATCTATGACACATCTTGTTGACAGATGATAATCATTTATGGGGGATATAACCGTATGTCACACCTGGGTCCACATATATGGAGCGGCCTCTCCTCCTGTTGTGTTGTGTTACGGTGTCATGCAAAACTACAACCCATTTCTGCAAAAAAAAGTCCTCATACAGCTATGTGAACAGAAAAATAAAAAAACTATAATAAATAAAAACATTCCCAGGCTACTTCAGCAACATCCATACATGCTGCTACATGTGCGCACAGGGCTTGGCAGACTTTGCCAGTAACAAAGGATCAGGAGTAGAGATGAGCGAACCACTCGCCACTACTCGTTACTCGCCCGAGTATCACGGCACTCGGTGTACTGTGCAAGCACCGAGCATTTCCGGATTACTTGATGGGAACTCAGGTCTCCACCCAGCTTTTTGGCAGACTTTACAGACCCAATGTCACGGGTGTGTCGCGGCGGAGATCGTCGCGATTGCACACCCTGACTTCGCACAGCTGAGTTTCTGGTGCTGGGTGTTTTTCGGCACTGAGGGAGTTAATTCTTTCTCTCTCGGTGCTGGGCTGACCAGCCTCGCCCAGCTGCGATTGATGTTTTGTTAATTAGTTTCCTTCATATACCTGCTGGTCTGCTGGGGAAGTTGCCGGTGAAAGCATTCATTCAGACCAGCAGAGCGGATCGTTTCTGAGAAGACTTAGGCCTCCTTCACATTTCCGGCGGCGCCTAGCGGCGCCCCCGGCATTTTGCCGCAGCGCCGCATCTGAAAATCTGATGCGCCGCATGCGGCTTTTTTCGCATTGACATGCATTAGCGCCGCATGGCTCCGCATGTCAATGCGTTGCATGCGGTTTTGTCCGGATGCGGCGCAAATGTACATTGCGGCGGCCGGACAAAACGCTGCATGTAACGTTTTTTTTTTTTTTTGCCGGATGGTCTCTTATCTCTCCAAGCATCAGAAACCATCCGGCAAAAAAACACATTTTGGCCGCCGGAAGTGTGAAAGGTTTTCACATGCGGCGCTGCGGCAAAATGCCGGGGGCGCCGCCAGGCGCCCGCCGGAAATGTGAAAGAGGCCTTAAGCTAAGAGTGCCTGTTGTGGTTTTTCCTCTCCTCGCTTATTGTTTATCTCCTTAACCTTTTGTGTTCCTCTGTAGTGGAAGTGTTGTATGCAAGGCTGTGTTTTCTTTACCCCTTGTCTGTCTCGTTTGTCTTAGACTGTGTGTAAGCTGTGACCTGCCCATTCCCTGTGGTGGTAATCAGGGTCCTTCTCAGGACTAGATTACAGTGGTCAGGGATCTACAGGAGACAGGGTTACGCTGGCGGTCTGGACCTCTGTACCATTAACAGTACCTCCAGGTAGAGGGACTAGTCAGGACCCCAGTTCAGGGTCAGCATAGACTCCGGTCCACCTCTATCCAGAGACAGCGTGACACGTACACAGTATTGACCCACAATACATAGGATATTATGTCAGGTAAGACATTGCTGGCAGATACTATGTATACATGTTGATTTTCTCTATTATATGAAATTTAGAATGATGTCACATTAGATATAGGTTGCTATCTTTGAATATATCTGTTATACGTTGTGACATTTTCACCGGCCCATCTAAAGATTCTCCCCAGCCACCATGGATCCAGTAGCCCATTTAGCTCAGCAGTTGCAGAGTTTGTCCATGGAGCTGACGGACGTTAAATCCAAGGTTTTGTACCCCCGGGAGCAAACCAGATTTGAACCTAAAGTAGCTCTCCCGGACAGGTTCACTGGTGGGCGGGACAAGTTTTTTACTTTCCGGGAAGCATGTAAACTGTATTTTCGGCTGCGGCCGCAGTCGTCGGGGAGTGAGGATCAGAGGGTGGGAATTGTCATCTCGCTCTTACAAAGGGACCCTCAATCCTGGGCGTTCTCTCTCCCCCAGGCTCCCCGGCTCTCCAGTCAGTGGACCGATTTTTTACAGCCCTGGGTCTGGTATATGATGACCCGGATCGGGTCTCCCTTGCTGAAATGAAGTTACGTAGGATACAGCAGGGAGATCGTCCGGTGGAGGAATTTTCTTCAGAGTTCCGTAGGTGGGCCACGGATACTCAGTGGAATGACCCGGCTCTTAAGAGCCAGTTTTGTCAAGGTTTATCTGACAAATTAAAAGATGTGTTGGCTCAGTATGATTCTCCCCCGTCACTGGAGGCCGCTATGGCTCTTGCTATTCGCATTGATAGACGGCTTCGGGAGAGGTGTGGGGTAACTCCGCCCCCTGTGATGACTCCACCTCCTTCTAAAGTCCCTAATATTGAGGTTCCCCTGGTTTGTTCCGAGGAACCTATGCAGTTGGGAGGGACATCATTCCGAGGGAGGGGATCGGCGGTGCGCCGCAAAACAAGAAGGTGTTTCTTCTGCGGGAGAGAGGGACATTTTATTGAGAGGTGTCCATCCCGTACTGTACTGAGCAAGAAGTCGCCGGAAAACTATTAATCCCAGGTTGTGTGGTGGACGACAATCTGGGAGTATGTATTTCGTCCCCAAGTCCATCTCAGTTTCTCGTACCAGCGGAGGTGGTGGTAGGTACGAGAACTGAGAGGATTTCTGTTCTTCTGGATAGTGGGGCCGCGGCTAATCTGGTGGACGCTCGGTTTGCCCAGGTGCAAGGTATGCAACTGAGTGTATTGGCCAAACCTATCCCTATATTCTCTATTGACGCCAGGCCTCTCGGTCAAGGTAGCTTTGTGCAAGCTGTGCATAACATAGACCTTCGAGTGGGGGCAATACATAAAGAACTATTGTCTTGTTATGTGTTGGAGGGCCTTCCCACTCCTATTGTGTTGGGACTTCCTTGGTTAACTAAACATAACCCAGTTATTAATTGGCAATCCAGAGAGATAAGCCAGTGGGGTGAATTTTGCAATAGTAACTGCATGAACACGGTCATCGGTACGGTCGTGCCTAGAACCTTACCGCCTTTTCTGGAGGACTTTGAGGATGTGTTTTCAGAGGAAGGGTGTCAAGAATTACCTCCTCATCGCGCATATGACTGTGCTATAAAATTGCTTCCTGATGCTAAGTTACCAAAATCTAGGTTATATAACCTTTCTGGTCCTGAGAGGCAAGCTATGAAGGATTACATTTCGGAAAGTCTGGCCAAGGGGCATATTAGACCTTCATCTTCCCCAGTGGCCGCGGGGTTCTTCTTTGTGAAGAAAAAAGATGGAGGCCTACGCCCTTGCCTGGATTTCCGTGAGCTTAATCGGATTACGGTCTGAGATCCGTATCCGCTCCCACTTATTCCTGATCTCTTCAATCAGATTGTGGGCGCCAAATGGTTCTCTAAGTTGGATCTCAGGGGGGCGTATAATCTGATTAGGATAAAGGAGGGGGATGAGTGGAAGACGGCGTTTAACACTCCGGAGGGACATTATGAGAACCTTGTCATGCCTTTCGGTCTGACTACTGCCCCGGCGGTGTTTCAACATTTTGTTAATGACATCTTTCGCCACCTAGTGGGACAGTTTGTTGTCATTTATCTAGATGACATCTTAATTTACTCGCCGGATCTTGTGTCTCATCAGGAGCATGTGAGACAAGTGTTGCAGATCTTGCGAGATAATAAACTGTACGCCAAATGGGAGAAGTGTGTATTCGCTGTACAAGAACTTCAGTTTTTAGGATTCTTGGTGTCAGCCTCCGGTTTCCGTATGGACCCTGGGAAAGTGAAGGCTGTGCTTGAATGGGATCGGCCAGAGGATCTTAAAGCACTGCAGCGTTTCCTGGGGTTTGCTAACTACTACCGGAAATTTATTCATAATTTCTCATCTGTTGTCAAACCTCTCACTGACATGACAAAAAAAGGGACGGATTTTTCTAGGTGGTCTGACAAAGCTTGTCAAGCATTTTCCTCCTTGAAAAAATGTTTTGCTTCAGCACCCATACTCATCCAACCTGATGCATCACAACCGTTCATTGTGGAGGTAGACGCATCTGACGTAGGAGTGGGTGCGGTATTATCTCAAGGTCCGTCCCCTGGTAAATGGCATCCGTGTGCTTTCTTCTCTAAAAAAATTGTCGTCCGCCGAGAGGAATTATGATGTCGGCAATAGGGAACTCTTGGCCATTAAGTTGGCTTTTGAAGAGTGGCGTCACTTTTTGGAGGGGCAGTCCACCCGGTCACCATCATTACTGATCACAAGAACCTGCTGTATTTAGAGTCTGCAAAACGTCTGAATTCCAGACAAGCTAGATGGTCGTTGTTTTTTACCAGGTTTAATTTTGTCGTCACATATCGTCCTGGGTCAAAAAATGTAAAGGCTGATGCCTTATCTCGTAGTTTCCCGGGGGCCGGGAAGACGGATGACCTGGTTCCTATTCTTCAGGAGGGAGTTGTGGTGTCGGCTGTATGCTCTGAGCTTGAGGAGGAGGTATTGGAGGCTCAGGGGGACGCCCCTGTAGGACCTCCAGGGAAACTGTTTGTTTCAGATCAGTTAAGACAAAAGGTTATCGAGGCACATCATAATTCTGCTTTGGCAGGACACCCAGGGAGTAAAGCAACTGTAGATCTCGTTTCTCGCCGGTTTTGGTGGCCTTACTTAAATAAAGAGGTGGTAACTTTTGTCGCGTCCTGTGGGGTATGTGCGCGCTCTAAGACCCCACATACCCGTCCGTCTGGGGCCCTTTTACCGTTGAAATTCCCGGAGCGTCCATGGACCCATCTGTCTATGGACTTCATTACGGACCTTCCTCCGTCTTCAGGTAAAACTGTCATACTAGTTGTAGTTGACAGGTTCAGCAAAATGGCACATTTTATTGCTCTTCCTGCTCTTCCTAATGCTAAAACTCTGGCGCGGGTGTTCATTGGGGAGATTGTGAGACTTCACGGGTTGCCTTCCGATGTGGTGTCGGATCGGGGGTCTCAGTTTGTGTCCAAATTCTGGAAGGCATTTTGTTCTCGTCGGGGATGCAGTTGTCATTTTCTTCGGCTTTTCATCCGCAGACCAATGGTCAGACAGAGCGTCTGAATCAGAGCTTAGAGACTTATCTCCGGTGTTTTGTCTCAGAGAACCAAGAGGACTGGTCTTCTTTCTTGCCTCTGGCAGAGTTCGCTCTTAACAATAGGCGGAGCGAGTCCACTGGTAAGTCCCCGTTTTTTGGGGCATATGGTTTTCACCCCCAGTTTTGTACTTTCAATGGGGGGGGGCTCTTCTGGGGTTCCTGAGGAGGAACGATTTTTGTCGTCACTTGCTTCAGTGTGGAGAGGAGTGCTTAATAATCTGAGCACTATGGGGAACCGATGCAAACGTATGGCTGATAGGAGGAGAGTGTCTGGTCCGGACCTAAGTGTGAACGATCTGGTATGGTTGTCTACCAAGAATATAAAACTTAAGGTTCCCTCCTGGAAACTCGGTCCCAGATTCATCGGGCCATACAGGATCAGTTCAATAGTTAATCCGGTGGCTTTCCGTCTTGCCTCCCTCCTACATTTAAAATCCACAATGTGTTCCACAAATCGTTGCTTAAGAGGTACGTGGCACCAGTTATACCGTCACCTCTACCTCCTCCTCCAGTGGTGGTCAATGGTAATTTGGAGTTTCAGGTATCGAAGATCATTGACTCACGTCTGAATCGCCGGTCCCTTCAGTACCTTGTTCATTGGAGGGGGTATGGTCCTGAGGAGAGGATGTGGGTTTCTGCGTCGGATATTAACGCAGACCGTTTGGTTCGGGCCTTCCACACTACTCACCCAGATAGACCAGGCCCTGAGGGTCCAGAGGCCCCTCGTAGAAGGTTGGGTACTGTCACGGGTGTGTCGCGGCGGAGATCGTCGCGATTGCACACCCTGACTTCGCACAGCTGAGTTTCTGGTGCTGGGTGTTTTTCGGCACTGAGGGAGTTAATTCTTTCTCTCTCGGTGCTGGGCTGACCAGCCTCGCCCAGCTGCGATTGATGTTTTGTTAATTAGCTTCCTTCATATACCTGCTGGTCTGCTGGGGAAGTTGCCGGTGAAAGCATTCATTCAGACCAGCAGAGCGGATCGTTTCTGAGAAGACTTAAGCTAAGAGTGCCTGTTGTGGTTTTTCCTCTCCTCGCTTATTGTTTATCTCCTTAACCTTTTGTGTTCCTCTGTAGTGGAAGTGTTGTATGCAAGGCTGTGTTTTCTTTACCCCTTGTCTGTCTCGTTTGTCTTAGACTGTGTGTAAGCTGTGACCTGCCCATTCCCTGTGGTGGTAATCAGGGTCCTTCTCAGGACTAGATTACAGTGGTCAGGGATCTACAGGAGACAGGGTTACGCTGGCGGCCTGGACCTCTGTACCATTAACAGTACCTCCAGGTAGAGGGACTAGTCAGGACCCCAGTTCAGGGTCAGCATAGACCCCGGTCCACCTCTATCCAGAGACAGCGTGACACGTACACAGTATTGACCCACAATACATAGGATATTATGTCAGGTAAGACATTGCTGGCAGATACTATGTATACATGTTGATTTTCTCTATTATATGAAATTTAGAATGATGTCACATTAGATATAGGTTGCATCTTTGAATATATCTGTTATACGTCGTGACACCCAATCACAATGCAGGGATTGTCTGCCAGGCAATGAAACGCCACAGCCATCTTTGTTGTGATTGTGCAGTGATTGGCTGGCCGCACAGCATCATCAGGGGTATAAGAGACCGGACGCCGCCCTGCTCGCCAAATTCTGCTCCGGATTAAGATAGTGTAGGGAGAGCTGCTGCCAAGATAGGGTCAGATTTTGGGGATTTTTTAGTCAGTGTGGGGTCTACCATCCTAAACTACTCAAATCCAGATAAACCAACAGTCCTTCTAAGGACTAATTCTATATAGGTTCCAGTGTTAGGTAGGCAGGGGAGTGTACGTCGCTCTATACACATCAGTGAAAAGGCATGCAGGCACTGTATGTGTGTATATACATCATGTTCCAAATTATTATGTAAATTGGTTTTAAGTGTCATAGCGTGTTTTTTGTTTTTTTTTTTGTAAATGAAACCCATTGATGGTATTGTGTCTCAGGGTTCTTTGGATCACTGAAATTAATCTCAGATACCTGTGATAATTAGTTTGCCATGTGAGCCCAATAAAAGGAAAACTGGGTGTTCCACACTACTAAGCAGGCCAGAGTTTTCAAGTAACATGGGAAAGAAAAGGATCTCTCTGCTGCTGAAAAGCATCTGTGTAGCCCAGCTGTGACTGGAGCCACATGTTACCCTGGAGGATGCACAAAAGGTAAATCCATGATAACCTATAAGCACACAACACTTCACATTTTCCCTGGTTCCACCAGAGGGAGCCCTTGAGACGACAGTAGTGAGATGAAGGCAGTCTAGCTGCGAGTTAGCTAGTCGTTGGTTTTACCTCAGAGAAGAGATCAGATTAGCCTGAGGGCTGAAGGGATTAGATCAGAAGGAGATCTTGTCAGAGCGTGTTGCAGAGCAGACAAGCTAGTTACCTCAGATGAGTAGAGAGGGAAAGACTAGCCAAAGAAAGACTTATCTGAAAGCCTGAGGACTTCAGGAACTACTCAGCTTACATCGTGGAGTCCAGTAGCAGTGGAAGGGATTGCCACTTAGTCTGGTCAAAGTTGAGTCCACTGAGAGTGCTTCAGTGAGCGTTTCAGTAAGTAAGCGTGCCGACGCTTGGAGAGCGGTGAAGAAAGCTGACACCTACTGCTGTTTGTGCTTATGATAGTGGTGAGAGTAGGACAAAAGGCAGGTGGAAGAAAAAGGAAAAGAGAGTGACCGAGGTCAACCAGCATTGATAGCTTACCTCCACTCTGCACCACCGGACACCGGATCCGCGCTTACCAGCATCTGCACGACTGGTAGGAGACACCGGAGACCCTGGACTTCAAGTCGCAGGGGCCCAGCAGTGCTGATACGTAACCGAGGTTAGGAAGACGGGGGTCTGGCAGGTACCGCCACAAAGACACTGTTCTGTCCACAAGAAGACCTCACCACAAGGTCAGCCGGGCGTAGCTGAAAACACGGAGTTAAGCTTTGTTTTATGCAAGTCAGAAACTCACACACATTAAAGACGTAAGGAGGCCCTACACCTACTCAGTGGATTACTGGACGTGCATCCTCGACCCTGACGGCTTCCCGGGACGTGCCTGCAAATATCACCAGTAAAGGTACAGAAAGAGACTTGCTTGTGTGTGTCTGCATTATTGCTCCTGCACCCCTACACCGCCATATACTCTGAGGAATCAGTCTCGCCTGTGGGAGACTTAACACCTTGCTGCCCCAAACCCTCAGAGGACTTACCCTGCAGCGCTGGTCACCCTGACCAGGAACCACAGGTGGCGTCACGAACATTCTATCATCCCCTGTAAATATCCCCCTTTAGTGAGCGCCCAGGGCAACGGACCGAGCTGCGCTACCCGTGACATCCCCCAGTGAAGTGAACGGGCTCGGTGCCGAGTACCCCAAAGCCCTGGTATGTGCGATTCACATCAAATAGTGCAATGCCTTGGTCAAGGGATGAAAACATTAGATATTTCCTGAAAACTTAAGCGTGATCATCGTACTTTTAAGAGATTTGTGGCTGATTCTGAGCACAGACGTGTTCGTGCTGATAAAGGGAGAATGAGGAAGGTTTATGCCAGGCAAGTTCATTGGATTAAGAGAGCAGCTGCTAAAAAGCCATTACAAACCAGCAAACAGATATTTGAAGCTGCTAGTGCCTCTGGAGTCCCTCGTACCTCAAGGTGTAGTATCCTTCAAAGGCTTGCTGTGGTTCATAAACCTACTATTCGGTCACCCCTAAACAGTGCTCACAAGCAGAAACGGTTGCAGTGGGCCCAGACATACATGAAGACTAATTTTCAAACAGTCTTGTTTACTGATGATTGTTGAGCAACCCTGGATAGTCCAGATGGAGTGGAGTAGTGAATGGTTGGTGGATGGCCACCATGTCCCAACAAGGCTGCGACGTCAGCAAGGAGGTAGAGGAGTCATGTTTTAGGCTGCAGTCATGGGGAAACAGCTGGTAGGGCCCTTTAAGGTTCACGAAGGTGTGAAAATGACCTCTGCAAAGTATATAGAGTTTCTGACTGACAACTTTCTTTCATGATATAAAAAGCAGAAACGTGCCTTCAGGAGCAAAATCATCTTCATTCATGACAATGCACCATCTCATGCTGCAAAGAATACCTTGGAGTCATTGGCTGCTATGGGCATAAAAGGAGATAAACTCATAGTGTGGCCACCATCTTCCCCTGACCTCAACCCTGTAAACAACCTTTGGAGTTTCAACAAGCAAAAGATCTATGAGGGTGGGAGGCAGTTCACATCAAAACAGCAGCTCTGGGAGGCTATTCTGACTTCATGCAAAGAAATACAAGCAGAAACTCTCCAAAAACTCACAAGTTCAATGGATGCAAGAATTGTGAAGGTGATATCAAAGAAGGGTTCCTATGTTAACATGTAACTTGGCCTGTTAGGATGTTTTGGAGTTAAATAGCTTTTTTGTTCAGTGAATGTGACTTCCTAATGCTGCAAATTCCACAAGTGAGCATTTTCAGTTCTTTAAAACATATCAAATGTGGGGGGCGTGGCTTGGCTGCCAGGAGGAATGGACGTGTAGTTACACAGCTCCTTGTCTATCCTGCTAAAAGCGACTGAATACAGCTACATCACGGTACCTACACTGCTCTGTGGAAGGGTGAAGCCTCCAGGATGCTTAAAAGAGGTAAAAGCAAAATCCCACAGCCCAAACAAGCCATGGAAATGTACTTTTCCAGATCAAGAAAGAGAGCTGCAATCTCCAAACATGGTGCTGACCCCCTCACACAGCATGCAAGCAGGGCTGATTCTCAGCAGAGCAGCCCCTCCTCCCCACAGTCTCTGAGCAGCAGGGATGGCACCTCTCCCCAGCAGCAGCCACACTGTGACAAAGAGGAGCTAGAGGAGATTCAGGAGGGCAGAGGGCAGACAAAGATGGTCATTACTGACACACAGCAGACACAGAGCCCTGTAAAAGAGACCAAGGCTCCAAGATGGCGCTGAGCTTCCACAGACACAG
>JARQOD010000003.1:390406327-390570689 GCA_033576555.1 Oophaga sylvatica
AGCAGACAGGGGAGAAAGGACAGGGGGAGAGCTCCTACCTCCCTGACAGAGACACACAGCAGCGATCCCTCTCCCTGTCCCTCTCCCTTATCAGAAGGCTGTGTGAGAAGCCCAACAGCAGAACAGAAGATCCTGCATGCAGATAAACTGAGGGGCCCCAGCAGAAGAAGCAGGATTACTCTCAGCTTAACCCTCAGAGTGCCGGACACCAGCAGCTCCAACTGAATGAGGGAACAGCCCAGTCCACAGAGGTGGGTGATAGTCCTGTACCGGCAGATTCGCATGTTATTGCTACTGACTTTCTGGATTCTTTGCCAGCATCAGATACCCCAGTCACTGAATGCACCCTAAAACAAATGTTGCAAGCACTTAACCAATCTATGCAGCTCAACATGATGCAAATCATACACCCCATCAAGTCTGCAGTAAATGAGGCGGAAACCAGGGTGGATCATATTGAACACAAAATGGGCCAGTTTACATCCTCCCACAATGATTTGATAGATGCTCACTACAAATTGGTAGAGGAAGTCCAAATGAAAAAAAAAAATGACGGATCTTGAAGATAGATCTCGCCGTAATAACCTTAAATTTAGGGGTATACCCGAAAATGTTCCCTCTCAAAAGCTCAAACAATATATTCGGGATATAATAAAAGCCCTTCTACCTGATAGTACCCCTGTGGATCTGACCATTGATCGGGCTCATAGACTTCCACGCCCGCAGCATTTGGACGAATCCGTACCCAGGGACGTTCTGGCAAAAATACACTTTTACGAAACTAAAGAAAATGTCATGACTACAACACGGAAAATGGGAAAACTCCCTGCTCTGTTCCATATGGCTTCTGTATATGCAGACCTCTCTCCGCTGACTTTGCAACTTAGAAGACAATTTATCCCTATTACAACTGCTCTGCGGGAAAATAAGATTCTATACAGATGGGGCTTTCCTGTACGTCTCATCATATTCTACAAAAATGCTACTCACACAGTATCTACAGCAGAAGAAGGTGTTAAGGTTCTTCAAGAATGGGGCATAACTACATCTGCTCCTCTGGCTTTACCTCAGAGGTCCCCTACACAGATTGCGGATGACTGGAAAAAAGCAGGCAGTCATAAACGTAGGAACCGCTGAACATCTTTCTCTTAAGCGGGATAGACCATGAAAGAATCCCCTCCCGGCAACAATATAAACTGTTGACCCCAAAAATGGATCAGACGTTTGTCATATCCACTTGTTCTGTTCTTATTCAAAGAATGGTTTATTCGTTTATGTTTGATTGCTTGTTTAACTTAGTTTTATTTAGGAATTGGAGTAGGAGCTACAAAGGTACAGAGATCCTAATGATGGAGTGTCAGAGTCAGGGCCGCGATCAGGGCATGACAGCCGTGACTGGTGTATGGGGCCCGATCAGCAGAGGGGGCCCGCATCGGTCCCTGCCTCTTCTGCTGATCGGGCCCCAGCAGAAGAGACGGGGCCCGATTCGGGCCCCCTCTGCTGTTCGGGCCCCAGCGACAGGCGAAGTAACTGAACCTGGTTGACGTCCAAGACGCAGGTTCAGTTACTCTATTGAGTTGCAGGCCCGTGCGGGCCCGCAAGTCAATAGTTAAAGCCGCCAGCCAATCAGTGCGCACAGCGCCGGCGTATGACGTCATTGTCATTCGCAAGAGCACGCTTGAAACGTCGGGACTCAGGAGATATCAACGCCGCGGGAGCGCCGCGGCCAGTTAAGAAGAACGTTTTTTTTTTTTTATTATTTATTTATTGAAATCGGCAATGTGGGCAGGATGGAATCACTGGGGGGGGCAGGATGGAATCACTGGGGGGGTCAGGATGGAATCGCTGGGGGGGGCAAGATAGAATCGCTGGGGGGGCAGGATGGAGTCACTGGGGGGGCAGGTTGGGGTCTCTGGGGGGCAGGATGTAATCGCTGGGGGGGCAGGATGGAGTCGCTGGGGGGCAGGATGGAGTCGCTGGGGGGCAGGATGGAGTCACTGGGAGGGCAGGATGGAGTCACTGGGGCAGGATGGAGTCACTGGAGGGGCAGGATGGAATCACTGGGGCAGGATGGAATCACTGGCGCAGGATGGAGTCACGGAGGCTGGATGGAGTCACTGGGGCTGGATGGAGTCACGGGGCAGGATGGAGTTACTGGGGCTGGATGGAGTCACAGGGGCAGGATGGAGTCACAGGGGCAGGATGGAGTAACAGGGCAGGATGGAGTCACGGGCAGGATGGAGTCACGTGCTGGATGGAGTCACAGGGGCAGGATGGAGTCACGGGGGGCAGGATGGAGTCACAGGGGCAGGATGGAGTCACGGGGCAGGATGGAGTCACGGGGGCAGAATGGAGTCACAGGGGCAGGATGGAGTCACTGGGGCTGGATGGAGTCACTGGGGCAGGATGGAGTCACTGGGGCAGGATGGAGTCACTGAGGCAGGATGGAGTAACAGGGGCAGGATGGAGTCACGGGCAGGATGGAGTCACGTGCTGGATGGAGTCACAGGGGCAGGATGGAGTCACGGGGGGCAGGATGGAGTCACTGGGGCTGGATGGAGTCACTGGGGCAGGATGGAGTCACTGGGGCAGGATGGAGTCACTGAGGCAGGATGGAGTAACAGGGGCAGGATGGAGTCACGGGCAGGATGGAGTCACGTGCTGGATGGAGTCACAGGGGCAGGATGGAGTCACGGGGGGCAGGATGGAGTCACAGGGGCAGGATGGAGTCACGGGGCAGGATGGAGTCACAGGGGCAGAATGGAGTCACGGGGGCAGGATGGAGTCACTGGGGCGGATGGAGTCACTGGGCGGGTGGAGTCACTGGGGCAGGATGGAGTCACTGGGGCGGCAGGATGGAATCACTGGGGCTGGATGGAGTCATGAGGGGAGCGGGATGGAGTCACGGGGAGGCAGAATGGAGTCTGGGGCAGGATGGAATCACTGGGGCAGGATGGAGTCACTGGGGCAGGATGGAGTCACTGGGGCAGGATGGAGTCACGGGCAGGATGGAGTCACAGGGGCTGGATGGAGTGATGGGGGCAGGATGGAGTGATGGGGGGCAGGATGGAGTCACTGGGGCTGGATGGAGTCAAGGGGGCAGGATGGAGACACGGGGCAGGATTGGAGACACAGGGCAGGATGGATATATAAAAAGAAACTCTGCACTCAACTTCAGAATGAAAATTTATTTAGGAGTGGTCCAAAAATAAATAGTAGTAAGCAGGGAGGACGTTTCGGTCACATGACCTTCATCAGCTACCCTGTTAAGGTATAATCGTTGCTTATGGACCAAGAAGAAGCCGTCTGGTGCTGCTGTTGAGACGCGGTGTCCGCCGCTTGGATGCAGACAAGCGGCCGACACCGCGTCTCAACAGCAGCACAGACGGCTTCTTCTCCCCTGCAAGATTACAGTTTTCTTTTGGCATTTACCTGCTACTCCATATGACTGCTTCATACTAACTATCGTTTTGAAGTGATCTCCTATTTGGTCCATAAGCAACGATTATACCTTAACAGGGTAGCTGATGAAGGTCATGTGACCGAAACGTCCTCCCTGCTTACTACTATTTATTTTTGGACCACTCCTAAATAAATTTTCATTCTGAAGTTGAGTGCAGAGTTTCTTTTTATATGTACATGGTTTGGGCACCTACTCTCGCACCTTCTTGAGGCTGTGCATACGTTTTTGATATCACAGGGCAGGATGGAGACACGGGGCAGGATTGGAGACACGGTGGTAGGATTGGAAACATGGTGCAGGATGGAGACAGATGGGGCAGGATCATGGGGTAGGATGGATACAGGGCCGGCGTCAGCACCCGGCACACCCGGGCAAGTGCCGGGGCCCTGAGCAGGCGGGGGAGCCCACTCGCCGTCGGGCACCCCGGCGCCCGTTAGCGGTGTCAGCGCCGCCACTGGGCCCCCCCCGCTTGCTCAGGGACCCGGCAGAAGCCGGCGTAATACGTACCTCTCCCCGTGCCTCCGCTGCCGCAGCTCCGGGCTCCAGGGGGCGCCGGCGCTTCCTCTCTCACAGCAGCGCCGCTGAATGATGTCATCATTCAGCGGCCGGCTGTGGCAGAGAACGCGCGGACGCCGGACAGGTGAGATGTGGATGTGTGTGTGTGTGCCTGCGTGTGTGTGCCTGCGTGTGTGTGTGTGTGCCTGCGTGTGTGTGCCTGCGTGTGTGTATGTGTGTGTGCCTGTGCCTGCCTGTGTGTATGTGAGAGAGTGCATGTGTGATGGTCGTGGGGGGAGGCAGGCAGTGATGGTGGTGAGGAGGCGATGATGATGATGATGATGGGGAGGCAATGATAATGGGAAGGCAATGATGATGATGATATTAATGGGGAGGCAATGATAATGGGAAGGCAATGATGATGATATTAATGGGGAGGCAATCATGATGATATTAATGGGGAGGCAATGATGATGATATAATGGGGAGGAAATGATGATGATATTAATGGGGAGGCAATGATAATGGGAAGGCAATGATGATGATGATATTAATGGGGAGGCAATGATAATGATGATATTAATGATGATGATGATATTAATGGGGAGGCAATGATAATGGGAAGGCAATGATGATGATATTAATGGGGAGGCAATGATGATGATAATGGGGAGGCAATGATAATGGGAAGGCAATGATGATGATGATATTAATGGGGAGGCAATGATAATGATGATATTAATGATGATGATGATATTAATGGGGAGGCAATGATAATGGGAAGGCAATGATGATGATATTAATGGGGAGGCAATGATGATGATATTAATGGGGAGTCAATGATGATGATATTAATGGGGAGGCAATGATAATGGGAAGGCAATGATGATGATATTAATGGGGAGGCAATGATGATGATATTAATGGGGAGTCAATGATGATGATATTAATGGGGAGGCAATGATAATGGGAAGGCAATGATGATGATGATATTAATGGGGAGGCAATGATGATGATAGGAAGGCAATGATGATGATAATGGTCAGGCAATGATGATGATAATGGGGAGTCTTTCCACAGCGCCCTTTCCTGAGCCGAAACAGTGCAGAACGCTGCACAGTGTAGAGGAGAGCTCCATATTTTGTATGGAGCACTATATGTGGTCCAGTATTCTGTATGGAGCATTATATTGGGTCCAGTATTCTGTATGGAGCATTATATGGGGGATGGCGGGGTGACATCCTGCATGGGGTATTATATGGATGATGAGGGGGAGACTATGTGGTGCCCATAATATTGTATGGAGGACTGTTCTGTCCAGTCTGTACTGTGCGCTGTGAGGATTTGGCGGTTTTTGAGCTATTGTACAATTTACAATAGGTATCAGTCATGTAATGGAAGAAGAGAAGTGTTTGGCTTTGTGCTATACCCATATTTCTCTGCAGTATCTGTGCATCATGAACCGTGGTCTGTGTTTAGGGGGCCCACTGAGACTCTTTCGCCCGGGGCCCATAAAAACCTGGAGCCGGCCCTGGATGGATATGATGGGGCAGGATCATGGGACAGATGGGGCAGGATCATAGGACAAATGGCCTGGGGCAGGAAGGAGATAGATGGGGCAGGATCATGGGCAAGATGGAGACAGATGGGGCAGGATGGATACGATGGGGCAGGATCATGGGACAGATGGTTTGGGGCAGTATCATGGGACAAGATGAAGACAGATGGTGCAGGATCATGGGGCAGGATGGATACGATGGGGACAGATGGGGCAGGATCATGGGACAGATGGTTTGGGGCAGGATCATGGGACAGATGGAGCACGATCATTGGGCAAGATGGATACGATGGGGACAGATGGGGCAGGATCATGGGACAGATGGTCTGGGGCAGGATCATGGCGCAGGATGGAGACAGATGGTGCAGGATCATGGGGCAGGATGTATACAATGGGGACAGATGGGGCAGGATCATGGGACAGATGGTCTGGGGCAGGATGGAGACAGATGGTGCAGGATCATGGGGCTGGATGGATACGATGGCGACAGATGGGACAGGATCATGGGGCAGGATGGGACATCACATAGTGGCAGGATAGGAAAACATATGGCTGAAGCCAGAAATGAGACACCCAGGGGCCAGGATGGGAGATATTATTACAATAGAGGCTAATTTAGGGATATTATTACTGCATTGATGTATTTATTTTATTTTTGAGGATACTGTTTTAAATGGGAGGGCGGTCCTGTTACTGTGCAGAGCGACACTGTCGACTTTTTTTTCTTCATCTGGTGTAGTTTACAATTTGGGAAAAAAATAAGTAATGTGTTCTGCAAGCGGTTCTCTAGATAACTGTGTTATTTCCTGCAGAGATGAGCCCTTGCTGGAAGAAGTGATGGCGGTCTGTGCTGGATGAAGATTAAAAGCGAAGATGAAAGACTTCACCTAGAGATGTCACTGGTGAGTCAGTGTGTTACCTATACACTGACACTATACACTGTATACTATATACAGCGGTCCTGTGTACAATGTCACCAGTGATCACTGTATTACCTTTACATTATACACTATATACAGAGCTCCTGTGTATAATGTCACTGGTGATCACTATTACTTGTACACAGACACTGCATCAGTATTGTAGTGTTCAGGCACTATGTGGTGGTAATATGTTGTCTGGTCATGGTGTGGTGGTATTTGTTCCTTGTATGTGATATTATTGGTCACCATATGGTGGTAATATGTGGTCTGGACATGGTGTGGTGGTATTTGTTCCTTGTATGTGGTATTATTGGTTACCATATGGTGGTAATATGTGGTCTGGACATGGTGTGGTTGTATTTGTTCCTTGTATGTGCTATTATTTGGTCACTATGTGGTGGTAATATGGTGTCTAGTCATGGTGCGGTGGTATTTGTCCACTGTATGTGATATTATTGGTCATTTTAAAATTTAAAAATAAAAATATACCTAAATTGTATTGGATATTTGAACAAATGTTTAATGGGTTAGAGTAGAGTAGGGCTTGGCCAAAAGAGTCTACCTTGTCATGGTGGCAGCTTAAAAAATCTTTTTACTGTGGACAGTTCAAGGGGTGGAGGCGGGGCTGGGGTGGAGCCTGGGCGGAGTCTCAAGGGGACCCCGAAAAGTTTGCCAGTATGAGGCCCCAAAATTCCTAGTGGCAGCCCTGGTCAGAGTTCCACAAGTATCATCCACACTACCATGGGGGGTAAGTGAACTTATAGCACCACCACACATGATAAATGGGTATTAAAATAATATCTATGAACGTAAAAGGGTTAAACATGCCACAAAAAAGGGCCCACATGTGGAAGGAAGCCACTTCTCTGTCAGCGGATGTGTTTTGTGCTCAAGAAACTCACTTGCTGCAGAGGGATGCATATTGAATTTGTCATAGAACGTATCCTACTATTATACACTCCTACTCTCGCACCTTCTTGAGGCTGTGCATACGTTTTTGATATCACAGGGCAGGATGGAGACACGGGGCAGGATTGGAGACACGGTGGTAGGATTGGAAACATGGTGCAGGATGGAGACAGATGGGGCAGGATCATGGGGTAGGATGGATACAGGGCCGGCGTCAGCACCCGGCACACCCGGGCAAGTGCCGGGGCCCTGAGCAGGCGGGGAGCCCACTCGCCGTCGGGCACCCCGGCGCCCGTTAGCGGTGTCAGCGCCGCCACTGGGCCCCCCCCCGCTTGCTCAGGGACCCGGCAGAAGCCGGCGTAATACGTACCTCTCCCCGTGCCTCCGCTGCCGCAGCTCCGGGCTCCAGGGGGCGCCGGCGCTTCCTCTCTCACAGCAGCGCCGCTGAATGATGTCATCATTCAGCGGCCGGCTGTGGCAGAGAACGCGCGGACGCCGGACAGGTGAGATGTGGATGTGTGTGTGTGTGCCTGCGTGTGTGTGCCTGCGTGTGTGTGTGTGTGCCTGCGTGTGTGTGCCTGCGTGTGTGTATGTGTGTGTGCCTGTGCCTGCCTGTGTGTATGTGAGAGAGTGCATGTGTGATGGTCGTGGGGGGAGGCAGGCAGTGATGGTGGTGAGGAGGCGATGATGATGATGATGATGGGGAGGCAATGATAATGGGAAGGCAATGATGATGATGATATTAATGGGGAGGCAATGATAATGGGAAGGCAATGATGATGATATTAATGGGGAGGCAATCATGATGATATTAATGGGGAGGCAATGATGATGATATTAATGGGGAGGCAATGATGATGATATTAATGGGGAGGCAATGATAATGGGAAGGCAATGATGATGATGATATTAATGGGGAGGCAATGATAATGATGATATTAATGATGATGATGATATTAATGGGGAGGCAATGATAATGGGAAGGCAATGATGATGATATTAATGTGGAGGCAATGATGATGATAATGGGGAGGCAATGATAATGGGAAGGCAATGATGATGATGATATTAATGGGGAGGCAATGATAATGATGATATTAATGATGATGATGATATTAATGGGGAGGCAATGATAATGGGAAGGCAATGATGATGATATTAATGGGGAGGCAATGATGATGATATTAATGGGGAGTCAATGATGATGATATTAATGGGGAGGCAATGATAATGGGAAGGCAATGATGATGATATTAATGGGGAGGCAATGATGATGATATTAATGGGGAGTCAATGATGATGATATTAATGGGGAGGCAATGATAATGGGAAGGCAATGATGATGATGATATTAATGGGGAGGCAATGATGATGATAGGAAGGCAATGATGATGATAATGGTCAGGCAATGATGATGATAATGGGGAGTCTTTCCACAGCGCCCTTTCCTGAGCCGAAACAGTGCAGAACGCTGCACAGTGTAGAGGAGAGCTCCATATTTTGTATGGAGCACTATATGTGGTCCAGTATTCTGTATGGAGCATTATATTGGGTCCAGTATTCTGTATGGAGCATTATATGGGGGATGGCGGGGTGACATCCTGCATGGGGTATTATATGGATGATGAGGGGGAGACTATGTGGTGCCCATAATATTGTATGGAGGACTGTTCTGTCCAGTCTGTACTGTGCGCTGTGAGGATTTGGCGGTTTTTGAGCTATTGTACAATTTACAATAGGTATCAGTCATGTAATGGAAGAAGAGAAGTGTTTGGCTTTGTGCTATACCCATATTTCTCTGCAGTATCTGTGCATCATGAACCGTGGTCTGTGTTTAGGGGGCCCACTGAGACTCTTTCGCCCGGGGCCCATAAAAACCTGGAGCCGGCCCTGGATGGATATGATGGGGCAGGATCATGGGACAGATGGGGCAGGATCATAGGACAAATGGCCTGGGGCAGGATCATGGGGCAGGAAGGAGATAGATGGGGCAGGATCATGGGCAAGATGGAGACAGATGGGGCAGGATGGATACGATGGGGCAGGATCATGGGACAGATGGTTTGGGGCAGTATCATGGGACAAGATGAAGACAGATGGTGCAGGATCATGGGGCAGGATGGATACGATGGGGACAGATGGGGCAGGATCATGGGACAGATGGTTTGGGGCAGGATCATGGGACAGATGGAGCACGATCATTGGGCAAGATGGATACGATGGGGACAGATGGGGCAGGATCATGGGACAGATGGTCTGGGGCAGGATCATGGCGCAGGATGGAGACAGATGGTGCAGGATCATGGGGCAGGATGTATACAATGGGGACAGATGGGGCAGGATCATGGGACAGATGGTCTGGGGCAGGATGGAGACAGATGGTGCAGGATCATGGGGCTGGATGGATACGATGGCGACAGATGGGACAGGATCATGGGGCAGGATGGGACATCACATAGTGGCAGGATAGGAAAACATATGGCTGAAGCCAGAAATGAGACACCCAGGGGCCAGGATGGGAGATATTATTACAATAGAGGCTAATTTAGGGATATTATTACTGCATTGATGTATTTATTTTATTTTTGAGGATACTGTTTTAAATGGGAGGGCGGTCCTGTTACTGTGCAGAGCGACACTGTCGACTTTTTTTTCTTCATCTGGTGTAGTTTACAATTTGGGAAAAAAATAAGTAATGTGTTCTGCAAGCGGTTCTCTAGATAACTGTGTTATTTCCTGCAGAGATGAGCCCTTGCTGGAAGAAGTGATGGCGGTCTGTGCTGGATGAAGATTAAAAGCGAAGATGAAAGACTTCACCTAGAGATGTCACTGGTGAGTCAGTGTGTTACCTATACACTGACACTATACACTGTATACTATATACAGCGGTCCTGTGTACAATGTCACCAGTGATCACTGTATTACCTTTACATTATACACTATATACAGAGCTCCTGTGTATAATGTCACTGGTGATCACTATTACTTGTACACAGACACTGCATCAGTATTGTAGTGTTCAGGCACTATGTGGTGGTAATATGTTGTCTGGTCATGGTGTGGTGGTATTTGTTCCTTGTATGTGATATTATTGGTCACCATATGGTGGTAATATGTGGTCTGGACATGGTGTGTGGTATTTGTTCCTTGTATGTGGTATTATTGGTTACCATATGGTGGTAATATGTGGTCTGGACATGGTGTGGTTGTATTTGTTCCTTGTATGTGCTATTATTTGGTCACTATGTGGTGGTAATATGGTGTCTAGTCATGGTGCGGTGGTATTTGTCCACTGTATGTGATATTATTGGTCATTTTAAAAATTTAAAAATAAAAATATACCTAAATTGTATTGGATATTTGAACAAATGTTTAATGGGTTAGAGTAGAGTAGGGCTTGGCCAAAAGAGTCTACCTTGTCATGGTGGCAGCTTAAAAATCTTTTTACTGTGGACAGTTCAAGGGGTGGAGGCGGGGCTGGGGTGGAGCCTGGGCGGAGTCTCAAGGGGACCCCGAAAAGTTTGCCAGTATGAGGCCCCAAAATTCCTAGTGGCAGCCCTGGTCAGAGTTCCACAAGTATCATCCACACTACCATGGGGGTAAGTGAACTTATAGCACCACCACACATGATAAATGGGTATTAAAATAATATCTATGAACGTAAAAGGGTTAAACATGCCACAAAAAAGGGCCCACATGTGGAAGGAAGCCACTTCTCTGTCAGCGGATGTGTTTTGTGCTCAAGAAACTCACTTGCTGCAGAGGGATGCATATTGAATTTGTCATAGAACGTATCCTACTATTATACACTCACATCACCAATCTAAGTCAAGGGGGGTCCTAATTGCTATAAAACATACTATTGCGGTAAATGTCATTCAGACCATTACAGACCCTAAAGGGAGGTACCTTGTTTCTATTTGAATAATAAACCTTACACAATAGCTAATGTCTATGCTCTGAAACAGGGTCAAATTAAATTTTTCAGGAAAATTTTAAGATTAACGAACGCAGTTAAACAAGGGAGACTTTTGATTTGTGGTTATTTCAATATAATTGCTGACCCGCACATGGACACATCACACAGAACCTCGCACAGACATATGTCTGTAGGGAAAACTTTGTGGCAAAATGATCTGTATGATGCTTGGAGAGCACTGCACAGCTCTGAAGGAGACTTTTCCTTTTACTCTAACGTACATGACAGCTATTCTAGGATAGACATGTTTATTATAGAGAACTTTTAATGGCTGTAGCTGGAGCATCCATAGAAACCATCACTTGGTCAGATCACGTGGCCATTTCACTGACAATAGCTGAAAAGAATAATTTTTCTCCAGCATTCCTCTGGAGATGCTACAAATTTTTATTAACTCATCCAGAATACAATATAGGCAATATATTGGCAAAGACATAGAGGAATATTTTCAACTCAATAGTAGCCCACAGGTCTCTCCAGGTCTCATTTGGAACGCCCATAAGGCCTTCATAAGAGGCACTTTCATAAAACTAGGTCATATGGTCAAGAAGAACAGGACAAAATTAATAACATCGCTGACAACTGATATTAAATCTATTGAATTACAAAACAGCTCATCACCGTCTCATACTTTGTCAGAGAAACTTAAGAATTTAAGACAACAACTTAGAGAGTGTTTGCTTATGGATTATGAAAAATGACTAAAGAAAACTAAAGCAGCATACTACTCACAAAATAACAAAGCGGGCAAACTACTAGTGTGTGGCCCAGCTGCGCGTGGCACACATGTCTCCTGGAGAATGCACAGATAAGGTAATTGTGAAGCCTGATATTCATTCACGCACACTTCCCAGCATTGCCACTAGAGGCATTTCAGACTATTTAAGTAGTGTGACGTAGCAGTAGTTAGTTCAGTCAAGCTTAGGGTGGCTCAGGAGTGAGTCATCCCATCCAAGTTCAGTTTGTGGAGGAGGAGAGGAGACAGTACATTCTAGTCAGAGCTCAGCCTGAGCTAGACGGAGATTTCCTGTCAGAGACAGAGGAAGAGAGATTGAAGCTGTTACTCAGAACAAGCTGCCTGTGTTCCTAAGAAAGTGGAAAGTGACTCTCAGAGCTACAGCGTGTATACAGTCTGGCGAAGCGTCCTGTGAGCTGCTCTGGACAGAGTTCTGTGAAGGAAAGAAGGAAGGGAACTACAGCAGTTATACCAATGAGTCAACTGAGATCAGGTCAGTGAGCACTGAAGGAAAGCTGACAACTACACTCACTGCTACCCGTGCTTATGTTAAGGGCGAGAGCAGGGCAACAGGCGAGTGGAGAAGGAAGAGTGACTAAGGTGATAGATCACCCTCACTCAGTTTAACCGGACACCGGGGTCCGAAGCATTGCTAGTACTTCACGGCTAGTGATAGAAAACCGGAGGCCTTGCTGGACTTCAAGTCGCAGAAGGTAGCCCTAAGCGCTGATACGTAACCGGAGTCAGGGAGAACAAGGACTTTGAGCAGGACCCTGCAAAAGTAAGGACTTAGTTCTTTCATTGTCTGATAATCAGAGACATAGAAGGCTCCACCACAATGTTGGCCGGGCGTAGTTGCTATTGAAAGAGTTGCACTTGACTTTATGCAAGTTTGTACTCACATACACCTTAAGGAGAAAGGAGGCCTTAAACCTGCTCAACAATTGCCTGAATGTGCATTCTTCAACCTGACCAGCTCCCCGGGACATACCTGCAACATCTACAAGTAAAGGTATGGAAAGAGATTGCATTGTGTGTGACTGACTTCTTATCTGCAATCTGCTCCACCATAGACTTTGAGGGACCAGTCCCACCTGTGGGGGACTTAACATCTAGCTGCCATAACATCCCCTCAGAGATCTACCCTGCAGCGCTGGTCAATCAGATCAGAAACCACAGGTGGCGTCACAAACTATTACCATAATCCCCTGTAAATATTCCCCCATTGTATGAGCGCCCAGGGCCACGGACCGAGCTCTGCTGCCAGTGACATCTCCCATAGACTTCCATGGGCTCGGTGCCGAGTACCCCATAGCCCTGGTACCCACACCACTCGGTGTGTGCGACTCATCTTTGGCGTCACGAACAGGATACGAAGCTTACAATTTGTGAGTCCTGTGTACCTATTGAACTGTTTTGTGCAAAAAGACTTTGCTATTTTTGTGATTTTTGGCGCCATTTTCCGCCATTTTGCCGCCATATTCGCGCCCTGAGGCGCTGGTGAAGAAGGTGGGCGTGCATTTGTGGGCGTGTACCCCCCTGTGGCGCGAAAGTGATGGGCGCCCTCTCTAAATGCTACTATAATGTGAGATCCTGCCCACTGCAAGGGAGATCCGCCTCCTCCATCTTCTATGCAAAAAAAAGGAAGCGCAAATCCCGCCTCCACGGAAGAGACCAGTTTGTTCCAGATGGAAAACACAGTCTGGCCTGGAGAGAGATGGCGGAAGGGCAGGAGGTGCTGTGTGGAGGAGCGGCGGCGCGCAGGCCCCGTTCCCCAGAAGAGCTACCACTTGTGCTGGAGCCGTCCCCAGTACGGGACCCTCAACAAACCATGCTGTAGTTAAAGGAGGAAAATGCGGCGCTCAGAAGATTGATCCAGCGCCGTGCAGACATGGAGGAAACGGAGAGATGCTGGCGTGCCCAGAAACAGCGGCAGCTGTGGGACGCAGTGCTCTCTCCTACAGGAACAACGCCGTTACCTGAACTCCCTGTGTCACCGCTGCAAAAGGCTGAAGGAGAACCGGAGGCCGGCCCCGAAAGAGCTGTACCTGACCCCACCGATGGAGCGGTGGAAGAGAAGGAGGCTGAGGAGGCCCTGCCCGTTCCGGAGTGCCAGCCAGGCCAGGAGGCCACCGCGGAGCACAGTCCCCCGGTAGGGACACCGGAGGGGTCCCAGCCATCCCTGCTAGAGATCGACTGGGACGTGATGGAGTATCTGGATGACGTGACCTATGACATCCAAACTGAAAATGCATGGCAACGCCGCGAGCAGGAGAAACAACGCCAGCAGGAGGAGAGAGAGACGCAGCGGGACCGTCAGCGACGCCATGAAGAGTTCCTCGCCGACAAGGAGAGTGTCCGCAGGAATAAAGGTACGCTTCGGGAACCGCGGCGTCAGGGGTGCATCACCGGATTCAAACTCCACAAGGGCTGGGG
Organism: Oophaga sylvatica; assembly: GCA_033576555.1. Taxonomy (NCBI): domain Eukaryota; kingdom Metazoa; phylum Chordata; class Amphibia; order Anura; family Dendrobatidae; genus Oophaga; species Oophaga sylvatica. The sequence continues at coordinate 390,420,827 of JARQOD010000003.1, forward strand.
CTTCATCCATGAGCCGGGCCTGTATCAGGAGATCTTCGTGAGTCGCAGGGACGTAGAGTCCCACCTGCCCATCGGACACCCGGGAAGGGATCTCATAAACGGGGACATCGTTAGCTACACACGTCACTGGGGTCTAAAAGGATGGTATGCCCTAAACGTCTCAATTGTCAGCGATCCCGTCCCCGACGCCGGTAATGTACACCATGCCGCAGCGTCCCAATCCCGGGCTCCCACAGCGCCAGGCCGTGCACCAGCATCGCCCCCTGCGTACTCCTCTCCACCCAGGTCTTGCCCAGCATCGCCCCCTGCGTACTCCTCTCCACCCAGGTCTTGCTCTGCATCGCAACCTGCGACCATTTCTGGATTGCAACCTGCGACCATTTCTGCATCGCGACCTGAATTGCACACTGCGGCACCTTTTACAACGCAACCTGCGTACTACTCTGAGGATGTACCCGTTGGTTCCCTGGAGGATCAAACAAAAGATGTAGCTTCGCAAACGTATATTGCAGGACACGATCTTCTTGTGATGGGTTCCCGAGGGCATCGTATACTTCTGGCCCCAGGGATGGAAAAAGTAATTGTTGTAAGCAAGAAAGATGAAAAACAGTAGGACCCAGACAGGGGTTTACTGCACCTGAACATGTATAAAGTTGAAGAAGTTTTATTGAAGAAAAATTTGCACTTTATTGAAATGTTTAATAATGTTTTGCTTATTTAAAGTAGAATACCCGGCTGGGTAAAGAGTTAAAGTGAAATGTGATTTCTCTTGACATGTGAAATGTGTTTTATCATGCAAGGACTGCGTGGCTGTGGACTGTGCCAGCCCAAAAACTTTATTGTAAATAGTTGCACTTCGGTGCCCCATCTTGGTTTTACATAAAGCCATATCTACCTCTGAAGAAAAACCCGTATGGTGTGGCCTAGAGTGAGGTCTGCAGTAATGAAGTCCTGCAGCCCACCCAGGATCCACATGGGAGGTTTTTGGTGCGGGTCCTCCACAAGAATCTTGTCTTATATTGTATATATTTATGTGAAAGTGTTTTTGATACTTTTCTAATGTCCATTGTATACATTGTAACGTTAAAGAGTCCTTACCTCCCGCAAGGGATGAGTTATAATGTTGATGTTATATGCAAAACAAAAATGTTTTTCTTTTCTATTTCAGCCCGGGAGTGCTGAGTTTAATCAGGGGGGATGTGTGGCCCAGCTGCGCGTGGCACACATGTCTCCTGGAGAATGCACAGATAAGGTAATTGTGAAGCCTGATATTCATTCACGCACACTTCCCAGCATTGCCACTAGAGGCATTTCAGACTATTTAAGTAGTGTGACGTAGCAGTAGTTAGTTCAGTCAAGCTTAGGGTGGCTCAGGAGTGAGTCATCCCATCCAAGTTCAGTTTGTGGAGGAGGAGAGGAGACAGTACATTCTAGTCAGAGCTCAGCCTGAGCTAGACGGAGATTTCCTGTCAGAGACAGAGGAAGAGAGATTGAAGCTGTTACTCAGAACAAGCTGCCTGTATTCCTAAGAAAGTGGAAAGTGACTCTCAGAGCTACAGCGTGTATACAGTCTGACGAAGCGTCCTGTGAGCTGCTCTGGACAGAGTTCTGTGAAGGAAAGAAGGAAGGGAACTACAGCAGTTATACCAATGAGTCAACTGAGATCAGGTCAGTGAGCACTGAAGGAAAGCTGACAACTACACTCACTGCTACCCGTGCTTATGTTAAGGGCGAGAGCAGGGCGACAGGCGAGTGGAGAAGGAAGAGTGACTAAGGTGATAGATCACCCTCACTCAGTTTAACCGGACACCGGGGTCCGAAGCATTGCTAGTACTTCACGGCTAGTGATAGAAAACCGGAGGCCTTGCTGGACTTCAAGTCGCAGAAGGTAGCCCTAAGCGCTGATACGTAACCGGAGTCAGGGAGAACAAGGACTTTGAGCAGGACCCTGCAAAAGTAAGGACTTAGTTCTTTCATCATCTGATAATCAGAGACATAGAAGGCTCCACCACAATGTTGGCCGGGCGTAGTTGCTATTGAAAGAGTTGCACTTGACTTTATGCAAGTTTGTACTCACATACACCTTAAGGAGAAAGGAGGCCTTAAACCTGCTCAACAATTGCCTGAATGTGCATTCTTCAACCTGACCAGCTCCCCGGGACATACCTGCAACATCTACAAGTAAAGGTATGGAAAGAGATTGCATTGTGTGTGACTGACTTCTTATCTGCACCCTGCTCCACCATAGACTTTGAGGGACCAGTCCCACCTGTGGGGGACTTAACATCTAGCTGCCATAACATCCCCTCAGAGATCTACCCTGCAGCGCTGGTCAATCAGATCAGAAACCACAGGTGGCGTCACAAACTATTACCATAATCCCCTGTAAATATTCCCCCATTGTATGAGCGCCCAGGGCCACGGACCGAGCTCTGCTGCCAGTGACATCTCCCATAGACTTCCATGGGCTCGGTGCCGAGTACCCCATAGCCCTGGTACCCACCACTCGGTGTGTGCGACTCACTAGCGTCACGACTCAAGTCTAAAGAAATAAATGGGAGAATCCCATATATATGGGACAAACAGCGGATAGGCAAAATCACTGATCCAAGGCAAATAGCTAACAGGTTCAAAGACTACTACAAGGAGCTATATAACTTAAAACAAGACCCATTTACTTATCAGCCCTCAAATAAGGATATACAATCCTTCTTGGATACTATCCACCTGCCCGAAATTTCGGAACAACAATTAACGACCCATAATACTCCGATCACTTTTACTGAAATAGCTCAAACTATAAAATCCCTACCTAAAGGTAAATCACCAGGACCAGATGGCCTTACTAATGCCTACTATATAACATTCGAAGGCATCCTCACTCCCCACCTCCTACCCTTTTTCCAGGATGCCTTCCAAAAGGGATCTTTTCCCAAAGAAAATCAAGAGGCTCTCATTGTTACCCTTCCAAAACCTGGAAAACAATCCGATGAACCCCAAAATTTTCGACCCATATCACTACTTAATACCGACCTTAAAATATATGCAAAAGTCATAGCAAACAGAATAGCCCATTTACTGCCCGATCTGATAGAAATCAATCAGGTGGGATTCATTAAAAATAGATATGCGGCAGACAACACCAGACGCATCCTCAACATAACACACTACATAGAAGCCAAGAAGTCAGAGGCGCTGCTTGTAGCGTTAGATGCCGAGAAGGCATTTGACCGCATTCATTGGGATTTTGTTTTCTCAGTTCTGAGGAAGATAGGCTTCACTGGAGACATTTTCTCAGGGATACAGGTGTTATACTCCCAACCATCAGCGAGGATCTTTTCTAATGGGGCCCAATCAGACAACTTTCTAATCAGCAATGGGACGCGCCAGGGCTGCCCTTTGTCATGTTTGATTTTTGTACTCTCAATCGAACCTTTAGCCCAGGTGTTAAAGGGAATCTGTCACCCTAAATTGGTGGGATATTGAATTGCGCATGCGTAGTATGCTTTGCCCGCAGATTGCAATGTGCAGGCGCGTTATATGGAGGGCAACAACTACAATTCCCAGAAATAATGGAGACAGCGGCGAACAACATGTTAAGGCAAGTACCCAAAACACCGCCCATCTGACCTGACTGCCATCATTTAAATATCCCGCCAATTTAGGGTGACAGATTCCCTTTAAGAACTCAGTGCTCAATTACAGGGATACAAATAGGGAACAGAACACATGTTATTTCCCTTTTTGCCGATGATGTAATACTGACACTATCACAACCAGTAGACTCATTGGAACATGCAATGGAGGTATTTCTGTATTTTGGGAAAGTATTGTATTACAAGCTTAATGCACAAAAAAGGCAGGCTTTGCCACTTAATTTATCCATGGAGACAGTGTCTTTGTTGAAACATAGGTATGCTCTGGACTGGCAAACAAAGGGTTTGAGATATCTGGGGATTATGGTCACATCATCCCACTCTTTCTTGTATTATTCTAATTATGAACCTTTGCTTGCTAATTTAAAGTCCGAAACTCAAAGACTTGCTAAGGTTGAAGTCTCTTGGTTGGGCAGGATTGCAACTTTTAAGATGCTTCTTCTGCCAAAACTTCTCTACCTGTTCAGGATGTTACCCTTAATACTTCCACAGACCTTTTTCAGAGGCATTAAGAGTTTGATGTCGACATATATCTGGGCGGGACACAAGCCCAGGATAGCTAGTCATATTTTATCTAGAGATAAATGGATGGGTGGCTTGGGAGTGCCAGACATTCCTAACTATTATATAGAAAAATATTTAGAGTTGAGAGTCTTCAGTGGTTGATACCTTTTAATGGCTAACTGAAAAGATGGTAACAAATTGCAAGCTTTCGAGACTACTCAGGTCTCTTCATCAGGCTGAACTAATACAAAATCTGAAGAATCACATATTTATACACCACACAGCACAGAAAAAATGCAATAGGTAAGACAAGTGACGTAAAGCAGAACTGTCATTATGGGACAGTTGATGTAAAATTAAGGAATTTACTCCAAAGACCCTGTGAAAACATCACAAAACATCACAAAACATTACCAGACCCCAATCAGAGGGCAATAAAACTTTCACACTCCTTATCTATGAACTGTTCCAATATTTATGTTCATCTCTATCTCCCATAATGACAGTTCTGCTTTACGTCACTTGTCTTACCTATTGCATTTTTTCTGTGCTGTGTGGTGTATAAATATGTGATTCTTCAGATTTTGTATTAGTTCAGCCTGATGAAGAGACCTGAGTAGTCTTGAAAGCTTGCAATTTGTTACCATCTTTTCAGTTAGCCATTAAAAGGTATCAGGACTCTCAACTCTAAATATTTTTCTATCTACTGGCTAACACGGTACAAAGATATACATCTTTACTGTAACTATTATATAGTATCTCAGATCTCTACATTGGCATTAGGTTGGCTTGGACAATCACAAACACATTGGGTCCATATGGAAGAATCTCAGATGTCCCCATTGTCATACAGAGCTATACTAGCAGCGTTTTTGATAGGTCTCCCTTTGCCGACTACATTACTACCGCTTACCAAAGCGGCGGTTTATAGTTGGCAGATATTCCTTAAACGCTCGGGAAAGGGCACTAGATTACCTAGGAAAATCATCACTGTGGAAGTCCTTTCCACCGCTATCCCAAATCTAAATGTCACAGCTTGGCTACGTAGTGGGGTAATTTCCATAGATCAATTGTATTCTGGGGAAAATCTGATGCCATTTGCAGCCCTAAAATCTAAATACTCTCTAGGAGACAATGATGTCTTCTCATATCTTCAAATGAACCACCTTCTTAGGAAGCTCTCTTGGAGTTCGATGAGCTGTAATCCTAGAATATAATGATCCACCTTCTTAGGAAGCTCTCTTGGAGTTCGATGAGCTGTAATCCTAGAATATAATGATCCACCTTCTTAGGAAGCTCTCTTGGAGTTCGATGAGCTGTAATCCTAGAATATTTGCTGTTTATATGAATAAGTTGAAAGGTCTAAGGATTTATCCGATGATTGAAGAGGTATCAGTGTTTAAAAAAACTTATCCGCTAGGGCAGTGGGAGAGAGACCTGGGAATGGATATTACTTCAGAAGAATGGATTAAATCTATGAGAATAGCGCACAAATCACTAAGAAGTAGCACACACATAGAATCATTTATGAAAACAGTACTGAGATGGTATTTTGTTCCATCGCGCCTACACCAAATATTCCCAGAGTCCTCACCACTGTGCTGGCGAAATTGTGGGGAACGTGGGACGTTGCTCCATATACTATGGGGATGTCCTAAAGTAAAGCATTATTGGAACAGGGTGTTCCACATGATATCAACTATACTACAATCCAAGCTTAAGGGATCACCCCAAATGGCACTGTTACTGGTGGGTATTGGAGACATACCCCCAGGGGATAGAACACTGATATGTATTATACTTATACATGCCAAATTACTGCTTACTCGTCACTGGAAATCAGATACTATCCCAAACATTAAAGAATTATATACCACAATTAATCAAACATATATGTATGAACAGATGTGGGCTAGGGAACAGGGTACAATAGAGAAAATCCATGGAAATTGGATGAGATGGCAACAAAGCTCATTCAGTCGGTAACGATACATAAGGGATGGTTCACATTTACCTCATAGCCTTCACCTGGTATAATTGCACAACAAAGCAAATATATGACCTCCTACTCTGTTTCCATTCCGACTATGCTCCATGCTCCATTAGAATGTATAATTTTGTTACTTTCTTTACATTTTTATTTCATCATTCAATACTGAGTAGTGACCAATGTACTGTAGATTGAGATGATATTGCTTTGATTATGCCACATCTATGACTTAATGGCTACTGCTTAAGACTGGTTGTTCCCTTTCTTTTTCTTTTGATATTTAAGTCAGAACAATACTTGATATATCAGCTATTGAAATGATGATCTTATTACTTTAGGTTTGTATGTTTGTTATAATATGAAAAACTTCTAATAAAAACTAATGAAACGAAAACATATCAAATGTTTAGAAATTCTACTGTGCCTAATAATTTGGAACAGTGCATTTTGAGTTTTTATTCATTTTGGAGATTATACTGTTATCATTGGGAGGTTTCTTCATAAAATTCTAAAATTTGATGTATACTCTAATGGGTGATGACTTTTATTAGACTGACTGTCATTTGCACCGACCACTTAGGAAAATTAGAGAAAAATATAATTTGCATAATAATTTGGACCATGGTGTAGATCATTGCATACATCAAGAGGGTCCATTCCCTTCCTGTGTTCTGGTGCTTCTGCTGCTACCTGTATGATACATTGGCTGCATATAGCTAGCCCCAGGTGTTAATGGAATACAGGCCACAAATTTTTCGGTGTTGTATCTCCATGCCAGCTCATATCTGTGCGTGCTCAAACTTTGGCCAGTTTATGTAAGTTTTATTTGTTTGGTCTTGTTTTCTTTTTTTCGTCCTGGGTGTCACTGTACTTATATACAGCAGTATTTCGCAAAAAAAAAAATACAGGCCACACATTTGTCGTAGTGGTATCTTCGTGGCAGCTCTTATCTGTTTGTGCTCTAAGATTGGGCAGTGTAGGCCGGTTTTCCTTTTTTTTGTCCAGGGTGTCACAGTCCTGATATACAGCACTAGGTAGCCCAAAAATAAAAAAAAGCCAGGGCACACATTTATCGCAGTGTTATCTCCGTGGCAGCTCATATCTGTGAGTGTTCAAAGTTTGGCCAGTTTACGTGAGTTTTTTTTTTTATGTCCTGATTGCCACTGTACTGATATACAGCACTAGTTAGCCCCAAAAAAAATACAGGCCACACATTTGTCGTTCTGTTATCTCCATGGCAGCTCATATCTGTGTGTGCTCAAAGTTTGGGCAGTTTACAGCAGTTTTATTTTTTTTGTCCTGGTTGTCACTGTACTTATATACAGCAGTATTTCTCAAAAAAATAAAAAAATACAGGCCACATATTTGTCGTAGTAGTATCTCCGTGGCAGCTCATATCTGTTTGTGCTCAAAGTTTGGGCAGTGTAGGCCGGTTTTCCTTTTTTGTCCTGGGTGTCACAGTCCTGATATACAGCACTAGTTAGCCCAAAAATAAAAAAAAAACAGGGCACACATTTATCGTAGTGGTATCTTCGTGGCAGCTCATATCTGTTTGCGCTCAAAGTTTAGGCAGTTTACGGCAGCTTTTTTTTTTTTCCTGGATGTCACTGTACTTATATACAGCTATATTTTCCCAAAAAAATACAGGCCACACATTTGTCGTACTGGTATCTCCGTAGCAGCTCATATCTGTGTGTGCTCAAAGTTTGGGCTGTTTATGGCAGTTTTCTTTTTTTTGTCCGGAGTGTCACTGAGCCGCCCAGCCAGGGCTGTGGGGTACTCGGACCCGAGCCCATTGATCTCTATGGGGGATGTCACGGTGGCCACGGCTCGGTCCGTGGCCCTGGGCGCTCACCCTGAAAAAGGGGGAATATTTACAGGGGATAATGTCAGTGAATCGTGATGCCACCTGTGGTGTCTGGTGAGGATCACCAGCACTGCAGCAGTCCACTGAGGCCGGTGTTGTGGTAGCTTAGGTGGTATCGCTCCCCATAGGTGGAGCGGGCCTTCAGGGCAGTGTAAGTGTAGGGATGCAGGACAGAGGGGACCCAGCCAGGTAAGAATAAGAATGGGAGAACACACAAGTCACTTCTGTACCTTTACTGGAGTTAGTGCAGGAACATCCCGGAGCGCTGTAGGGTGAAGGGTGCACGTCCAGATTCTCCCCAGTGAGCAGGTGTAGGGCCTCCTGTTTCTTGCCTCTCTGTAGTAAGTTTCTGACCTATCTGTAGCTGGGCCTAACTTTGTCTCTGTCCTGCACCGGCTGACTTTGTGGTAGGGCCTTCTCCTGGAGTACACACTCCCTGCTTGTAGGGTCTCTGTGTCCCTGGCTCTGTTACGTATCAGCACTTTGGTGCTCCTGGGACCTGTAGTCCTCCAGGAATTCCTGTTGTCTCCTACTGGGTTGTAGAGATCCCTGTAAGCTCGGACCCGGTGTCCGGTATGTGCTTTCAGGGTGAGCTGGTAAGGCTCCTCTGCCCCCTACTACTCTCTCCTCTAGCCTTCGGCCTACTCGGGCCCTCACTAGGCTATACACACTGGAAGTTAGCTGGATGCCTCTTCTGCCGTTCTCTAGAGCGTCGGCACGCTCCTAGCTCGCTGACTTGAGCTGAGTGAGTCTCACACTGCAGACTGACCTGTTTCAGTGTCTCAGAGTGTTCTCTGCTAGAGCGAACTGCACTGTTCCTAGAGTGTCCTCTCTAGAGTGTGCTCTTCTGAGTCTGTTCAGAGTCAAGAGTGGACTGACTTCCTGCCTTCTCCCTTCTTTTTATCTCCCTATATGGGCTCCCTCTGGGGGTCTGAGGAAGGGAGAAGGTGTGTGAATGCTCTGAGGGCCTCTTGTTGATGAATCCTTTAGTGCACCCTTCTAGGATTTGTGGCACCAAGTGCAGCTGGGCTCCACATCACTGTACTTATATACAGCAGTATTTCGCAAAAACATACAGGCCACACATTTGTCATACTGGTATCTCCGTGGCAGCTCGTATCTGTGTGTGCTCAAAGTTTGGGCAGTGTAGGCTGGTTTTCCTTTTTTTGTCCTGGGTGTCACAGTCCTGATATACAGCACTAGTTAGCCCAAAAATAAAAAAAAACAGGGCACACATTTGTCGTAGTGATATTGCCGTGCCAGCTCATATCTCTGTGTGCTCAAAGTTTGGCCAGTTTACTGCAGTTCTCTTTTTTTTTGTCCTGGGTGTCACTGTACATATACAGCAGTATTTCGCAAAAAAAAATAACAAAAATACAGGCCACACATTTATCGTAGTGGTATCTCTGTGGCAGCTCATATCAGTGTGTGCTCAAAGTTTGGGCAGTGTAGGCCAAAATATTGTATTTTTTTTGCAGTCTGCTAACATAATTATTAAATCTGATAAGGCCAAAAACATTTTTACCCAAAGTCCAGATAGGTAAAAGTGTGGTTTTCAAGCACACATATCACATACAAGTTGACTCCCAAATCACCCTTTTGTAATGAACGTGTATAATATTCTATTCCATTTACAATGGGCAAGGCACATGGCAAGGGACGGGGAAGTGGACGTGATGGTGATGGTGCAGGCCGAGGCCGTGAGCAAGCTGAAATTGGCCCACCGAAAACACCCACATCTTCTCGCTGGATCTTAGTGTCTGAAGTCCTAGGGGACCGCTGCAAGACAGCACTATTGAAGCCCGAGCAGTGTGAAAAGGTAGTTGGTTGGATAGCGGATAATACTTCCAGTTACTTATCCACCACCACCAGCACCCTGTTTTCAACACGGTCAAGTCACAGTAGCCGTGAATCTGGACCCCATATTCCTTACCCTGATCCTCCTCCCTCCCACCATGCTGAGTGCACTGAGACAACTCATCCCATACTCGGACTCTCCGAAGAGCTGTTCAGTTTTCCATTTGGAGATTCGTGCCTCTCGCCCGCTCCACTAGAAGCGGGCAAGATGATATTCCATGTAGCGATGCACAAATCTTTGAGCAGCCACGGTCACAAGAGGTGGATGATGATGAGACACAATTGCCGGAAAGTCAGGAGGAGGACCAGGGTGGGGAAGTGGAAGATGAGGTGGTGGATGATGTAGTAACAGACCCAACCTGGCAGGAGGACATGCAGAGCGAGGACAGCAGCACACAGGGGAGGTAGGCGTCGCACCACTTCAGGCAGGAAGAAGCAGTGTGGTGGCCACAGACAGAAGGTGGGCAACCGTTCCCCGTAACACTAACCTGACGGAAGTTGCCAGTCCAACTGTTAGGTCTTCCCGAGTCTGGTTATTTTTTAAAGACTCTGCCGATAACTCAAAACAGGCCATTTGCAACACCTGTTATGCCAGCATCAGCAGGGGTAGCAAAACTACCAGCCTTACCACCACCAGCATGATCAGGCACATGGCAGCAAAGCACCCGACTTTGTAGGCCCAACCCCAGGCTCCAGGAACAGTGTCTGCGGTTGACAACACTGCTTCTTCCACTGTTGTGCGTGCAAGCCAATCCCCTGTCCACGGTGCATGCGAAGAAGCCTCCTGCCCTGCACCTGCCGTTGCCAACAGTCAAATAGCACCATCATCAAGCACGTCCACGTCCTTGACCCAGCGCAGCCTTCAGTTGTCCATACCCCAGTCATTGGAACATAAGCGGAAATACGCCGCCAATGCCCCACAGGCCACAGTACTCAATTCTCATATTTCTAGTCTGCTTGCGGTCGAAATGTTGCCTTTTAGGCTCATGGAGATGGAAGCTTTCCGAAACCTGATGGCTGCGGTCGTCCCAAGGTTCTCTGTCCCCAGCCGCCACTATTTCTCCCGCTGTGCCCTCCTGGCATTACACAAGTACGTGTCCCACAACATTACCCGTGCCCTCAACAATGCAATTACTGGGAAAGTACACCTAACCACGGACATGTGGACAAGTTCTTGTGGCCAGGGATGGTACATCTCGCTGACGGCACACTGGGTTAACATAGTGGAAGCCGGGACCCAGTCAGACCTTGGATGGAACACGTCCTCCCGACGCCAAGGATTGCGGGCCCTACGTCAATCAGGGTTGCCCCCACTGTGTGCAGCTCCTGCACCTCCTCCTCTTCAGCCTCCATGTCAGAAATGAGCACATCAGTCACAAGCTGGAAGCACTGCAGCACTGTCAAAGCAAAGCGGCAACAGGCTGTGTGCTGAAGCTAATTTGCTTAGGTGACAAACTGCACAATGCTGAATTGTTGACAGCTCTGAAAGAGCAGGCAGATGTGTGGCTGACACCGCAAAATCTTCAGTCAGGCATGTTTGTGTGTGACAATGGCAGGAACCTGGTGGCAGCTTTGAGGCGAGGCAAACTGACACACGTACCATGCCTGGCCCATGTGCTGAACCTCGTTATTCAACGTTTTCTGAAAAGCTAGCCGGAGCTGCCGGATCTGCTGGTTAAAGTACACCACCTGTGTGCACATTTTAGAAAGTCAGCTACAGCTTCAGCCGCCCTTTCCGTGCTTCAGCAGCGATTGCAGATTCCATCTCACCGACTGGTGTGTGATGTCCCCACACATTGGAACTCTACACTGCATTTGTTAGAAAAAAATTGTGAGCAGAAGCGGGCAGTTGTTCAATACCAGCATCATCAAGGCCGTTGTTTGTCAGGTTTGACTCCACACATAAGACCTCAGGAGTGGACATGGATGTCACACATATGTAGCATCCTCCAAAACATTGAGGAGTCCACCAAGATGGTGAGCGGCGATGACGCCATAATTAGCGTCACCATCCTGCTCATCTGCATTCTGAAAAGCTCTCTGCTCACAATGAAAGAGGAGGCATTGCAGGCGGAGCAGGAGGACATGGATCAAGGAACCATACAGGGTGATTACACACAGCTCAGCCTCATGTCATTCCAACGTGGATTGGTTGACAATGAGGAAGAGGTCGAGGAAGAACAGGAGCTACTTTAATGCGCTATAGACTGGACTACAACCACAACTGTCATACCGTCTGTTCAGCATGGATGGCCTGAGGACAGGGAAGAAGAGGAAGAGGAGGAGGAGGACACCTTGGTCAGTCGACCTGTTGGTGAGGACACAGAAGTCTTGCCTGTTACCAGTCTGGCATGCATGGCTGACTTTATGTTGTGCTGCCTTTCCCGTGACCTTCGTATTGTAAAAATATTGGGTACCAGTTATTACTGGCTAGTGACACTTTTAGACCCACGGTACAAGGATAACTTTCAATCTCTTGTTCCAGAAGCAGACAGGTGTACCAAAATGGTGCATTACCATAGGGCGATTGTTGCAGAATTATTAAAAAAAATTCCCATCGCAAAACGCTGGCGACAGATAGCAGTTCCTTGGCCCACCAAGCAGGACAGGCGAGACAGACACAAGTCCACTCCAGCAGAGGCAGGGAACACTGGCAAAGTTCTGGGACAGTTTTCTAAGACCCTCCCATTGCCCATGCACTGAAGTGCGGGGTAATCTCCCAAGGAATGCAATGTTCTCTAAGATGCTGAGGGAGAACCTTGCTGACCGTACCAACGTCCTCCGTGATTCCTCTGTGCCTTTTAATTTTTGGGTATCCAAGCTGGACACGTGGCATGAGCTGTCTCTCTACGCCTTGGAGGTCCTGGTCTGCCCTGCCGCTAGCGTTTTGTCCGAGCGGGTTTTTAGTGCTGCTGGTGGCATTATCACAGATAAGCGCATTCGCCTTTCTACGGAAAATGCAGACAGGCTGACTCTTATAAAAATGAACAAGGGATGGATTGGGCCTGACTTCTCGACACCACCAAATGGTGACAGCGAAGTCTAAACTCCAATGTAGTGTTTTTTTGGGTGTTGTATTCCCATGCACCTCTTCACAACCAAACATGGATATACGCTTCCTGATTTTGGCTAGTTGGTGTCCTCCTCCTCCTTCTCCTCATCCTCACCATCCACCACCACTTGAACACCAGGGTGAACGTATTCAGTTATGCTCCAGCCACTCTATGTTTTGGCCAGGGTGTTATGATGCCCATCACCAAAATGCAAAAAACACCCCCAAGGGGAAATGTTTGCCAGCCCATACACTATGTGTATGGGCATTCCAAGTCTAGGAGACACACTACTAGAAATTGGGCCTATTTTTTAATCAGACCTTCCTCCACGACTCATCAGCAACCGCTACTAAATCAAAAGGGTTTACGTGTTCCGTGCAGCTACAGCCTGTGTCACATTTTTAACAAGGGTGGGTGGGTAGGCTGTGCATAAAATACTTGTTCTGAAAACGGTTGAGGTGTACCCCATAGGGAAATGTTTGCCAGCCCATATACTAAGTGTATGGGCATTCCAAGTCTAGGAGACACGCTACTAGAAATTGGGCCTATATTTTAATCAAGCCTTCCTCCATGTCTCATCAATCACCACCACTAGATCACCAGGGTTAACGTGTTCCGTGCTGCTACAGCCAGTATCAAAATCCTAACAAGGGTGTGTGTTTTTGCTGGGTGTTAAATACTTGTTATGGAAAAGGTAGAGGTGTACCCCACAGGGGAAAATGTTTGCCCTTAGTACAATACACTTAGTGTATGGGCATTCCAAGTCTAGGAGACCCGCTCCTTTAAATTGGGCCTCGTTTTTAATCAGGCCTTCTTCCTCGTCTCATCATCCACTGAAACTAGATTACCAGGGTTAACGTGTTCCGTGCTGCTACAGCCAGTGTCAAAATCCTAACAAGGGTGCTTGTTTTTCCTGAGTGTTAAATACTTGTTATGGAATGTTCTCACCTTCTTTATGCATTTAATAGCCTTCTGTGTCTGTACGTTTACATACTTTGGCTGTTAACTGGTTCATGCAGAATTACATGTACACCCGATTTGAACACTATGGCTGGTCCGAACAATGAAAGCAACTGTTACCATCTACCTTTCGTGTCTCCCCTTTTTCCTCATAGATTGTAAGCTTGCGAGCAAGGCCCTCATTCTGTTGGCATATGCAACAGATTAGGACTTATTATAAGTAAAAGGAGGACTGTATGCTGACCTGACAATAGATGGCGATGTTGTGTAACGTTTCCTTCTGTTTAATGTATTGTATAAGAAATAGTCTCACTTGTAGTTTCACTTTCGTTTTGTTCCTGGTTTCCTGATGCAATGCTGAAATGACTGTGCATTTTCCTTTTACCTCATGTTGTAAGAAGTAAAAGCTTGTTATCCCATGAAGCCTGCTCTGTGAAGTTTCCTACTGCAAAGGTGTGGATTCAGAAGCTGTGCAACAGGTTATGGGCCCAGACACCCAGTCACCCCAGATACAGCGTACCCAGATACAGCGTACCCAGAGAACCCAGGCACCAGAGAATCCAGACACCACAGATCCCAAGCACCAAAAATTCCAGATACCCAGGACAATGGAACTCTCAGCAAGACCCTGATGAATGCAGAAGAATTCTTCAGTGCAAGTCTCTCCAAACAAGTAAGATAAGTTAAAAATGACAAATAGCACAGAGCTAAAACTCACAGTAGCTAAACTGAATGATGAGAACTATCAGCTATGGAAGTTCAAAGTAGAGATGTTATTGTCTAAAGATGATTTATGGGAAGTAATCACTACAGATAGACCTGATCAGGATAATCAGACATGGGATAAGAAAAATAGACCAGCGAGAGCCACCATTAGCTTATTAGTGGATGATGCTCAATTAATACATATAAGAAATGAAGAAACAGCAAAAGGAATGTGGGAAGCATTAAGAAAGCTATATGAGAGACCCAGCTTAAATCACAAATTATTTCTACTACGAAAGCTTTACAGTATGAGACTAAGTGCAGACAGTGACATGCAGAAGCATATATTCTCTATTATGGAAGTGATATCACAGCTAAGATCTATTGGTGAAGATATTAAAGAAAGTCATATAGCAGCTATATTGTTGTGCAGTTTACCAGATTCATATACTGCTTTAATAAATGCACTAGAGACAAGACCTAAAACAGACATTACATTAGAGTTTGTGAAAACCAGACTCATAGATGAATATCAGAGAAGGAAAGAACAAAGCAATGATTCTTCTACTGATAAGGACAGTAAAAATGCTCTTAAAGCTACAGAATTTAAAAAACCCTATAATAAAGAGACAAGAGAATGCTTCAGATGTAAGAAAAAAGGTCATTTAAAGAAAGACTGTACCATATGGAAAACAGAACAACATAAATTACACCATAAAAAGCATACACAGAAAGTAAAAAACACAATTTCCGATTCGTGTGAGAATAATTGGAATGGCACATTCAAAATGCAGACAAGAAATCATCACTTGGTTGGTTTATTGATTCAGGAGCAACGAGTCATATGACAAGTGACAAGAATTTCTTTACTGATCTTGATTTAGATAAGAAAGAAGCCATTTATCTTGCAGATGGAAGCAAAATAACTGCAGAAGGTATCGGACAAGGTATGCTAAATTGTTCAAACAAGCTCGGACAAGATTCAAAGAAACTTGTACAGGATGTGTTGTATGTTCTAAAATTGGAAGGCGGATTATTATCTGTGAAACATTTAACAGCAAAAGGACTTACAGTAAAATTCAAAGATAATGAGTGTGCAATTATTGCAGGAAACAAGATGATAACCAAAGTCAAGGCAGATGAACAATTATATCATTTTGACAAACCAAAGGAACAGATGAAGGTATGTACACATGATCACAAAAACTGTATTCACATGTGACATAGACGTCTAGGACATAGACACCCGGACAGTATAAGGGAACTACAGAGAAAAGAATTGACAAAAGATTTAAAGATATCAGATTGCCCAATTACCATAAGATGAGAATGTTATTTAAAATCCAAAGCCACAAGGATATCTATTCCAAAAGAGAGATGAAAAGCGAAAAACCACTTGATTTGGTGCATACTGACGTATGTGGACCCATGAAAGAGACTACATCAGGAGGCAATAGATACATGTTGACTCTTATAGACCACTACTCAAGATACACAGTTACATACTTAATTAAGAACAAAAGTGAAGTTTTTGATAAACTTGTAGACTATGTAACAAGATCAAGTAACAAATTTCAAAGGAAGCCAATTGTCATCAGAAGTGATAATGGAGGTGAATTTACAGGTCACAGAATAGAAGACTACTTAAGACAAAATGGAATAGAACATCAGAAAACTGTTCCATAAACACCTGAACAAAATGGAGTAGCAGAAAGGAAAAACAGAACTCTAACAGAGATGATGAGATGTATGCTGACAGATTCTAAACTACCAGATAAATATTGGGGTGAGGCAGCAATGACAGCTACATATCTACAGAACCGACTTTTTTCCAGAAAACTGAAGAAAACTCCATATGAACTGTGGCAAGGTATGAAACCAAGTGTCAATCATTTAAAAGTTTTTGGATGTAAAGTTTTTATATTCATCCCAACAGAAAAACATTCCAAACTTCAAAACAGATCCATGGAAGGAATATTCATTGGATATAGTGAAAATTGCAAAGGATATAGAATCTTAGATCCCAAAACAGACAGAGTTACAGTGAGTAACAGTGTGACATTCATTGAAGATTTAAATGAAGACATTATGATTTCAGTTGAAACAAAAAATGAGAAGAACAATAGTGACATAACTGAAGAAATATCTGATAGAAAGTAGTAGAAATTAATGAAGAACAAAATACTGAAAGTGAAGAATCACAACTACAAACAGATACAGATACAGAACCAAGACGAGAGAACAAAGGAAAACCACCAAAACGCCTCTCATACAAGGCAAGTACAAGTAAAATGTATGAATCTATCTCTTGGGAAGACATAGCTCGACTTCCAGAAGGAGAAGACTATGATGAAACATTTGCTCCAGTTGTCAAACACACTACAATAAGAACTTTACTTACAGTTGCAGCAATGGAAAAAATGAACTAAGACATCTGGATGTAAAGACAGCTTTTTTGAATGGAAATTTAACAGAAGACATTTACATGGAACAACCTCCAGGATTCAAAGATGAAAGAAATCCAAACAAGGTTTGCAAACTACAGAAAAGCATATATGGTTTAAAACAAGCAGCTAAAGCGTGGAATGACAAAATCACGGAAGTACTAACAAATGAAAAATTTCAAAGAAGCAAAGCTGATCCATGCTTGTACACAAAAAGGCTGAGTAGTAGATGGATTTATGTACTCATATATGTAGACGACATTTTGATTTGTTTTAAACAAGAAAGGGATAAAGAAAACATTCTAAAAACCCTGAAACAAAATTTTGAAATCAAAGACTTGACTTAGGAAATGTAAATGAGTACCTAGGAATACAGATAGAAAGAGAAGAAGACAGAAGTTTCCTACTGAATCAAAATCATATGATTCAAGACATAACAGAAAAAATTGGACTAAAGGATGCAAAAACAGTAAAGTCTCCAATGGAAACTAATTATCTCAAAGAGATGAACAGTGAAGAAAATATGCTACCAAACAATGAAGAATACAGAACAGCAATAGGAAAACTACTGTATCTATCGACCGTTACAAGACCAGACATTGCAGCAGCTGTAGGAATTCTGAGTAGAAAGGTATCAAAACCAAATAAAGCTGATTGGAATGCCGTGAAGAGAGTTATACGTTATTTGAAAGGAACTAGTAATGTTAAGCTGAAATTACCCACAGGTGATAATTGCATTTTAACAGGATATGTTGATGCAGATTGGGCTGGAGATCCAACAGACAGAAGATCTACCAGTGGACATATTTTTTTTCTCTCAGGTGGACCAATAAGTTGGACAAGTAAGAAGCAGTCAATTGTAACACTATCTTCAACAGAAGCAGAATATGTTGAAGCAGCACATGCGAGTCAAGAAGTACTGTGGTTAAGACAATTGTTAACAGACCTAGGACAACCACAGTTGGAACCAACAAAACTAAAAGAGGACAATCAAGGATGTCTTGTTCTTGCTCAGATGGAAAGAGTCAATCCAAGAACCAAGCATATTGATGTGAAATATAATTTCTTGAGAGGTCATCAGGACCAAGGAGTCTTGAAGTTGGAGTATTGCCCAACTCAGAGACTAATAAAAAAGTTGGGTTTGATTGAAAAAGTCCTTATTGTTGAGAAAGGGTGTTGGCATATGCAACAGATTAGGACTTATTATAAGTAAAAGGAGGACTTTATGCTGACCTGACAATAGATGGCGATGTTGTGTAACGTTTTCTTCTGTTTAATGTATTGTATAAGAAATAGTCTCACTTGTAGTTTCTCTTTTGTTTTGTTCCTGTTTCCTGATGCAATGCTGAAATGACTGTGTATTTTCCTTTTACCTCATGTTGTAAGAAGTAAAAGCTGGTTATCCCATGAGGCCTGCTCTGTGAAGTTTTCTACTGCAAAGGTGTGGATTCAGAAGCTGTGCAACACATTCCTCTTGGCATCTACTTTGATCTGTGTTTATTGTTATGCTGTAATGTCTATTGTCTGTACAAGTCCCCTCTATAATGTAAAGTGCTGCGGAATATGTTGGCGCTATAGAAATAAAATTATTATTATTATTATGGAAAAGGTTGAGGTGTACTCCACAGGGGAAAATGTTTGCCAGCCTATACACTTAGTGTATGGGCATTCCAAGTCTAGGAGACCCGCTCCTTTAAATTGGGCCTAGTTTTTAATCAGGCCTTCCTCCACGTCTCATCATCCACCACCACTAGATCACCCGGTTTAACGTGTTCCGTGCTGCTACAGCCAGTGTCAAAATCCTAACAAGGGTGGGTGTTTTTGCTGGGTGTTAAATACTTGTTATAGAAAAGGTTGAGGTGTACCCCACAGGGGAAAATGTTTGCCAGCCAACACACTTAGTGAATGGGCATTCCAAGTCTAGGAGACCTGCTCCTTTTCAATGGGAAATTTTTTATGAGGCCTTCCTCCATGTTTCTTCCAAGGGGGATTGGGGTTATTGGGGAGCATATGACTTGGTAGCAGGGCAGGCCTTGCAGTCAATGAAAAAAAAAAACAGAATATGAGGACAAAATGAATAATGTGAAGTGGATTTTCCTGGGCCCATCCAGTACCTGGGTTCAAAGGCTTATTGGGGTGCATATGACTTGGTAGCAGGGCAGGCCTTGCATTCAATGCAACATTTTTTATGGAAGCCCTGCTGGACATCTCGTGAAAGGGGTATTGGGGTGCGTCGTAATTCTTGGCAGCCCATCCACTTAATTAATGCTGCCTGGTGTCCCTGTAAAAAATAGTCTCTGTGACTTTAAGAGTCCCTCCTTCATAAATGAAATAAGATGTGTCTGCATATGTGTCACACACCACATGGCCAGCTAGGCTGGTTAAATGTTACAATGACATTTCCCAGTGAATACATTTGTTTTGGTTGAAAGCAATATTATTATTATTATACATTTTTATAGCGCCATTTATTCCATGGCGCTTTACATGTGAAAAGGGGCAAATATAGACAAGTACAGTAAACATGAGCAATACAAGGCACACACAAGTACAGAAGGAGAGAGGACCCTGCCCGCAAGGGCTCACAGTCTACAGGGATGGGTGAGAATACACTAGGAGAGGGTAGAGCTGTTGTGCGGTGGTTCAGTAGACTGATGATCACTGCAGGTTATAGGCTTGTCGGAAGAGGTGGGTCTTCAGGTTCTTTTTGAAGGTTTCCATGGTAGGCGCGAGTCTGATGTGTTGGGGTAGAGAGTTCCAGAGTATGGGAGAGGCACGGGAGAAGTCTTGTATGCAGTTGTGGGAAGAAGAGATAAGAGGGGAGTAGAAGAGGAGATCTTGAGAGGATCGAAGGTTGCGTGTGGGTATGTAACGGGAGACCATGTCACAGATGTATGGAGGAGAAAGATTGTGGATGGCTTCATAGGTCATGGTTAGGGTTTTGAACTAGAGCCTCTGGACGATAGGAAGCCAATGAAGGGCTTGGCAGAGAGGAGAGGCTGGGGAATAACGGGGAGACAGGTGTATTAGTCGGGCAGCAGAGTGCAGGATGGATTGGAGTGGTGCCAGAGTGCTAGAGGGAAGGCCAGAGAGTAGGAGGTTGCAGTAGTCGAGGCGGGAGATGATGAGGGCATGCACTAGTGTTTTTGTAGTTTCATGGTCAAGGAATGCACGGATCCGGGAAATATTTTTGCGTTTGAGACGGCAGGAGGAGGCAAGGGTTTGGACATGTGGCTTGAAAGAGAGGGCAGAGTCGAGGATCACTCCGAGGCACCGAGCATGCGGGACTGGGGAAAGTGAGCAGCCATTGACGTTGATGGACAGGTCTGGTGGGGGGTAGAGTGAGATAGGGGAAAGATGATGAATTCTTTTTTGTCCATGTTCAGTTTTAGAAAGCGAGCAGAGAAGAAAGCAGAAATAGCAAACAGACATTGTGGGATTTTGGTCAGTAAGGACGTGAGGTCAGGTCCAGATAGGTAGATCTGCGTGTCGTCGGCGTAGAGATGATACTGCAAACCATGGGATTCTATGAGCTGTCCCAGGCCGAGGGTGTAGATGGAGAAGAGTACGGGTCCTAGAACTGAGCCTTGGGGAACACCGACAGACAGGGGGCGAGGAGGTGGTGTGGGAGAGGGAGTTGAAAAACACTTCAAAAACGCTGCGTCTAAACATAGCCCAAGTGGTGGAGGAATATTTTGGTCTGGGGTTAATTATTTTGCATTATATACAAGTCATTAACCTGGAAAGGATGTACCCTTACAAATTTCCCAGCAAAATCTGTTTTGGTTTCGTTTTGGTATGTTTTTTGGTGCACCGGTAAAAATGGCATGAAACTCTGACAATATTGCTTAAAGCTGTGAACTAGGAGTAATCAGGAATGCTTCCAGGAGCGATCCCCATTATGTGCCCGTGTCATTTGAGCAGTGTTTCCATCATTTTCAGATGTATTTAGACCTTAAAAGGACCCCCGGGGGGATTGCGGCAAAAATGCTTGGGTCTCCCATAGACTTACATTGGGCTCGTTGTTCTGTCTGATGAAGTCTAACATGCCTGACCCTTCACCCAGGGCCGGTTTTAGACAAATTGGGGCCCTAGGCAAATTTCAAAGTCTGGCCCCCATGTCCATATAAAACACGTACATGTTACACTGATATCGGTGTCACCAGTGTTTTTAATCAGTGTGCCGTCCATGTGCCATCCGTGTTTTTCCAATATGGATAATGGAAATGAAATTACAAAGCTTCTCATATACTTTCCATGTTAAACACGGACGGCATGTTTACACGGACCCATAGACTTGTATTGGCCCTTGGCATCTGTGCTGCTGAGAAAACACGGACTTGAGTGCAGGACCATAGATCAAATATGGGAAACGTGGTATCCGTGAAAAACATAATAGTGCGTGTGAAGAGGGCTGTACAGTCACATGATAGAAAATATTAGCAGAATTGCTGTCTTTTTCTACATCCTACCTCACAAACAGCAGAATAAAAAGTGATTAAAAAAAAAGTCCTACATGTCGCCCAAACTACTCTGCTAAATTCCCTCTGGCTCCGTGGCCGATGGTTCGGGGTCCCTGTTGGTTATTATTCACTTTGCAGCTATAATATAAGGTGAAGCCACAAGACCCCTGCAGCCTAGTGCTAAGACTGATGGAGACTTCGGGAGCCACAAGACCACTTCAGCCCAGTGCTAAGACTGCAGAGACCCCAGAGCCACAAGATCACTGCAGCCCAGTGCTAAGACTGACAGAGACCCCAGAGCCACAAGACCCCTGCTACCCTCAGAGTCTATTTTCTTTTTTTTTTTTGTCTAAAAGTGTCCACTTATTTGTGGCTGTTGGAACACACAGACACGTTCAGAAAAAAAAACATCACATGTGGGATTCATGTGAGCTCCATTCCTGACATTGCAATCTATGGCCCTATACAGGATTCAGGCAGAACACACAGGGAGCAGTAAAGACAGTGTGAACAGGCCCTAATGTAAGACACAGGCATTAGACATAAACTGCTGATCCCTATTATGGCGACACTATAATTACAGAACATATATGCAGCACATATACACAGATATTCACTATACAGTCATGGCCAAAAGTTTTGAGAATGACACAAATACTATATCTTCACATGATCTGCTGCCCTCTGGTTTTTATGTGTGTTTGACAGATGTTTTTATCACAGACAGAAATATAATTGCAAACATATGAGTAACAAAAGCTTATATTGACAGTTAGAATGAGTTAATGCAGCAAGTCAATATTTGCAGTGTTGACCCTTCTTCTTCAGGATCTCTGCAATTCTCCCCGGCATGCTCTCAATCAACTTCTGGACCAAATCCTGACTGATAGCAGTCCATTCTTGCACAATCAATGCTTTCATTTTGTCAGAATTTTTAGGTTTTTGTTTGTCCACCCGTCTCTTGATGATTGACCACAAGTTCTCAATGGATTAAGATCTGGGGAGTTTCCAGGCCATGGACCCAAAATCTCTATGTTTTGTTCCCTGAGCCATTTAGTTATCACCTTTGCTTTATGGCAAGGTGCTCCATCATGCTGGAAAAGGCATTGTTGATCGCCAAACTGCTCTTGGAGGGTTGGGAGAAGTTGCTCTTGGAGGACATTCTGGTACCATTCTTTATTCATGGCTGTGTTTTTAGGCAAGACTGTGAGAGAGCCGATTCCCTTGGCTGAGAAGCAACCCCACACATGAATGGTTTCAGGATGCTTAACAGTTGGCATGAGACAAGACTGGTGGTAGCTCTCACCTTGTCTTCTCCGAATGAGGCGTTTTCCTGATGTCCCAAACAATCGAAAAGGGATTCATCAGAGAAAATAACTTTACCCCAGTCCTCAGCAGTCCACTGCCTGTACCTTTTTCAGAATATCAGTCTGTCCATGATGTTTTTTTCTGGAGAGAAGTGGCTTCTTTGCTGCCCTCCTTGAGACCAGGCCTTGCTCCAAGAGTCTCCACCTCACAGTGCGTGCAGATGCACTCACACCTGCCTGCTGCCATTCCTGAGCAAGCTCTGCACTGCTGGTAGCCCGATCCCGCAGCTGAAACACTTTTAAGAGACGGTCCTGGCGCTTGCTGGTCTTTCTTGGGCGCTCTGGAGCCTTTTTGGCAACAATGGAACCTCTCTCCTTGAAGTTCTTGATGATGCGATAGATTGTTTGACTGAGGTGCAATCTTTCTAGCTGCGATACTCTTCCCTGTTAGGCCATTTTTGTGCATTGCAATGATGACTGCACATTGTTTCTTTAGAGATAACCATGGTTAACACAAGAGAAACAATGATGCCAAGCACCAGCCTCCTTTTAACCCCTTCATGACCCAGCCTATTTTGACCTAAATGACCTGGCCATTTTTTTGCAATTCTGACCAGTGTCCCTTTATGAGTAATAACTCAGGAACGCTTCAACGGATCCTAGCGATTCTGAGATTGTTTTTTCATGACATATTGGGCTTCATGTTAGTGGTAAATTTAGGTCGATAATTTTGCGTTTATTTGTGAAAAAAATGGAACTTTGGCCAAAATTTTGAAAATTTCGCAATTTCAAATTTTGAATTTTTATTCTGTTAAACCAGAGAGTTATGTGACACAAAATAGTTAATAAATAACATTTCCCACATGTCTACTTTACATCAGCACAATTTTGGGAACAACATTTTTTTTTGTTAGGAAGTTATAAGGGTAAAAGTTGACCAGCGATTTCTCATTTTTACAGCAAAATTTACAAAACCATTTTTTTAGGGACCACCTCACAATTGAAGTCACTTTGAGGGGTCTATTATGGCAGAAAATACCCAAAAGTGACACCATTAAAAAACTGCACCCTCAAGCTACTCAAAACTACATTCAAGAAGGTTATTAACCCTTCAGGTGCTTCCACAGGAACTAAAAGCAACGTGGAAGGAAAAAATGGACATTTTAATTTTTCAACAAAATTTTTCTTTTAGCATCAATTTTTTATTTTTTGCATGGCATCGGATAAAATGGACCCTAAAATTTGTTGGGCAAATTTCTCCTGAGTAAACAGATACCTCATATGTGGTCATAAACCACTGTTTGGGGGCGCATGGCAGGGCTCAGAAGGAAGGAGCGCCATTTTGACTTTTTGATGAAATATGCTGGAATATTAGCGTTGCCATGTCCATTTGGAGAGTCCCTGTGTGCCTAAACATTGGAGCTCCCCCACAAGTGACCCCATTTTGGAAACTAAGACGCCCTAAGGAACTTATCTAGATGCAGAGTGAGCACTTTGAACCCCAGTGCTTCACAAATTATTCCGTAAAAAAAAGAAAGTACTTTTTTTTTTCACAAAAATTTTCTTTTAGCCTCATTTTTTCATTTTCACATGGGCAACAGGATAAAATGCATCCTAAAATTTGTTGGGCAATTTCTCCTGAGTACACCGATACCTCATATGTGGTCATAAACACACTGTTTTGGGCGCACGGCAGGCTCAAGAAGGGAAGGAGCGCCATTTTACTTTTTGAATGGAAAAATATGCTGAATATTTAGGGATGCCATGTCGCATTTGGAGAGTCCCTGTGTGCCTAAACATTGGAGCTCCCCCACAAGTGACCCCATTTTGAAACTAGACCCCCCAAGGAACTTATCTAGATGCAGAGTGAGCACTTTGAACCCCCAAGTTGCTTCACAAATTGTTTCCTAAAAAAAAAGAAAGTACTTTTTTTTCACAAAAATTTTCTTTTAGCCTCAGTTTTTTCATTTCACCATGGGCAACAGTATAAAATTGATCCTAAAATTTGTTGGCAATTTCTCCTGAGTACACAGATACCTCATATGTGGTCATAAACCCTGTTTGGGCGCACGGCAGGGCTCAGAAGGGAAGGAGCGCCATTTGACTTTTTGAATGGAAAATTAGCTCCAGTCGTTAGCGGACACCATGTCATGTTTGGAGAGCCCCTGTATCCTAAACTTTGCAGCTCCCCCACAAATGACCCCATTTTGGAAACTAGACCCCTAAGAAACTTAGCAGATGCACAGTGAGCACTTTGACCCCAGGTGCTTCACAAAACTTAAAACGCAGAGCCGTAAAATAAAAAATCTTTTTTTTTTCTCAAAAAAATTATTATTTAGCCCCATAATTTTTATTTTTCACAATGGTTACAGGAGAAATTGGACCCCCAAAAGTTGTTGTCTAATTTGTCCTAAGTACGCTAGTACCTCACATGTGGGGGAGAACCACTGTTTGGGCACACGTCAGGGCTTGGAAGGGATGTAGTGACGCTTTGAAATGCCGACTTGATGGAATAGTCTGCGGGCGGGCAGAGCCCCTGATGTGCTAAACAGTAGAAACCCCCACAAGTGACCACATTTTGTAAACTAGACCCCCCAAGGAACTTAACTAGATGTGTGGTGACACCTTGAACCCCCACGTACTTCACAGAAGTTTGTAATGCAGAGCCGTTGAAATAAAAAATCATTTTTTTCCTCAAAAATGATTTTTTTATAACCCGCAATTTTTTATTTTCACAAGGTAACAGGAGAAATTGGACCAAAAAGTTGTTGTACAGTTTGTCCTGAGTACACTGGTACCCCATAGTGGGGGGGAACCACTGTTTTTGGCACATGGGAGAGCACGAAGGGAAGGAGCGCCATTTGGAATGCAGACTTGATGGAATGTTCTGTGGGCGTCATGTTGCCTTTGCAGAGCCCCTGTATGTGCCTAAACAGTAGAAAACCCCCCACAAGTACCCCATTTTGGAAACTAGACCCCCCAAGGAGCTTTTCTAGATGTGTATGAGCACTTTGAACCCCCAAGGCTACACAGAAGTTTATAACGCCGGGCCATGAAAATAAAAAAATACATATTTTTTCCACAAACATGATCTTTTAGTCCCCAATTTTTTTAATTTTCCCAAGGGTAAACAGAGAAATTATACCTCAAAAGTTTGTTGTCCAATTTGTCTGAGTAACCTGAAACCCTATGTGGGAAAAAAAACTTATGGGACACCGGGGCTCGGAAGGGAAGTAGTGCTTTTGAATTGCCGACTGAGGAAGGTCTGCGGGCGCATGCTACTTTTGCAGAGTCCGATGTGCCAAACAGTATAAACCCCCACAAGTGCCCCATTTTGGAAACAGACCCCCAAGGAACTTATCTAGATGGTTGAGCACTTTGAACCCCCAAGTTCTTCACAGAAGTTTAAACCGAGCCGTGAAAATAAAAAAATCATTTTTTTCCATAAAAAAAATTTTTTAGTCCCCAATTTTTTTTCCCAACAGTAACAGGGAAATTAGACCCCCAAATTTGTGCAATTTTTCCGTTACGCTGATACCCCCCAAAAATGGGGGAAACCATGTTTGGGACACTCGGGGCTTGGAATAAAGGGGCACTGTTTGACTTTTTTGAACGCAAAATTTGCAGGAATCAATGTGGCGCCATTTCGCGTATGGAGATCCCTTATTCCTAAATAGTGGAAACCCTCATTCTAACTCTAACCCAACCCCAACAAACCCCTAACCCCAACCCCCTAACCCCAACCACCCCTAACCCAAACAAACCCTAACCATAACCCTAACCCCAACACCCCCTAACCCAATCCCACTCAACCATAAACCTAACCACAAGCCTAACCTTAATCCCAACCTAACCCCAAAACACCCCAACGTTACCCCCAAAACCCTAACCCTAATCCCAACCTTAACCCTAATTCCAACCCTAACCCTAATTCCAACCCTAACCTAGTTCTAAACCCCTACCCTATTCAACCCTAACCCTAGTTTAACCCTAAGGCGGGTTCATATTGCGTTTTACCACCCGTCAACCGTAGCGTTGACGGCTGGTAACGGTATAAAAAACGCGACGTGTTAGCATACCGCTAGGCAGAGGAATCACGTGATTTCTGTCAGCGGTGATGGACCCAGACCTGCAGCCTGCGCCAAGGCTCCGTCATGAAATGACGACCGTCGCAACGATCCCGCTCATGGCATGCGTTGCGATGCGCACCAAATGGGGTGAATGGCACGTTAACGGACTGCGTTACACCGCTTTAAACCGCGGTGAAACGCAGTCCATTAACGGACGCCATAATGCAATATAACCCAGCCTACCCTAAGGCCCCAGCACACTTCGGATTCACTGGGTTTTTCTAAAACCACAGGTAAAACGACCTCCCCTTTTTACCTGCTTTTAGCGCGGATTTGCTGCGGTTTTTTTCTGCGTTTTTACGCCTATAATGGAATAGGTTAAAATCGCTGCGGAATCCGCACAAAGAAATTACATTTGCGGTTTTAAAAAAACCCCCCAGCAAATCCGCCTGAAAAATCCAGCAGTGCACAGCGTTTTTTTTTACCATTTATTTGCTTGTACGTACATGGTTTCTGGACTGCTGTGGATCCGCAGCGCCAAATCCGCTGCGGAGCAGCAAAATTGCTGCTGATCCGCAGCAAAATCCCGGCGGATTAGCAGCGAAATCCGCTGCGGTCACACGAAATCAGCGCGGATCAGCAGGAAATCAGTTTCGGATCACACGAAATCCGCTGCTTATCCCAGCTGATTTTGTGTGATCCGCAGCTGTTCGGCTGATTTCGCTGTGATCCGCAGCGAAATCAGCAGGGATCAGCAGCGAAATCAGCTGAGGATCAGAGCGAAATCACTGCGGATCACAGCGAAATCCGCTGCGGATCAGCGCGAAATCCGCTGCGTCACCAGCGAAATCCCTGCGGATCAGCACGAAATCAGCTGCGGACACAGGAAATCCCATCAGCAGAGAAAACACTGGATCCGCAGCAAAATCCCAAGTGTTCACGGGCTAATAGGAAAAAAAAAAAAAAAAAATTCTTTATTATTTTTCCCTACCTATGACAGGGGGGTTACTTACTTTTTTTATTTTGATCACTGTGCAGTTTATCACAGGATCAAAATAAATTTTTGACTATGCAGGGGCACTGCACATGCCCGCCGGCGGGCCGCACGCGCATGGCCCGCCATTTTCCAAGATGGCGGCGCCCATGAAGAAATCCCGGGAGCCGCCCCGGGGAAAGGACCAGGGACATCGTGGACCGGGGAGGTGAGTTGGGGGTCGGAAGTGAGGGGGGGGGGATCGGAAGGTGGGGGCGGCGGGGCCAGGACGAGGGGAGCTTTTGTACGGCGGTGACCGACCGCTGCCATCTTTCTGGCGGCGGCCGTTTCGCCGCCGTGAATCCGTGTGGGGGTCAGGGCTCGGGTCCACCAGGCAGATGTATTGCAGCATCGGCCATGCCTGGATTGTAAATTTCCACCAATTTATTGGTGAAATATTACAGATTGCTTGATTGGCTTTTCACTTTTTAACAGCCAATCAAGGAAGTGGCCCGGGGGGGTTAAGCCAACCCCCTGTGGTGAAGCACAAAAAGGGGCCGTGCCGGCGGGTGGGTGCCTTTCAGTACCCCGGTACCCGACCCCAGGGGACGCGATCCTTTCAAGCCACAAGGGTCATGGGTCGGATGGCACTGATTTTCAACCCTCGTGGCGTCATGGGTCGGGAAGGGGTTTAAAGTTCACACCCACCCCTGTGTTAAAGGAGAATCAATGAAAAGAGGTTGTGTCCTTTTAAGGCAGGGGCTGCAATGATGTTTGAAATGTGTTTTGGGGGATAAAGTTCATTTTCTAGCCAAATTTGACTTTGGCAAGTAATTGCTGTTAAGTGATCACTCTTTATAACATTCTGGAGTATATGCAAATTGTATTAGAAAAAAAATGAAGCAGTAGACTTTGTAAAATTAATATTTGTGTCATTCTCAAAACTTTTGTCCATGACGTACATGTACAACATCATATATACTTTATAAATATAGAAACATACTGTACACTACATATGTATGTACAGTAAACAGACACTACTTTGTGAAACAAGGACAAATATAAGGTATATACACATAAACATTCAGTTTAATACAGTATATACAGTATGCTCACACATATACAGTTTATGCATATATTCACAATATATCTGTACACATGCAGTATACATAATCATACATACAACTCCTGGAGATGACATGCACGCTGAGCTTTCCTACCACCTCTCTATAACTTGCTCTTTGACTCTACAATGGTCTCCGCCCCCATCACTCCACAAGACAGCCGTGACCAAAATTACTAATGACCTACTTACAGCCAATACTTATACTCCTGCTTCTTGACCTGTCCTCTGCTTTTGGCACAGTCGACCACTGCCTTTACTACAGATTCTCTCCTCCTTTGGCGTCAAGGACTGCCCTATCCTGATCTCCTCATTACCTTTCCAACGCACATTCAGCGTCCTCCACTCCCACCCTCTCTCTGTTGGAGTCCCCCAAGGCTCTGTTCTAGGACCCCTACTCTTCTCAATCTATACACTTGGCCTGGGGCAACTCATAAAGTCCCACGGATTCCAGTACCACCTTTATGCTGATGACACTCAGATTACCTCTCTGCTGTCCAGATCCCTGAGTGTTTATCAGCCATATCCTCCTTCTTCTCCTCCCGCTTCCTCAAACCAATGTGGACAAATCTGAACTCATCATCTTTCCCCATCCCACAGATCTTCTTACCTGACCTATCTATCACAATTAACGACATCACGCTTTCTCCCGTACCAGAAGTCCGCTGCCTCGGAGTAATCCTTGACTCAGCCTGTCCTTCAAACCGCACATCCAAGCTCTTTCTACCTCCTGTTTGCCTTCAGCCCAAAAAATATTTCAAGAATCCGTCCTTTCCTCAATCCTCAATCTACTAAAATGATTGTGCACGCCCTCATCATCTCCCGCCTCGACTACTGCAACACCCTTTTCTCTGGCCTCCCTGCTAACACCCTCTCACCCTCTCCAGTCCATCCTTAACTCTGCTGCCCGACTAATTCATCTCTCTCCTCGTACTCCTTCGCTTTCCCCCTCTGCAAATCTCTTCCTGGCTCCCATTCCCTCAGCGTATCCAGTTTCAAATACAATAACTGACCTACAAGGCCATCTATAACCTGTCTCCTCCATATATCTTGAACTAATCTCCCGATATTTCCCTCAGTAATCTCCGATCCTCCCAAGACATCCTTCTCTCCTCCACTCTTATTCGCTCCTCACCCAACCGCCTCCAAGATTCTCCCGAATACCACCACCCTCTGGAATTCTTTGCCCCAACACGTCCGACTATCACCACATTCGATCCTTCAGATGGAACCTGAAAACCCACCTTTCAGAAAGCTTACAGCCTGCAATGACCCTGCTACCCTCCTCACCACTACCGGAGATATCGCCTCAACAACACGGGAACTGCTGCGACCCACCACCGTTTGTCTCCTTCCCCACCATCCTGTAGAATGTAAGCCCGAAAGGGGCAGGGTCCTCTCCCCTCTGTAATCAGTCTGTGATTGATAGTTTGTTTACTGTAAGTGATACCTGTAATTTGCATGTAACCCCTTGTCATGTACAGCATCATGAATCAATGGTGCTATAGAAATAAAAATAAAATACAATATAATATCACAGACACACATACTATATTACAGTATATACATGCATATATTTCACACACACACTCAAATGTACCACAGATATACACAATCATACTATATACTGATATACACATACACATGCTATATACACATATACAGATACCACACTGTATATTACCCATGTAACATGCAGATATACATATAGATGTATAATTACCAGGTCCTGATGTCACTTTGCAAAGCTCAGGACAGTGATGTAGGAGCGGCCATGATGAGGAGGAGGGGACACACACACAGGGCTGCAACATAGTCCTGCCCCAGGTGTGACCTCTGCTGTGCTGTGCCCCTCCCCCTCACTCTCATCTTCTAACCTGACACTGCAGGAATGGAGGGGCATTTGGGAGAGACGATCAAGGATGCAGAGGGTGCACAGTGTTTATTCACTGTAAGTAATCTGTGTAACCTCTGGGCACTTCATAAAAGGGCTGCAGACACAGGGGGCCTCTTTATGGATGGGTGCCCCAGGCAGCTGCCTTGTTGCCTGCCCCAAACGCTTGCCCTGCCTTCACTTCCTCCATGCGGTGAGAGTCTGGTAGCCCCCGAATATAAATTTGATAGATGTAAGAAGGGTGGACTTGCCATGGCAATGCAAGATAAGCCTGTCCAGCATTGGACAGCCTGGCAACAACACAGGAGTATCAATGTGGATTCAACTGTGCGGAACACAGAGACATTTTTTCCTTCTCCATGCTTAGGCAGAAACACTTCCAGCCTGCTTTGGCTGAATAAAAGAGCAAGTTAAGAGGACATAATTAGAGGCTCAGGAAGGGTATTCATATAATAAAACAACACTATCATGTGTAAACTTGAAGCGAATGTTGGCAAGTATTTTAATCAGTATTATCATAGTCTCTCCTGCAGCAAGCATGTTGATTTTCCACTTTTCATTAGAAACAGTTATTTTACCTTTAAATAAGTATCTTGGACTCTCTACTCTGTTTAAGGATGAGGTTGTGCAGTCGTGGATATAAGGGCCATATGGAATAAGGAAACAGAAAGAAATTGCTACGTAGATCATGATTAACATTTACTTCAATGTCCTGTAGGTATAACATTGAATTGCACAGAAGTAAAAGTTTTAGTCTGGATCTACTGTGGGTGTAGCCTGGTACACAATACAGAGGATGAGTGGAGAGTAACAGTTTAAGGGCTCTTCAAAACATCACGTAACTTCGGACACACCCAGCAGGGGTGTGGAAGGGAGTGATTTAGTCAGTCAGTTTCTGTCCTTGGACAGAGTGACGTGTCCAGTCTGAGCCTGTTAGCAGTTCAGAAAGTGGAGGCTAGTACAGGTGGTCTAGTTCACCTCAGCCTAGTCAGAGCTGTGCCCCACTGGAAGAAGACGGAGATACTATTAAGAGTCAGAAAATCGAAGGGCAAAGTGAAGGAATATTGGAAAAGTGCTTTTGGCTTGGAGAAGTCCTGCACATTGCTACCGGTCACTGGGGACCGAAGGATCACTATTAGCTACAAGCAATAGTGGTAAGAAAACAGAGATTTACCGGACCTTAGGTCGCGGCAAACAGCCCCAAATAGTCAGTACGTAACTGGGGTCAGGGGGAGTGAAGACTTTGAGCCTGATCAGCAAGATGGAATTCAACTCTCCCACAGAAGGCTCCGACCACAAACTGACTGGGCAAACAGCTTTGGAATAGCTGGAATTATAGAGGGAACCACGCTGCAGGCTGGTTGGACTCACCATTATTGGACAGTAAAGGGGCCCCTAACTTGCTTAACCTTGCCTCAAAGTCATCCTCCATCAACCCATCAGCCTCCCTGGGACCTGCCTTACCATCTTGCAAGTAAAGGTATGGAAAGACGCTGACGGTGGTGAGACGAGTTATTTATTTGCATGCCTGCACAATCCCTATATAACTACCGACCTGAGGGAAGAGTCCCACCGTAGGGGACCCGACATCTAGCTGCCTCACCATCCCCTCAGAGATCTACAGCAGCGCTGGTACAAATTACCAGAAGACTACAGGTGGCGTCACGAACTGTATATAAATCTATCCCCTGTAAATATTCCCCCAACATACTCCAGACCGCCAGGGCCACAGACCGAGCCACCGCTACCTGTGACAAACCCATAGACTTCCATGGGCTCGGCTCTGAGTACCCCATTGCCCTGGTAATCCACAATTGTGGTGGCGGGTCGACACAAAACTTTGGCGTCACGAACAGGATACAAAACTTGCAGCATTGCGAGCCCTGTGTGCCTGTGGAGTGTTTTGATGAAAAAGACTGTTGCTGTTGTTTGGCGCCAAATACCGCCATATTTGCCGCCAGATTCGCGCCCTAAGGCGCTGGAGAAGAAGGTGGGCGTACCTGAAAGAGCGCGCAAAGTCTTGGACACGCCCCCGGCTCTGACTCATCGGCAGGTCCTGCAACAGGAAGTGAACGCTCTGACATCAGAGCGCCTGCGACGAAGGTCCTGCTCTCACTGCGGTGCCTGTGAAATAGCAGCGTCTGAAACCGGTAGGCTCCGTTTAACCAAGGGGGCGCTAAGATGTCACAACAACCGGCTGATAGTGCGGCCCCAGCCGGAGGCCCAATCCCGCACCGTCTGGTATTGTAGCGCCAGATGGGGGCGCAGGCCCTGCACCCAGTCCGGTAGTCCCGATCATGCCACTAACGCTCCCATATATGCCTGGGGCGAAATGGCTTCCCCAGTACAGCGGTGAGCCAGGCACATTAGCAGGCTTCAAGCGGAAGTTATGCAGCATCCTAGAAATGTACTCCATGCCTGAGAGACAAAAAGCTGCTGTGCTAATAGGGCAGCTAACTGGTGCTGCTGAGAGGGAAGTGGAGACTTGGGATACCGTTGATCAGGAGTCGGTACCTGCGATCTTCCTTAAGCTACATGCCATATTTGAAGACCGCACAGAAACGGATCTCCGGATGGCCTTCTATCACTGTTCACAACAGCCAGGTGACAGCATCCGGGACTACGCTTGCCGACTACAGGGAGCCCTGAGAGCCCTCAAGCAAATTAACAATTTAAATGCTATCGACGAGAATAGAATGCTGAAAGAACAATTTATACAGGGATTGAGATCCCAAGAGGAACGCAGAACTGTAAATTGGTGGTCCTTAGATCATCCGGATGCTACCTTTGATGCCCTAAAGGACATGGCAATAAAAGGGCTGCGGCCCCTGGGCAAACCCGAGGTGGCAACCCAACATCATCAGGCTGAAGTCACTCTGGAACCGGCAGTAACCCCCTTTTCCCCGCTAGTGGCTGAAGCCAAAGCGCAGGTGACACCTCCTAGTGAATTGGACTGTCTGCGCTCAGAGGTGCGCCAGCTGACTAAAAATCTGGCTGCTGTAATGAGTGCCCTGCAGCTGCGGAAAGAGGAGGAAGGAAAGATCTTGTTAGCTGACTGCCCAGAAGACGTCCCGTGGATGCACCGGAGAAGAAAGAAGACGTCGCCCCCCGGAGGAGGACAACGCCACCCCCAGGAGCGATCTCTGATCAACACCCTCCTCGTCGAGAGATCATCTGTTATCGCTGCAACCGGAAAGGTCATCTGTCTCCACAGTGTCCTTTAAACGGGCAGAACCTGGGTCCAAGGGCCAACACCCAGGAGAATACCCGTCAGGCCCCCTAGACTGGAACCGCAGGTATGTGGGCGGGCGACCCTACCTGTCTATTATTCTAGATGGTATTGCTGTTCCAGCATTGTTAGACACTGGGTCGCAGGTGACCCTAATACCTGATGCCCTATATACCAAGTACTGGTCAATGGACAGTCTTAAGCCTCCGAGCCTTGACTTTACCGTGTATGCTTCTAATGGTCTTCCTGTAGAAGTACTCGGACAAAATGTGTAGATGTAAAGGTGGGCAGAGAGGAGTTGAAAGACCAGGGGCTTCTGGTAGTAAAGACTGTAAATGAAGAGAACGGTTTAAATATAATTTTGGGTACTAACATTATCGGTAATTGTTTGGGAGAAGTTGTGTTCTTGCTCCAACAGCTCGCTGAGATTGCCCGACCAAGGCAGAGAGGAGTAATCCAAAGAGAGATCCGGGCCCTGGTGTGTCAGCAGCAAGCGAAGCTTACAGACGGCGAAATTGGTAATGTACGGGTCACTGACTCGATCCTATTGTGATACCCCAATGAGTGAAATGATCATTTGGTGCAGGGCAGCCATAGGTCTGAGAGGACAGAATTACCAAGCTGTAGTAGAACCCCACCATTCAGAACATAGACCTACACTTATGACTGCTAGAGGAGTAGTAGAAGTGGTGAATGGAAGAGTACCGGTACGGCTTCTCAATTGGGGAGATGATGAGGTAAACTTACCCCGTTATGCAACCATTGCTAAACTTCATGCTGTTGATAATAATTCCATTCTCCCGGCTGAGTCCTTAGACTCCTGTCAAATAGCGGAGGACAATGACCCAGCAACTCAGGTGGCGGAATGGTGTCAGCAACTCCATGTTGGGACGGACACCACTCCCGCTCACCAGAGGCAAGGGGTATTACGGGTGGTGCAAGAGTACGCCCAAGTGTTTAGCAAAAATCCACTTGATTTTGGGATAATTAAGGGAGTACAACATCATATCCCTACAGGCAGTCATCCTCCCATCAAAGAGCGGTATAGGCCCATACCTCCAGCTCATTATCAGAAGGCTAAAGAAATGTTGAATGATATGAAGAAAGCCGGGGTGATAAGGAATAGTTGTAGCCCCTGGGCAGCCCCTCTAGTTCTGGTTAAAAAGAAAGATGGTAGTATGAGAATGTGTGTGGATTACAGGCAGGTGAACCGCATAACACACAAGGATGCATACCCGTTACCACGCATAGAGGAATCATTAGCTGCTCTGAAAACGGCTAACTACTTTTCTACCCTCGATCTGACTAGTGGTTACTGGCAAGTGGCTGTGGCTGAGGAGGATCGTGAGAAAACGGCTTTCACCACCCCAATGGGGCTCTGTGAGTTCGACAGAATGCCGTTTGGGCTCAGCAGTGCCCCAGGAACATTTCAGAGAGTGATGGAAAACTGTCTGGGACATCTCAATTTTGAAACCGTGCTGCTATACCTAGACGACGTTATCGTGTATTCCAAGACATATGAGGACCATCTGAAGCACCTGGCAGAAGTATTCGAGTCCCTGTCCAGGTACGGGATGAAATTAAAACCCTCGAAATGCCATCTACTCAAACAGAAGGTACAATACTTGGGGCACATCGTCAGTTCGGAAGGAGTAGCGCCGGACCCAGAGAAAGTCACTGCCATCCAGAAGTGGCCGGAGCCGAAGAACCTTAAGGAAGTGCGACAGTTCCTGGGACTAACGGGTTACTACAGAAGGTTGTGAAAGATTAACGAAGAAGGCAGCTCCTTTACAGGACCTCCTGGTAGGACAATCCTTAAAGAGCAGAAACCCTCCCTTTAATTGGGGTAAAGAACAGGCTGAAGCATTCCAAAAGATGAAAGAGATCCTTACAGGTGATGAGATCTTAACCTATCCTGATTACAGCCAACCGTTCCTGTTGTACACCGACGCCAGTAATGAAGGTTTGGGAGCAGTTCTCAGTCAGAAGCAGAATGGCCAAGAAAAAGTCATCTCATATGCCAGCAGAAAACTCAGGCCAACTGAGAGAAATCCGGAAAATTATAGCAGCTTCAAGTTGGAGTTTCTGGCGCTGGTCTGGGCCATTACTGAAAGATTTAAGCATTATCTGGCCTCTAATAAGTTCACGGCGTACACAGACAACAACCCGTTAACGCACCTGGAAACCGCCAAGCTGGGCGCCATGGAGCAGCGTTGGATGGCTCGGTTGTCCAATTACCAGTTTACTATCAAGTACCGGGCAGGTCGAAAGAATGCTAATGCTGATGCGTTGTCCCGAATGCCGCATGACTCTGATACGGAAGAAGAATCGGACGACCTGGAAGAAATTGAGCTACCTGCGTTCCATCGAAATGGGGTAGTCCACGAGCATCGAGTCAACAGAAAGCAGTATGGTGCAACATTAAATCCTTTACCCCATCACAGTTGGAAAGAGACTCAGGACAGTGATCCAGTGGTCAGCCGCATCAAGGAGTTGTTAAGACAGGAAGGCTCCTCTTTGGAAAAGGATGCACCTATGTCAGCCAAGCTCCTGTGGAACGAGAAAAGCAGGTTGTTCCTATACCGTGAGAAGTTGTGCAGGAGATACGTCAACCCCAGAACCCATGAGATGGTCTGGCAAATAGTGGTCCCCAAGGCAGACGTTCCAATGGTGTTGGAAGCATACCACGATCAAGCAGGACACTTTGGCTGGAGAAAGCTGGAGACCCTGTTGAGATGCCGGTTCTACTGGGTAGGGATGCGCAGCTCCATCGAGAGGTGGTGTCGGAACTGTGGACCCTGTGGTCTCAGAAGAAAGGACTACGGTAGTCAGAAGGCACCCCTGCAACCTATCCGGACGACTCGCCCCCTGGAGATTGTGGCCCTGGACCACGTCAAATTGTCGCCAAGTAGATCTGGATACTCATACGCCCTGACCATGGTGGACCATTACTCCAGATTTCTGGTGGTTGTTCCAGTTAAGGACCAGACCGCAGTGACGGCCGCGAAAACCTTTCAAGCAAGCTTCTGCAGACCGCATGGGTATCCGGAGCAAGTATTAACCGATCAGGGACCTGCTTTCGAAGCCGATCTATTCAAGGAATTCTGTCACATGTACGGGTGCAAGAAAATTAGAACGACACCATACCACCCTCAAACCAACGGTCTTTGTGAGAAAATGAACCATATTGTCCTTGACTTGTTGAGATCCATACCGTTGGAAGACAGGAATCGATGGCCGGATTTACTACCTGATTTGGTTGATTTGTATAATCATATACCTGTAAGTTCAACTAACTGCACTCCAGCCTATCTTATGAGAGCAAGGCCCGGAAAACTACCAATGGATCTAGAACTTGGAGTGGTAGAACCGGAGGCAGACGACGCCGTTGAAAACTGGGACATCAATCGGCAAGAGCAGTACAGAAGAGTGCAAATCTGTGTGGAGGAAAGTCTCAATAAGGCACGGGAGAAACAGGAAGATGTTTACAACAGAAATGCTCCTGCCAAGCCTTTGATGCCTGGAGAGGTAGTATTAAAAAGAAAAAGGAAGATGCATAAATTGGATAATCAGTGGGAGCAAGAACCCTACGTCATACAAGATTCTAAATATGACAACAGAAAAGTTTGTGTCGTC
The DNA here is from genome assembly GCA_033576555.1 of Oophaga sylvatica. NCBI lineage: Eukaryota > Metazoa > Chordata > Amphibia > Anura > Dendrobatidae > Oophaga > Oophaga sylvatica. The sequence goes on from JARQOD010000003.1 coordinate 390,458,558, forward strand.
AGTAAGGACGGAGGAAGAACAACAACCACTGTGTCCAGAGACCATTTGAAATTGTGTCCAGAACCCTTAAAGCGTTGTGAAAAGAACCCTGTCATCAATCAAGGAGAAAGAAAGGAAGAGGTCATACACACAGATCTGGGAGATTTTCCTGCGGATTGGCCTAGACTGGGAGATGCTGTGATAATTCCAGTGTTGCAGTTTTATCAGCCACAAGAGGAAGTTTTACCTCCAGTTGTGCCCGTGGTGCCAGTCGAGCCCGTTCAGGAGTTACCCATTCCAGCAACACCTCAACCTATGGAATCTCAAGAAGGATCATCTGAAGCAGCGCCCCATACTATGGGATCCCCTGGTGAAGCTGACTCACACCGCCCAGCCATCAGTACGCTTGCCAGATCCATAGAAAGATTGAGGCAGTTCTATAGTTTGCCGTTACGCAGTGCAGACAGATCGCAACTTGATATACCTGAAGCTACACCACGTAGATCAGAGCGAACCACCAAAGGGAAGTTACCCATTAGATACCAGCAGTAATTATAACGAATTGATGTGAATATTGTAAAAAGTCTATATATATATATGTGTTTTCCCTATTATGTCTTATAATGGACTCAGAGGCTGAGGACTGAGCCAGCCCAAAAACTGTATCCTGTAAATAGTTGCACTAAGGTGCCTTTTTAATGGTTTCACATGAAACCTTGACTTACCTCTGAACAGAAAACCCGTGTGGTGTGGCACTGAGTGAGGTCTGCATTCAGATGTCCTGCAGCCCACCCAGGACCCACGTTGAAGGTTTGGTGCGGGTCCTTCACAAGTATATTGTCTATTTTTATGAACATGTTTATTTAATATTTGTATTTCTCTATAATGTTATTGTTCGCAACGTTTAAGACATCCTTACCTCCCGGATGGGACGAATTAATGTTTAATGTTAAATGCATAAACAAAAATGTCTCTTTATATTTTACAGCCCGGGAGTGCTGTCGTTTACCATGGGGAATGTGTAGCCCTGGTACACAATACCAGGAGGATGAGTGGAGAGGTAACAGTTAAGGGCTCTTCATAACATCACGTACACTTCGGACACACCCAGCAGGGGTGTGGAAGGGAGTGATTTAGTCAGTCAGTTTCCTGTCCTTGGACAGAGTAGACGTGTCCAGTCTGAGCCTGTTAGCAGTTCAGAAAGTGGAGGCTAGTACAGGTGGTCTAGTTCACCTCAGCCTAGTCAGAGCTGTGCCCCACTGGAAGACAGACGGAGATATCTATTAAGAGTCGAGCAAATCGAAGGGCAAAGTGGAAGGAATATTGGAAAAGTGCTTTTGGCTTGGAGAAGTCCTGCACATTGCTACCGGTCACTGGGGACCGAAGGATCACTATTAGCTACAAGCATAGTGGTAAGAAAACCAGAGATTTACCGGACCTTAGGTCGCGGCAAACAGCCCCAAATAGTCAGTACGTAACTGGGGTCAGGGGGAGTGAAGACTTTGAGCCTGATCAGCAAGATAGGAATTCAACTCTCCCACAGGAAGGCTCCGACCACAAAACTGACTGGGCAGAACAGCTTTGGAATAGCTGGAATTATAGAGGGAACCACGCTGCAGGCTGGTTGGACTCACCATTATTGGACAGTAAAGGAGGCCCCTAACTTGCTTAACCGTTGCCTCAAAGCTCATCCTCCATCAACCCCATCAGCCTCCCTGGGACCTGCCTTACCATCTTGCAAGTAAAGGTATGGAAAGACGCTGACGGTGTGAGACTGAGTTATTTATTTGCATGCCTGCACAATCCCTATATAACTACCGACCTGAGGGAAGAGTCCCACCTGTAGGGGACCCGACATCTAGCTGCCTCACCATCCCCTCAGAGATCTACAGCAGCGCTGGTACAAATTACCAGAAGACTACAGGTGGCGTCACGAACTGTATATAAATCTATCCCCTGTAAATATTCCCCCAACATACGCCAGACCGCCAGGGCCACAGACCGAGCCACCGCTACCTGTGACAAACCCATAGACTTCCATGGGCTCGGCTCTGAGTACCCCATTGCCCTGGTAATCCACAATTGTGGTGGCGGGTCGACACATAGGTAGTATATTTCTTTCTGTCTTCCCCATACCCATAACCATGGCTGCAACAACGCTCTGGAGAAGGATCAATGGTAATATTTGTCTTGCAGTAAATGTCTATTTTGTTGACGTCAGGCAGGGTCATATATTTGTAATAGAGACTCCCCATTTGGGAAGTGGGTGTAGGGGGCATCATGTGCCTATGTAATTTCAAATGCCAGGGCTGATTTTAATTTCTATTCTCACCATAGATGCAAGTCATCCAACCTGGCCAACTAATGTGTGTGAGCGATTTCCTAGCAAAATCTTGAACCAAACTTTTAAAAATAAAAAAATATATATTTTTAAAAATAGAACAATGCGGTCATGATGCCTAAAAACAGTCCCATTGGGGGGGTCCTTATGTCAATCAAATTCTGATGAAAAATTAAAGAAAAAAGTCACATAGGATAACAGTGTTATCTGTTCATAAAAAAACCCCAATCTGCACCGTGTAAGATTCACAGGGAGAAACAAGGTCTTGTCAAGAATAAAGGTGCTGCCACACTACACAATCCCGCTAGCGATCTCGTTAGCGTCGCATACTAATGAGATCGCTAGCGGGATTGTTTTTATATCGCTAGTAGCTACCTAACTTAGCGATGTCGTTAAGGACGCTATCGCGGTTAGCGATCTCCTTAACGACTTTAGCGGTACAAAAGTACCGCTAAATCACTAAGAAAAGGTGCTACACTTAGCGATTATACTTACCCAGCGGGAGCGCCGACGATAAAATAGGGTCCGGAACGATTCCAGCGACGAGCGAGATCACAGCAGGAAGCTCGTCGCTGGCAGATGCCGCACAGAACAACATCGCTAACGGGATCGCTAAATAGTTTTTTAGCGATCCCGTTAGCGATGTTGTTCAGTGTGGCATACCCTTTACAGTCATTACAATAACCTGAAAAATCAAGAAAAGTTTTGAGTGATCCACTAATGAATTCATTGATAACGTGAATCAGTTAGGTTCCTATCTGGAAGCAGCACAGTATAGAGGGGTGAAGGGTGAACTCCGCAATATATAAACACAACAGGAAAACCTGTTGATCACCGAGTGGATGAAGCTATGGATAGGGGGGCGGCCTCCCATCCCATCCCAGGCCATTTGTAGAAATAAACAGATGACGTGGAACTTCCAGGCCTCTCTAGAAGTGAGCAGAGGAATTTGGACTCCCAGGCCTCTCTAGAAGTGAGCAGAAGATGTGGGACTCTCAGGCCTCTCTAGAAGTGAGCAGAGACTGTGGGCCTCTCCAGAAGTTAGCAGAGGATGTGGGACTCTCAGGCCTCTCTAAAAGTGAGCAGATGATGTGGGACTCCCAAGCCTCTCTAAAAGTGAGCAGAAGATGTGGCACTCTCAGGCCTCTCTAGAAGTGAGCAGAGGATGTGAAACTCTCAGACCTCTCTATAAGTGAGCAGAGGACGTGGGACTCCCAGGCCTCTCTAAAAGTGAGCAGAGGAATTAGGATTCCCAGGCCTCTCTAGAAGTGAGCAGGGGATGTGGAACTCCCAGGCCTTTCTAGAAGTGAGCAGAAGACGTGGGACTCTCCAGAAATGAGCACAGGACATGGTCCTCTCCAGAAGAGAGCAGAGGATGTGGGACTCTCAGGCATCTCTAAAAGTGAGCAGAGGATGTGGAACTCCCAGGCCTTTCTAGACGTGAGCAAAAGACGTGGGACTCTTAGGCCTCTCTAGAAGTGAGCAGAGGGCGTGGGCCCTTTTAGAAGTGAGCAGAGGACTGTTAAAAATACTTATTTCTTAGTTATTTATTCAGGACTTGTTACCAGATGCGATACTCTAAAGAAAATGTCATGATCTTTCTTATAAAAAAAATGTAGTGGTTTATTGGACTGTCCACCAAAAAGAATCATTGCAGCAAAACATAAAATGGGTGAAATAGTTGGAAAGAGATTGTCCATTTCAAAGTTTGTTCCCCATCTTTCCTTGGATTCTGAATGGTAAATGGCATCTATCTCTGTCATAAACATGATTGAAAGAAACATGTGGTAAACTCACCACCACCTGTCCATCTGATGTCTGTGAGCTCCTCACAGTTTTTCTGCAGCCACTGTTATTTGCTCATTTGCTTTTTCCTGTTTTTTCAGTGGCTGAGGCTTGGTTTTTGCTCACACTGAGATCTGATTTAGTGGGTGGCGAGATCGTGTGATCTCAGTATTTTTGTAATCAGAATTGTTGGATTTTTGTAGGGTTTTCTGGGTTGCAGAAAGTAATCTCTCCTGTCCTATCCTATTTAGTCAGCTTGTGGCCCCAGCGTTTGCTCAGTCTATTTTCTGCCTATGTTTGTATTTTCATCTTGTCTAACCGCCATTATATGTTTGGGGCTTCCTATTTTCTTTGGGGATCTGCTCCGGGGCAGATAGCTTTCATCTTTCTGCCTTTAGATGTAGTTATCTCTCAGGCTGTGACGAGGCGTCTAGGATCAACGTAGGAACGCTCCACGGCTACCTCTAGTTGTGTCGTTAGTTTAGGAATCTGCAACCCATAAGCTACCAACATCTCAGGTGTTCGGCTGCCCTGCTGTTGTTCCTGTCCTCCTCAGCTACCGAAACATAACAGTCCAAAGAAGAGTCCAAAAGACCCCCACTTTCTGTGGGCCATGTTATCAGGGCCGGCTCCAGGTTTTTATGGGCCCCGGGCGAAAGAGTCTCAGTGGGCCCCTTTAACACAGACCACAATTCATGATGCACAGATACTGCAGAGAAATACGGGTATTGTACAATGCCAAACACTTCACTTCTTCCATTACATGAGTGATATCTATTGTAAATTCTACAATAGCTCAGAAACCGCCAAATCCTCACAGCGCACAGTACAGACTGGACAGTACAGTCCTCCATACAATATTATGGGCACCACATAGCCCTCCATACAGTATTATGGGCCAAATATAATGCTCCATAAAGATATATTGGACCCCAAATAATGCTCCATACAGGATACTGGTCCACTTATAATGCTCCATACAAAATATGGAGCTCTCCTCTGCACTGTGCTGCGTTCTGCACTGTTACGGCTCAGGAAAGGGCGCTGTGGAAAGGCTCCCCATCATCATCATTGCCTCCCCATCATCATCATCATTGTCTCCCCATCATCATCATCATTGGCTCCCCATTATCATAATCATTGCCTCCCCATCATCGCCTCCCCATCATCATCGCTTCCCCATCATCATCATCATTGCCTCCCCATCAGGGCCGGCGTCAGCACCCGGCATACCCAGGCAAGTGCCGGGGCCCTGAGTAGGCGGGGGGGCACTCGCCGTCGGGCACCCCGGCGCCCGTTAGCAGTGCCAGCGCCGCCACTGGGCCTCCCCGCTTGTTCAGGGCCCCGGCAGTAGCCAGCGCAATACTTACCTCTCCCCGTGCCTCCCCTGCCGCAGCTCCGGGCTCCAGGGGGCACCTGTGCCGGCGCTTCCTCTCTCACAGCAGCACCGCTGAATTACGTCATCATTCAGTGGCCGGCTGTGGCAGAGAGGGCGCGGACGCCGGACAGGTGAGGTGTGTGTGTGTGTGTTTCCTGCGTGTGTGTGTGTAAGAGAGTGCTGTGGTGCTGTATGTGTGATGGTGGTGGGGGGAGGCAGTGATGGTGGTGAGGAGAGGCAGTGATGGTAGTGAGGAGGCAATGGTGATGGGGAGACAATGATGATGATGATGATGGGGAGGCAATGAAAATGGGAAGGCAATGATGATGATGATATTAATGGGGAGGCAATGATGATGATGATGTTGGGGAGGCAATGATAATGGGAAGGCAATGATGATGATGATATTAATGGGGAGGCAATGATGATGATGGGGAGGCAATGATAATGGGGAGGCAATGATGTTGATGGGGAGGCAATGATGATGATGGGAGGCAATGATGATGATGATGGGCAGGCAATGATAATGATGGGGAGGCAATGATGATGTTAATGGGGAGTCTTTCCACAGCGCCCTTTCCTGAGCCGGAACAGTGCAGAATGCAGCACAGTGTAGAGAAGAGCTCCATATTTTGTATGGAGCATTATATGTGGTCCAGTATTCTGTATGGAGCATTATATTGGGTCCAGTATTCTGTATGGAGCATTATATGGGAGATGGCGGGGTGACATCCTGCATGGGGTATTATATGGGTGATGAGGGGGAGACTATGTGGTGCCCATAATATTGTATGGAGGACTGTACTGTCCAGTCTGTACTGTGCGCTGTAAGGATTTGGCGGTTTCTGAGCTATTGTACAATTTACAATAGGTATCAGTCATGTAATGGAAGAAGAGAAGTGTTTGGCGTTGTGCTATACCCATATTTCTCTGCAGTATCTGTGCATCATGAATCGTGGTCTGTGTTAAGGGGGCCCACTGAGACTCTTTCGCCCGGGGCCCATAAAAACCTGGAGCCGGCCCTGCTCCCCATCATCATCGCCTCCCCATCATCATCATCATCGCCTCCCCATCATCGTCTCCCCATCATCATTGCCTCCGACTCCTCACCACCATCACTGCCTCCCCCACCACCATCACACATACAGCACCACACACAGACAGCACCACAGCACTCTCTCACATACACACACAAAGCACAGCACTACATACACACACACTGATACACACAGACACACACACACGCACCTCACATCTCACCTGTCTCTCTGCCACAGCCGGCCGCTGAATGATGACGTCATTCAGCGGCGCAGCTGTGAGAGGAGACGCGGGTGTCCTGTAGGGGGAGCCTGGAGCTGCGGATTGCGGAGGCACAGGGATAGGTGAGTATTGTGCCAGGCCGGCTGCCGGGGCCCTGAGCAAGCGAGGGGGGCCCAGTGGCGGCACTGGCACCGCTCTCCTCCGCTGACGGGCGCCGGGGTTCCCCCACAGCGAGTGGGCCTCCCACCTGCTCAGGGCCCCGGCACTTGCCCGGGAATGCCGGGTGCTGACGCCGGCCCTGCATGTTACATACATCCCACAGAGCACGTGTTCTCTCTATATGGTGTTGACATTTACCATGAGCTAAATATACAGAAATAGTACATGTAATGTCAGCGAAAGGCAGTGTGCTCAGTACAGAATTGAGAATAATAATAAATCAAAAATCAATAATTAATATTTAACAATTCTCCTTTTGAAAAAAATAGATAAGTTCATCTTTAGGATAATTGTCTTTCTTCTTTTCTTCTTCTTTGGCAAAATAATTTAATGTCCATAATAATAATATCAGATTGTTGTTATACGTACTCAATAACACAATGATGCAAATTCATGTTATGGTAAGCCATGACTAATATTCATATAAAATGTACAATTATAATTCCCTAAATCTAAATCGAAGCAACACAGGCCCGATCATCATCATCTGATGTCATCTGGTTTTCATCTTAATGCCTTCTGTCTTCTTTTTGGTTCTTTTAAAACAGTCTTTAGATGATAATTCTTTTGAAGTAAATTATAACGTGTATATATTGTAGAGACCGTGTGTCATGTGTCAATCAAAGTCCATAATTTCAAATGTTGATAACAAAAAGTCCATAGATGAAATGTTGCTTTAATATCAGTGCAGTGTCATCTTTAAAGACCTGGACTTACATTGGCTCGCCTTGGATATTTCTGGAATCCCTCTATGTCATCTGCACTGGTCTTGGAACAGGTGTGACATCTTTGGTCATCAAAGCAAGGGTTAAAATGATCTTCCTTGCTAAAGATAGGACCATAACCAGTCCTTAGTCCTAATGGACAGGACACATGTCAGGGTTGTATCTCCTGACAATTACCTTATTGTTCACCAGCTTTCATTGAAGCTTTGCAGGTGATAGGAAACCACTGGAACTTGATAAAAACGTGATAACACAGTTCATTTTAGCATCATAGGATCATCGTCCTCTGCAGTCGCGGTTCTCAGTTTAGATACTACAATCATGGTTGTCAGTGGTGAAATGAATTGTAATTGACACACTCTATTATTACTCAGAAATAGTGTTGAGCGATACGATAATGCAAATATCGGCTATCAGCCGATATTAGCTCTATCGGCCTTTCGATAATTCGTTTCGATATTTTCGTCTTATCGAATACCGGAATCGGATTTGTCACTGTCACTGTGAGTGTCCATCGGTCGGGTCTGTCAGGAGTCAGCGGCACTTACCTGGCAGAAGATCTCCGGCGGTCACGTCCTGGACTGCTTGATGACCGCCATTATCTTCTCCCTGGCGGTCACATGCAGTTTTTCGCGATAACTGCAGTGACTGCTGGGTAATCCCGGCCGTAAAGCAGTCAGTCCGATGACGTCACCGCCGGGGAAGCAGGTAATCAGCTGTGCTGCGCCGGGATGACAGGCTCTGCCTGTCATTCTGATGTAGCAGAGCCGGATCGTCGTGGGACACTCGTTACTATGGACTGCGTCGGTCAGGTGGTATACTTTTTTTTTTTTTTTTCATTTTTTACAGGAGATCGATGGCGTCGCAGGATGAGACTGTAATAAAAGTAATGAAAACTGTGTTTTTTTTTTATTAAATTAAAAAACTTTTTTATGAACATTCACCCGTCCGGGTACATAAACAATTTAACTATTTACATACAGGGACCCTGTCCGGGTTATTTATAATTCTTTGGCAGGGGTATTCCAGGTACCACCTGGTACTCTTCTGATGCTTGCCAAACATCCGAGGCACCAAGGACCACCAGGACCTGATGACGTCGTGCGGCCTGTACAGTGACGTCGTGACCCGCTATCTGGGTCTGTGTGGCCACCTCTTTCATCTCCCTCCGGGTCTGGAACCCTATGTCCCGGACTAAACGAACCCCAGGGGGCCTAACAGGCGCCGGGTACGGGCCAGCTATACTTATCATGTCCATAGCTGGGGCTGCTGAGGAGACCACTGAGGGAGGCTGGGGAGATTTACGGCGTGGGGTGGGCACTTTTGCAGAGGCCTGGATGTGGGAGGCTGAAGGCTCCGAGGGTCTCACAGGTTCCTGACACTCTGGGGAGTAGGGGTCGCACCTGGTAACATTTAGGGCGTACCATCCATTGTAACCCCAGTGTCAGGTGTAAGTCACCAAGTCTCCTGGCAACAGGTCCCTCCCCGGGTGTCCTTCTGGGAGGTGAGCCTCCACGTCCCGCCGCTTCACAAAAACTTCTAAATAAAGTCCAGGCTCCTGGATGAAGCCCCAACCACCTTTCAATTTAAAGCTCCGTACTGCACCCTTACGCCGCGGCTCACACAGGTTCCTTTATCCTTTCTCATCCGGTCCTTATCTGCCCGGTCCTTCTCCAGGTGACGTTGGCGAAGTTTTTGGGATTCTCGCTGCTCCCTTTGTCGCTCAGCTTCCCGCTCCCAACGTCTCCACTCTTCTTCCTGACGCCGGTTGTAATTCTCCTCCACCAGCTGCTCCATGTCTCCACCATCAAATGCCAGCTTACAGTGTCCGGTTTGCGGCAGCTCTCCTGGCGCCCCCCAGTCCTGGCGGCGCTCACCTGCGGAGGAAGCAGCCGGCTCTGGAACAGATGACAGTCGGGGCTCCGGTACAGGCAGGTAGTGCTCTGGTGCCTGCGCGGCCTCCTCCATGAGGACGGGTGTCGCTTCTTCTGTCTCAGCAATGGGGCAGACAGCGTGATCTGGGGTGCTGCCGGTGCAGAGTTTTTTGCACGAACGGGTGCCTCCACTGCGACAACGTCAACCGGATCACATTGCAAGGGCTCCTCTACTAGAACGGGTGCCTCACCTTCCGGTACAGACACTTCAGGTAAGAGGGATTGGCGCCGCTCCAAGTTTATTTTTAGGGCACGCCAGCTGGCTTCCATCCTGGCGACCTCCTCCCGGTGCCGGGCCAGGCCTCTTAGGGTATCCTCCGCTTCTTGCAGCGTAGGAGGGTTTCCAGGCCGGGTGCCCAACGGTGGTTCCGTGGCGATCGGGTCGCTTCCGTGGGGGGAGAGCTCTGACTGCTCCATCCCTTCACACTTCTGCTCGTGTCCATTAGCCATCTCTGCCAAGTCACATGTGTCATTAGCATCTGGAGAGGGCCCCTCTTTTGTAGGGAGGCGGGACCTTCGTGTTAGTTTCCGCCCACTGAGGAGGATGAGGAGGCGGAACTGAAGAGCTGTGGGGCACGATCTTACATTGCAGTACCATTTAGAGCCATCGTTTTCGCGTCACTGAGTGAGTGTGTACACCCATGAAGAGCACGCCCTTCTTCTTCACCAGTGCCTCGTCGTGACGCAGATATGGCGGAAAAATGGCAAATACATTCTCTGATGATTTTAGCAATTCTCAAGCACAAAACCAGTTCAATTCAGGCACACAGGACTCGCTTATAGCGAGCTACAGAATCCTGTTCGTGACACCCAAGTTGAGTCGCACAGAGCCAGAGGTTTTTGGGGTACTCGGCACCGAGCCCATCGACTTCTATGGGGTATGTCACGGCTTTACCCGGCAATTGAATCAGAGTCTATTTTACTATGTAGAAGTGTATAAACTATAAATATATGTATATATATATGTCACAATGACATGTATATATATATATATATATATATATATGTATTCTATGTGTGTATATTTTGTGTTTACAACGAAAGAAAGGGTTTTTTTTTGTTGCAATATTTTGTTCCCATAGACTTACATGGGACTTCCGGTATCGAAATCGGATATCGACGATATTTAGTGCTATCGGCGATACAATTTCGATACGATATTTTTAGATATCGAGCACTATCGCTCAACACTACTCAGAAATCATAGCCTTGTTACCTTCTGGGACTTCTGGATAGCGGCTTTTTCTTCTTGCAAATTTTAAGAATCCATTTGATTTAGAAATATGAAAAGTCTTTATTAACATAATTCCGGTATCTTGCTTGAAGTCTTCATTCCCTACTCTATACCAAATCTGGTAATTTCCCTGATCTATAATATCACAGCATACCTTAGCAATCAGTAATATCAATATACCGTATATAATCATGTATAAGCCGACCCGCGTAGAAGCCAACCCCCCTAATTTTGCCACAAAAAATTGGGAAAACTTATTGACTCGTGTATAAGCCTAGGGTGGAAAATGATTATGCCCCCATATGCTCCATAGATTATGCCCCCATATGATGCTCCACAGATTATGCCCCATATGCTGCACAGATTATGCCCCATATGCTCCACAGATTATAAAAATTAAGAATTAAAAATAAAAATAAAGTAAGAATAAAAATTGAAAATGAAAAATAAAAATTAAAATAAAATAAGGCCTTTATATGTTGATGACAAATGCAGAGTAGTTATGTTCTCAGTAACACATACCCTTAATATTTACATTATCTGATTTCATATTTGTCATAAATTTGTTACCCAAATATTCAAATTATGCAACTTTGCATGTAATAATCTTCTTAGTGTAAATAAATTACTCTTTATAATACTTAATGTTATTATACCCAATAGTTATACCACTCTACCTTATTTATATTTATTCTTTATTAAAATGTGTGAAGAAGAGGTATTGGTTAAATATAATGATGTAATCAGGATAAAAAAATATTTCCTCCTTAATAACAAAAATATTTTATGAAATAATTCATTTATCACAACTAAAGTTAAAAATAATTAATTATTTGTATAAATGTCATATCAGCTTTATGCCATATATTTGTCTGAAAATGTGTACCCGTCTATGTGATCATTAAAAATAACATTGAATACCATAAAATTATCATTTGGAAAAATGATTCTAAATGTAGATTTTCTTGATAAACCATTTTGATGTGTGATTGCCCTTATCCACTATTAACTAAATGAAGAAATAATAATTACTAAAGAAATATAAAAATTTATGTTGTGTAGATATTTCATTATGTATCTTAATATTCTAATAATTTAACTGATTTGCATTATTTCCCATAAAAACAAGGTTTTTGTTTTTTTCCCTTCTAGCATACATGAGGCCTCTTGTACAGCACACATACCACATTATTCTTACGTTATATTCTCTCTTAACAGCTGCTCATATGCTCATCTGTCACATTTCACTCAGACTATGACACATACAAGTTCAAACCACATATTCCACATCTTTATATGTATATTAACCAAAATTATTGCATCAAAATTATCAATGCATTGAAAACTATTAAATTTAATATTTTAATATTTCTTTGAATATTCCCCAAATAAACATAACATAAAACTTTGTTAAACCATTCTATAGCTAGAAGGATTCAATATAATTGGGCATGAGTTGAGTTGTAGCTATTCTTGGTGCAAGGGTTTGCAATTGTATCCGAACCCTGGAACTTAAGAGGCCTAAGGAATTCCTTTGACTTGTAAAAGTTGAGGTTTCCTAGAAATTGTTTTCATTGAGTCTACGAGCTTTAAGTTACAAAAACTGAAACAGGGGTATATGGTATCCTTATTATTAGCCCAAAGTTCAGATGTCACCTGCTGTGTCATGCCATGCAGTAAAGACATATTACCATGCAAAATAAATAACTGCAAAATGTTATAGGAAAGATGTGTATCTTCGTACCGTGTTAGCCAGTAGATAGAAAAAATATTTAGACTTGAGAGTCCTCAGTGGTTGATACCTTTTAATGGCTAACTGAAAAGATGGTAACAAATTGCAAGCTTTCGAGACTACTCAGGTCTCTTCATCAGGCATAGACTAATACAACATCTGAAGAATCACATATTTATACACAAAATAGCACAGAAAAAATGCAATAGGTAGGACAAGTGACATGAAGCAGAACTGTCATTATGGCAGAGGGATTAACATAAATATGACTAGTTCATAGATAAGGAGTGAAGGTTTTATTACCCTCTGATTGGGGTCTGGTATTGTGTTGTGATGACCCTAAAAGGTCAGGGAGGCAGATTCCTTAATTGTTGTAGAACGACATAAAACTCTGGGATATATTCATCCCAGCACTAAGAGTGTCAAAGGTCATCATAAGTTTATATTCCCAGACTTTTCTATCCTTCTCAGATTTGAAGTTAGATTTTAATACAAGTAATTCCATATCTGTCATGCTATGACCGGGCATACAAAAGTGTTTGGCCACAGGTAAATCCATTCTTTTTTCTCTTATTGTGTGGCGATGAGAATTCATCCTTGTTCTCAGTTTTTGCCCGGTCTCCCCCACATACAGACCCCCAGTTGGACATTTAGTACATATAATTAGGTACACCACATTAGATGTGATGCAGCTGAAAGTACCTGGTATCTTGTAGTCCTGATGGGAGTTGGGGATCTTTATCCTGTCCGTGGTCATTATAGATGTACAGGTTTTGCATTTCTTTTGTTTGCAAGGAAAGGTACCTGCAGCTGTTGGGGAGGACAGGGAGCTTCTGACAATGATGCTTCTTAGATTTGGGGGCTGCCTAAAACATAGTAGTGGGGGGTCTGGAAATATGGATTGTAATCGGGCATCTTTTTGTAGTAAAGGTTGTAGTTTCCGTGCAGCTCCCCTTAGCATCTCCAGACTTGGATTGTAGGTGACCACTAGAGGCACCCGGTTATTTTCTTCTTTAGCTTTGTAATGTAGCAGGTGATTCCTTGATAGTCTGGTGGCTCTTGTAATTTGGTTTTCAATTGTTCTTGGATGGTAGCCCTGGTTCAAAAAAGTCTTTCTGAGGCGACCAAGGTGTTCATCTCTATCCATGGGGTTGGAACATATACGGTTGTATCTGATGGCTTGGCTGTAGACAATAGAGTTTTTTATGTGTTTAGGATGGAAACTGTCCCATTTAAGATATGTTGGACGGTCGATTGGCTTCTGATACAGGGATGTCTCTATTTCATTGTTCTTTAGCTTAATGGTGGTGTCTAAAAAGTTAATTTCAGTGCTGGAGTAGTTAAGTGTTAAGTTGATGGTGGGATGAAATTGATTGAACTGTTCATGGAACGTCTTTAGCTGTTGTTCAGACTCCGTCCAGATGATTAAAATGTCATCAATGTAGCGGTAGTAGGCCCGAGGCCTGATGGGGCAGGAGGACAAAAATTCGCTTTCAAGCTTGGCCATGAAAAGATTTGCATACTGTGGAGCCATTTTACTTCCCATAGCTGTGCCAGTCTCCTGAAGATAGATCTTGTTGTCAAATTCGAAGTAATTGTGGGTGAGGATGAATTTTGTGAGTTTCACCACAGAATCAGCATCATTCCCGGTGTTTCCCATGAAGACTTTGCAGGCATTTAATCCATCCTGGTGTGGGATATTAGAGTACAAAGATTCCACATCCATGGTGGCCAGGATGGTTCCTTCTGGTAGAGAACCTATTGCTGCTAGTTTATTCAGTAGGTCAGTTGTGTCCTGAATGTAGCTGGGTGTATCCTTTACCAGGGGTTTAAGAACACCCTCTACCCATCCAGATACTTGCTCAGTAAGGGTGTCCACACATGAAATAATCGGCCTCCCTGGATTTCCGGCTTTTTTTTGAACCAGGGCTACCATCCAAGAACAATTGAAAACCAAATTACAAGAGCCACCAGAATATCAAGGAATCACCTGCTACATTACAAAGCTAAAGAAGAAAATAACCGGGTGCCTCTAGTGGTCACCTACAATCCAAGTCTGGAGATGCTAAGGGGAGCTGCACGGAAACTACAACCTTTACTACAAAAAGATGCCCGATTACAATCCATATTTCCAGACCCCCCACTACTATGTTTTAGGCAGCCCCCAAATCTAAGAAGCATCATTGTCAGAAGCTCCCTGTCCTCCCCAACAGCTGCAGGTACCTTTCCTTGCAAACAAAAGAAATGCAAAACCTGTACATCTATAATGACCACGGACAGGATAAAGATCCCCAACTCCCATCAGGACTACAAGATACCAGGTACTTTCAGCTGCATCACATCTAATGTGGTGTACCTAATTATATGTACTAAATGTCCAACTGGGGGTCTGTATGTGGGGGAGACCGGGCAAAAACTGAGAACAAGGATGAATTCTCATCGCCACACAATAAGAGAAAAAAGAATGGATTTACCTGTGGCCAAACACTTTTGTATGCCCGGTCATAGCATGACAGATATGGAATTACTTGTATTAAAATCTAACTTCAAATCTGAGAAGGATAGAAAAGTCTGGGAATATAAACTTATGATGACCTTTGACACTCTTAGTGCTGGGATGAATATATCCCAGAGTTTTATGTCGTTCTACAACAATTAAGGAATCTGCCTCCCTGACCTTTTAGGGTCATCACAACACAATACCAGACCCCAATCAGAGGGTAATAAAACCTTCACTCCTTATCTATGAACTAGTCATATTTATGTTAATCCCTCTGCCATAATACAGTTCTGCTTCATGTCACTTGTCCTACCTATTGCATTTTTTCTGTGCTATTTTGTGTATAAATATGTGATTCTTCAGATGTTGTATTAGTCTATGCCTGATGAAGAGACCTGAGTAGTCTCGAAAGCTTGCAATTTGTTACCATCTTTTCAGTTAGCCATTAAAAGGTATCAACCACTGAGGACTCTCAAGTCTAAATATTTTTCTTGCAAAATGTTAGACACATACAAAAATCTAAATTTAGATTCAGCTAGTTATTATTTATTTTAAATGTTAAATCTATGAAATCATGCAGTTATTACAACTTCGTGTGTAAGTAAAGGCATAAATCCATGTAAGAGTTTTTTTATGAAATCCTGCTTTAAAATGAAAATTCTAAGGAAAAATAAAAAAATAAGGTTAAATATCAAACTCATACAGTAACAAAACAATTGCAATATCATATATGTATGTATTGGCTCTAATGTAATCCTCAGACCCCTTGTGAGAACATATGCTTGTGCAGTTGGCCCTGGGTTCCTCCTAATGCAGGACAATGCCAGACCTCATGTGGCTGGAGTGTGTCAGCAGTTCCTGCAAGATGAAGGAATTGAAGCTATGGACTGGCCTGCCCATTTCCCAGACCTGAATCCAACTGAGCACATCTGGGACAGCATGTCTCGCTGCATCCACCAACGTCATGTTGCACCACAGACTGTCCAGGAGTTGACGGATGCTTGAGTCCAGGTATTGGAGGAGATCCCTCGGAAGAACATCCGCAAGCTCATCAGGAGCATGCCCAGGCATTGTAGGGAAGTCATACAGGCACGTGGAGGCCACACACAATACTGAGCATCATTTTGACTTATTTCCACTTTAATTTAGTCTTGTTTTGATTTTCATTTGGACTTGTTTCCGCTTTCATTTTGGGGGTCTCTCCAAATCCAGGCCTCCATTGGTTCAAAAATTTGATTTCCATTGATTATTTTTGTGTGATTATGTTGACAGCACATTCAACTTTGTACAGAACAAAGTATTCAATGAGAATATTTCATTCATTTAGATCTAGGATGTGTTATTTGAGTGTTCCCTTTATTTTTTTGAGCAGTGTATTATCTCTGTAGTAAATTTTGATTATATCACTATACATGAGTATAGATACGGAAAATAGGAGAACGATACTAGGTGCATAAAAATATTTATAATTTTATTAGTCTACTTCAAAAAGTCAGTATATATATATGTATATAAAAATTAAAGTACAAAGGACACATTCAGGAATAAACAGAGATATTGAAGTCAATGCCTTGTAAATCTCCAATCTCACACATGCACCAGGGAGAGCTAGAACAGCTGGGTTAAAAATAGTTATGCCAGTGCATCACTACAGGTCAGAGTTATTAGGTCGAACAAATATATATATACCTCTACACTACATGTATTGCTTAGAGGAAAAAATATACCCTAGACCTGGAAAAAATTAATTAACCCATAAGAGACAAGGCCGTACTGAGATCAGTGCCTCTAACCACATTGCCCATGTCACGCATAATGCCCACAAAGAAGGTGCTCTCGTGCAGTGTATCCAGTGAAGGTACCGCTCAGTGGAAAATCATCCATCTTTCAAACAAGTCAAACATTTGGCCCACATAAGAACGGAACCTTACCAGGTGCAAGGCAGTATACCTCCAGATCAAGTGAGAACGTCCCGACATGCGTTTCGCAGGTGCAACTCCCCACTTTCTCAAGGGAAGAACTCTGTTTGATCAGTAGGACCTTCTTAAACCCCGGACAGTGGGTCACATGTTGAAAACTGGCCAATGTCAGTGGCGCATGCGCAGTGCACCCGGAAGGTCCTGGCAGATGCTGCTAGGGCGTCCAGCATCACTGCGCACGTGAGGGGAAAGGAAAAGTCCCCAGACGAGCGCCAGAGGCAAAAGGACGCCCTGCAGCATGCTGGGTACCCCGAGCCACACTGCGGATGTGCACAGACACGAGTCACCAATGTTTAAAGCAATATACACCTAATGTTCACTAGTAATTATAAGTCACCGGTATTTAAAGTGCCACATACACAATACTCAGCAGTAACTTATAATGACAATAATATGTTCGGGACCACAAAAGATATTAGTGGTACGATGATAAACTCTCCGTAGGTGAAATCCGTCCGGGGTAAAATATAAAAAGTGGTCCATTTCATATGATATAGTAGTAGGGTCCAGTACGTGCAAGGTGTCAGGAAAATCACACACACTAAGAAAGATAACGAGAGAATAAAATTAAAATCACAACTAAAAACAAATGAATAAACAGAACACCTGACCAACAAAGTATGATGGCAAAGCAGAGTATGAACACAAGTAGCAACAAATCACCATGAGACCTCTCATAAAAAAGAGGAAAATGAGAGTGTCTCATTAAGACCCCTAGGGTCATGGTATCCAAGGTCACTATCCATTTAGTCTCGATTTGGGCCAGGGTCTTATTATTGCCCCCCCCCGATTCCAAGATGTACTATATCAATCCCCCTGACCATGAAAGTTCTAGCATCACAGTTATGGTATTGTAAAAAATGGTGCGGAATAGTCTTAAAGTCAGACGGATCTGTCACCATCTTGGCCACGCCAATGTCCCGCACATGCTCCCACACTCTCACCCTCAGCTCCCTAGAGGTAAGGCCAATATAAATTTTGGAGCACCCACATGTGGCATAATAGATAACATTAGTACTACCACACAAAATGCGTTGACGAATGTGGAACTCTCTTCTACCATCAGAGGACTGAAAGGTGGAGCAGCGCAGGACATTGGCGCAGGCAAGGCAATGGCCACATGGTATTGAACCCGGGATGGGGCCTCCGGACCCAAATGGATTAACCTGAGTTGGAACATGGCTCCGAACCAACAGGTCTCTCAAGTTCTTAGACCTCCTAGAGGTCATAACGAGAAGGTCTCCCAGCACGGCACCCAAGGAGGGCTCGGCCCCCAATATAGCCCAATGTTTTTTGAGAATTTGGCGCATCTGTTCCCATTCATGGTTGTATGTAGAGATAAACCGAATAGGTCCATCCCTGCTGCTACTTCCAGAATGCTTATTTGAATGCTACAAATCACCGCAGGGGGTCTTTCAGGCCCTGTCATATCCCCATTTTATACACTTGTGACTATATCCACGTATTTGAAAACGTGTCTTTAAGTCTGCGGCCTGTGCCTCAAATTTTGCTTCTGATGAACAAATCTGTCTCATTCTGAGGACCTGTCCGACTGGGATGGCCCCCATGACAGCTGGATGATGAGCCGAAGTGGCATGAATTCGAGTATTAACGGATGTAGGTTTCCTGTAGACATCGGTCTGGATGTGGCCAAAGGTGTCCACCTCCAGAGCAATGCCCAGGAAACTGATATTCTTATAATCACAACTATAAGTAAGATGAATGTTACGTGAATTTTGATTGAGATCCGTCATGAAATCATCGAGCTGATGCACTGTCCCGTTCCACAAAAATAGAATATCATCAATATATCTGTAACAACCCTGCCGGCATCACTGCATGGCCTCCCATCCCTCTCACACCAACTTACTCACTGCTCCAGGCCATGCTGTGAATTCTGTCTGTTGCCGGCTCCATGCTTTGTGCCTCTTGCTTCCTGCCTGCTCTCTGCATGCTTCCTGGCTGTGTGAATAGGGGGCGGCGCCGGCACTCTCTGGTTCTTATGGAGTCAGTGTGCACCTGTCTACTGTTTCCCTGGCAAATTACCAAGGGGCCTTTGGTATTTAAGGCAGCTCCACCTGGTGGTAACTGCCTGAGCAACATCTTCACTCAGTTAGTGTCATGCTACTGAATTGCCAAGTCCTGTCCTGTGTCTCGCCTTCTCTGGAGGTTTGATTCCTAGCTTTGCCTTGTACCTGTCTGTCTGCCCTCCAGGAGGCAGTATATCCTGGTCTATGTGTCTTTGTTCCTGTGCCTTGTCTCGCTCCTTTCCGTGCCTGTACTCTGTCCTATACCTGTGTCTGTTGTAGCCCAGGCTGCCACCTGTCCTTACCTGCCTTGCATACCCTTGTGTCTACTTCCTCTGTCTTGCCTCTTGCTGCAGAACCTCTTGCTGCAGCTCCTCTCCGCATACCTTTGCAGTTTTGCTTTGCTTCACTCCTGCTGCAGAATCTCTTGCTGCAGCTCCTCTCCGCATACCTTTGCAGTTCCACTTTGCTTCACCCCTGTTGCTGCATAACCTTTTGTTGCAGCTCCTCTCCACATACCTTGTGGTTCCACTCTGCTTTGCTCCTGCTGCTGCAGAACCTCTTGCTGCAGCTCCTCTCCGCATACCTTGCGGTTCTGCTATGCTTTGCTCCTGCTGCTACAGAACCTCTTGCTGCAGCTCTGCTCCGCACTCCTGCGGTTCTGCTCCATTCTGCTTCTGCTGAACCTCTTGCTACCAGTGCCTGCACCTCCAGTGTGAACAGGTCCAAACCTGTTACTTCATACACCTCTCCTTCCTTCCAGTACCTGTACCTGCATCTCCAGTGTGAACAGGTCCAAACCTGTTCCTTCATACACCACTCCTTCCTGCCAGTACCAGTACTTGCATCTCCTGTGCGAACAGGTCTCTACCTATTCCTTACACCACTACTTCCTGCTCATGTCCCTGTGTCTCAGCCATGCCTGCCTGCTCATGTCTCATCCGTGCCCACCTGCCAGTGTCTCAGCCGTGCCTGCCTGCCAGTGTCTCAGCCATGCCCGCCTGCCAGTGTCTCAGTCATGACCGCTGCCAGAGTGCCTGTCGTGCTCACCTGCCTGTCTGTCAGTCGCACCTGTCCTAGTGTCTTGTCCCCCAGTGGGATCAGCAGCCACAGCCAGACACCACCCTGGAGTGGTACCTGGCAGCTACCTGCCACACAAGCCCGACCTTACCATCAGAGGCTCCAAAGAAGACCAAGGTAGCTGCATTAGTTATGCCCCTTCCAGGGTAGTCTGGTTTGTTGCCCAGCGGGTCCACAACCCCTTCGCTCATGTCAATCTGCCGAGGTGCAAGCATGACAATATCGATACCAGCACAGCACATGGGTGGCGGCCGGGGTGCCCCTGTCACCAAAAATGAATATCTCCCGAGCACTGAGGAAGAGATTAGCATACGAGGGCGCGCAGGCCGCGCCCATGGCTGGGCTGCGTATCTGGTGGTAACAAATATCCTTGAAGACAAAAAAAATGTGGGTAAGGACGTAGTGCATCAGCTCGAGGATCAGCTCATATAATGGGCCGTCTAGGCGGGACGTCCCCAGAAAGAGACGGAAAGCATCAAGGCCATGAGAATGCTCAATGCAGGTGTATAGACTCTCCATATCTGCCATCACAAGTAAGGTGTTATTGTACACAAGGATGCCATAGACCCGTGCCATTAAGACCACCAATGCCGAGACAATCGGGCACCTCGGGGCATGAAGGGCATCCTTGTGGACCTTAGGTAACAGATAGAATGGAGGAGTTTTCGGGGATCTGACTAGAAGGCCGTCCAGAACCCCCTTCTTGATAGTGTCATTTTCAAATGCCAAAGTAAGAATATTTTCGAGTTCGGCCGAGAAGGAGGACATAGGACATGTTCCAAGACAGTTTAGTATACGTCTTGGAATCCTTAAGTTGACGAAAGGCCTCACGTTCATATTTATTATTAGGCCAGATCCCGATGTTTCCCCCCTTGTCCGCCGGCTTAAATACCACATCCATAAGTGATTATAACTGTGTCAGGGCTTGACGATTTTTCTGAGTTAGAATGTCAATTCTACGTCTGATAGATAATTTTTTAAAATCCTCTGACACAAGTTTAGTAAAGATATTAATTGCCAGGCCAGACATAGAGACAAGGGGGGAAACCCAGGGGTGAACCTAGCCTCTCTGCTGCCTGAGGCGAATTGCAAAATGGCACCCCCCGTAGTAAAATCAGTACAAATAAATCTGGCTTACTCTTTACTAGCCTAACCTGACGCACATGTAAAATACATACACTTTTAAATAGGAATATATTTGAAACATCGTTCTTTACACTTCTTCAGTGATCAACTTGCTTCATTTTAGGTGCGCACCGGGCCGGGGAACAGTGCTTACTGTAGCGCTTCTTCTCTGGCAGCCGTCCGTGTGGTACTGATGCGGCACACAGTTGCCACACGTATTACACACACACGGACACGGATATCTCCACTCACGGTTTTTCCGGTACCGGAAATATCAGGATGTGTGAAACCAGCCTAAAGCCACATTCACACGTTCAGTATTTGGTCCGTATTTTACCTCAGTATTTGTAAGCCAAATCGGGAGTGGGTGAGAAATCCAGAAGTGGTGACGTGTTTCGATTATATTTTTCCTCTGATTGTTCCACTCCTGGTTTTGGCCTACAAATACTGAGGTAAAATACTGAACGTGTGAACGTGGCCTGATAGAGGGTTTCTGCTACTTCTGACTTCCCGCAGACAGAAGTTGCAGTCACAAGATGGCGCCGATAAAAGGTGGAGACGGTGACATACACAGGAGCTCTGTATATAGTGTCAGTGTACGAGTAATACAGTGATCACCAGTGACATTATACACAGGAGCTCTGTATATAGTGTCAGTGTACAGGTAATACAGTGATCACCAGTGACATACACAGGAGCTCTGTATATAGTGTCAGTGTACAGGTAATACAGTGATCACCAGTGACATTATACACAGGAGCTCTGTATATAGTGTCAGTGGCTGGTACTATGGGCACACTGACTGGTACTGAGAAAAAGAAAGAAAGAACAGAGAGAGAAAGAACAGAGAGAGAGAGAAAGAGAGAGTAAGAAAGAACAGAGAGAGAAAGAAAGGGGAAATATAGAACAGAGAGAGAAAGAAAGAACAGAGAGAGAGAAAGGAAGAACAGAGAGAGAGAAAGAGGGGAAAGAAAGAAAGAACAGAGAGAGAAAGAAAGAGGGGAATGAAAGAAAGAAAGAAAGAGGGGAAAGAAAGAAAGAACAGAGAGCAAAAGAAAGAACAGAGAGAGAGAAAGAAAGGGGAAAGAAAGAAAGAACAGAGAGAGAAAGAAAGAACACAGAGAGAAAGAAAGAACAGGGAGAGAGAAAAAAGAACAGGAAGAGAAAAAAAAAGAAAGGAGAGAGAAAAAAAAAAAGGGAGAAAGAAAGCAAGAACGGAGAGAGAAAGAAAGAACAGAGAAAGAAAGAAAGAAAGAACGAGGGGAAAGAAAGAACAGAGAGAGAGAAAGAAAGGGGAAAGAAAGAAGAGACAGAAAGAAAGAGAAAGAACAGAGAGAAAGAACAGAGAGAGAGAAAGGAAGAATAGAGAGAGAAAGAAAGAAGAGAGAAAGAAAGAACAAAGAGAAAGGAAGAACAGAGAGAGATAAAGGAAGAACAGAGATAAAGAAAGAGGGGAAAGAAAAGAACAGAGTGTTGTGAATGTTTTGGAAATGAATTCTGAGCAGAAGCTCCCTCTGGTGGTTACAAACAGTACTGAACCAGTCAATGAGGATTGGCAATTAGGATTCACAGACTGGCTTGATATAAGGGAGGTTCCCTCCCATCATGGTTGCCGGTTATCAATTGTTCTTGTCTCAACTGTGGTTCCTGGTTCACTTGGAAGCTTGCTGAGTCTTGCCTCTTCTTCCGCTTTCAAATAAGATATTTTCTGTTTTTGTTTTTGTGCTTACCATTTGCATATTTCTCTGCATTTCTGTGAGGTTAGCCAGGTTCCCCCCCCCCCCGGGGGGCTTGGGCTCTTCTCAGTTCCTCTGGAGCCATTGTTATTTGTTCATTTGCCTTTTCCAGTTTTTTCAGTGACTGCGGCTTAGTTTTGTTACACCAGAGAACTGATTTAGGTGGTAGAGGTCGTGTGATCTCAGGTGTTTTTGCAATCAGTAGCGTTGGCATTTTTAGGGTTTTTTTTGAATGCAGTGAGTATCCTTTCTGTCCTTTTCTGTCTAGGCAGATTGGGCCCCAGCGTTTGCTCATACTATTTTCTGTCTGTGTCTGTATTTCCTCTTGTCTAACTGCCATTACATGTTTGGGGGCTTCCTATGTTCTTTGGGGATCTGCTCTGGGGCAGATAGCTTTTCTCTTTCTATCTTTAGGTGTAGTTAATCTCTCAGGCTGTGATGAGGCGTCTAGGACCAACGTAGGAACGCTCCACGGCTGCCTTTAGTTGTGGTGGTTAGTCAGGGTACTGCAATCCAATAGATTCCAACCTCTCTGGTGTATTGCCGTTTTTGCCTGCTCTCCGCAGCTACCGAAACATAACAGTATCACTGGCCTAACTGAAAATTGTATGGTACTCACAGAAGGGAAAAATAGTGTGGAAAGAAAAAAGTTGTCAGAGTTGTTAGAGATTTTTTTTTTTTTTCTGTTTCTTGCATTTTTTCCCTCTTTTTCTCTGGGTGCTGAGGAGGATTTTTTTTTTCTCTCAATGGAGCTTGCACAGCTGTCTGGCCGTGTGGATCAGCTTGCCACTGAGGTTCGGAGTATTGCTGTCTATCTTTCTGGGTTGCCGGTTGTGGAACCTAGGATTCCAATGCCAGATTTGTTTTTGGGAGATCGGGCCAAATTTCTGAATTTCAAAAATAACTGTAAGCTGTTTTTTGCCTTAAAACCTAAGTCCTCAGGGAACGCAGCACAGCAGGTTCAAATTGACATCTCTCTCCTGCGCGGCGATCCTCAGGATTGGGCTATTTCCCTGACACCTGGGGACTCTGTTTTGAGTGATGTTGATGCATTTTTTCTGGCTCTGGGGTTATTGTACGATGAGCCTAATGTCACTGATCAAGCTGAAAGAACCTTGTTGGCATTAAATCAGGGGCTTGAGGATGCTGAGTTGTACTGTAGAAAAATATTTAGACTTGAGAGTCCTCAGTGGTTGATACCTTTTAATGGCTAACTGAAAAGATGGTAACAAATTGCAAGCTTTCGAGACTACTCCGGTCTCTTCATCAGGCATAGACTAATACAACATCTGAAGAATCACATATTTATACACAAAATAGCACAGAAAAAATGCAATAGGTAGGACAAGTGACATGAAGCAGAACTGTCATTATGGCAGAGGGATTAACATAAATATGACTAGTTCATAGATAAGGAGTGAAGGTTTTATTACCCTCTGATTGGGGTCTGGTATTGTGTTGTGATGACCCTAAAAGGTCAGGGAGGCAGATTCCTTAATTGTTGTAGAACGACATAAAACTCTGGGATATATTCATCCCAGCACTAAGAGTGTCAAAGGTCATCATAAGTTTATATTCCCAGACTTTTCTATCCTTCTCAGATTTGAAGTTAGATTTTAATACAAGTAATTCCATATCTGTCATGCTATGACCGGGCATACAAAAGTGTTTGGCCACAGGTAAATCCATTCTTTTTTCTCTTATCGTGTGGCGATAAGAATTCATCCTTGTTCTCAGTTTTTGCCGGTCTCCCCCACATACAGACCCCCAGTTGTACTGTAGAAATTCCAAAAATGGCCAATCCTAACCAAATGGAATGATGATGCTTTGGCAGCCCTTTTTCGGAAGGGGCTGTCAGAGAATGTAAAAGATGTAATGGTGGGTTTCCCTGCTCCCTCTGGTCTCAATGATTCTATGTCATTAGCGATTCAAATTGACAGATGTTTGCGTGAGCGCAGAGGTATGCGTGAGATAGTGTTGCCTTGTGGGCCAGCTTCTGAACCCATGCAGTGTGATAGAGTGGCTTCTGGGGCACAGCGTCATGAGTTTCGAAAACGCAATGGGTTATGTTTCTATTGTGGTGACGACTCTCATGCTATTTCTGTCTGCCCTAAGCGGGGAAGACGTTTTGCACGCTCAGTTGTCTTGGGTAGTGTTCAGACTAAATTTCTGTTGACTGTTACCCTGATTTGCTCCCTGTCCACATTTTCTGCTCAGGCTTTTTTTGATTCGGGAGCAGCTATTAACCTGATGGATTTTGATTTTGCAAAACGTTGTGGGTTTCCCATGATACCCCTGCGGAAGTCTATTTCCCTACTGGGGATTGATTCTACCCCTTTGGCTGAGAATAAACCCCAGTTTTCTACTCAGGTGATAATGAGGGTTGAACCTTATCATCAGGAGAGTTGCAAATTTCTGGTGCTGTATAATCTGCATGACATTATTGTACTAGGTTTCCCTTGGTTGCAGTCTCATAATCCTGTTTTGAATTGGAAATCTGTGTCTGTAACCAGTTGGGGCTGCCAATGTGTTAATGCCAACACTCCTGTTTTTTCTGCCTCTCCCCAGTCTCAGGATGTTCCTGACTTTTTGACTGATTTTTCTGATGTGTTTAGCGAAAGTAAATCTGCATCCTTGCCCCCCCATAGGAGCTATGACTGCGCTATTGAATTAGTGCCTGGTAGTAAATTCCCTAAAGGTCGCCTTTTTAACTTGTCTGTACCTGAACATGACGCTATGCGGTCTTATATCAAGGAGTCATTGGAGAAGGGTCATATCAGACCATCCTCTTCACCCTTAGGTGCCGGTTTTTTCTTTGTGGCCTAAAAGGATGGTTCATTAAGGCCGGGTATTGATTATCATCTCTTGAACAAGATCACTGTGAAATATCAATATCCGTTACCCTTGATTTCTGACCTGTTTTCCAGGGTGAAAAGTGCTACTTGGTTTACCAAGCTTGACCTCAGGGGGGCGTATAACCTTATTCGCATTAAGCACGGGGATGAATGGAAGACGGCATTCAATACCCCTGAAGGGCATTTTGAGTACCTAGTGATGCCCTTTGTTCTCACTAATGCTCCTTCCGTCTTCCAGTCCTTCATGAATGACATTTTCAGGGATTTTGTGGATAAATTTCTGATTGTTTATTTGGATGATATCTTGATTTTTTCCAATGACTGGGACTCTCATGTGAAACATGTTCGGACTGTGTTCCAGATTTTGAGAGAGAATGCTCTGTATGTGAAGGGATCAAAGTGTCTTTTTGGCGTACAGAGGATCTCATTTCTGGGATTTATTTTGTCTCCATCTGTTATTGAAATGGACCTGGTCAAGGTTCAGGCCATCTGTGATTGGGTCCAACCTACTTCATTAAAGGCTCCTCAGAGATTCTTGGGTTTTGCCAATTTTTATCGTAAATTTATTGGTAATTTCTCTGTTATTGTTAAACCATTGACTGATTTGACCAAAAAGGGTTCTGATGTGGTGAATTGGCCTCCGAGGCAGTCTCCGCGTTTCAGGAACTTAAGCGGAGATTCACTTCTGCTCCTGTTCTACGGCAGCTGATGTTTCTCTGCCATTTCAGGTGGAGGTTGATGCCTCTGAAATTGGGGCAGGTGCCGTTTTGTCCCAAAGAGTTCCTGAGACCTCTAAAAGTAACCCTTGTGCCTTTTTCTCTCGAAAATTTTCTCCAACTGAACGTAATTATGACGTGGGTAATCGGGAGTTATTGGCCATGAAGTGGGCTTTTGAAGAGTGGAGACATTGGCTGGAGGGAGCCAAACATCAGGTGGTGGTCCTCACGGACCGTAAGAATCTGGTTTATCTGGAATCAGCCAAGCGACTTAATCCTAGACAGGCCAGGTGGGCCTTGTTTTTCACACGTTTTAATTTTGTGGTTTCCTTTCTTCCTGGCACTAAGAATGTTAAGGCGGATGCCCTCTCGAGGAGTTTCCTTGCGGACTCTCCTGAGTTATCTGATCCTGCTGTTATTTTGAAAGAGGGTGTAGTTCTTTCCGCCATCTCGCCCAATTTGAGACTGGCTCTGGAAGGGTGTCAGGAGGATAAACCCGAGCGCTGCCCTATTGGGAAATTGTTTGTCCCAGACCGGTGGAAAAAGAGTGTGATATCAGAGATTCATTGTTCCGCGTTGGCCAGTCATCCCGGAATTTTTGGTACCAGAGACTTGATGAGTCGGTCCTTTTGGTGGCCTACTTTGTCTCGTGACGTCAGGGAGTTTGTGCAGTCCTGTGGGACTTGCTCTCGCTCCAAGCCTTGCTCTCGCTCTAGTGGTTTGTTGATGCCATTGCCTGTGCCCAAGAGACCATGGACCCATATCTCTATGGATTTTATTTCCGACCTCCCTGTTTCTCAGAGAATGACCGTTATCTGGGTGATTTGTGATAGGTTTTCCAAGATGATACATCTTCTGCCATTACCTAAGTTGCCTTCCTCCTCCGAATTGGTGCCTTTGTTCCTTCAGCACGTGGTTCGGTTACACGGCATTCCTGAGAACATTGTGTCTGACAGATGAGTCCAGTTTGTTTCCAGATTTTGGAGGACTTCTTGTTCTAAACTTGGTGTTCAATTGTCTTTCTCCTCTGTTTTTCATCCTCAGACCAATGGACAAACTGAGAGAACAAACCAGACATTGGAGACTTATCTGAGATGCTTTGTGTCTGCTGATCAAGATGACTGGGTCTCTTTTTTGCCTTTGGCTGAGTTTGCTCTTAATAATAGGGCTAGCTCTGCCACTTTGATGTCTCCATTTTTCTGCAATTTTGGGTTTCACCCTCGATTTTCTTCGGGACAGACGGAGGATTCTGTCTGTCCGGGTGTTGACTCTGTTGTGGAGCGTATGCAGCAGATTTGGGACCAGGTAGTGGAGAGGTTGTCCCTCTCTCAGGAGAAGGCCCAGCGGTTTGCCAACCAGCATAGGACTGATGGTCCTCGGTTTAAAGTGGGGGACTTGGTCTGGTTGTCCTCAAGAAATATCCCTATGAGAGTTGCATCTCCTAAGTTTAAGCCTAGGTTCATTGGACCTTATAAGATCATGGAGATTCTTAATCCTGTTTCCTTTCGTTTACTTCTTCCAGGGACATTTAAGATCCATAACGTGTTCCACAAGTCCTTATTAAAGAGGTTTGTCGAGCCAGTGGTTCCTATGGCTGCGCCTCCTGACCCTGTTTTGGTTGAGGGCAATCTGGAGTATGTGGTTGAGAAAATATTGGATTCTCGTTTTTCTAGACGGAAGCTCCAGTATTTGGATAAATGGAGAGGTTATGGTCAGGAGGACAATTCTTGGGTGTTTGCTTCGGACATCCATGCTAGGAAACTGATCCGTGCATATCACCGAGCTCATCCTGACCAACCTGGTTGCACAAATGAGGGTTCAGTGACCCTCCTCAACAGGGGGGTACTGTTGTGAATGTTTTGGAAATGAATTATGAGCAGAAGCTCCTCTGGTGGTTACAAACAGTACTGAACCATTCAATGAGGATTGGCAATCAGGATTCACAGACTGGCTTGATATAAGGGAGGTTCCCTCCCATCATGGTTGCCGGTGATCAATTGTTCTTGTCTCAACTGTGGTTCCTGGTTCACTTGGAAGCTTGCTGAGTCTTGCCTCTTCTTCTGCTTTCAGATAAGATATTTTCTGCTTTTGTTTTTGTGCTTACCATTTGCATATTTCTCTGCATTTCTGTGAGGTTAGCCAGGCTTGGGCTCCTCTCAGTTCCTCTGGAGCCATTGTTATTTGTTCATTTGCCTTTTCCAGTTTTTTCAGTGGCTGCGGCTTAGTTTTGTTACACCAGAGAAATGCTTTAGGTGGTAGAGGTCGTGTGATCTCAGGTGTTTTTGCAATCAGTAGCGTTGGCATTTTTTAGCGTTTTTTTGGATTGCAGTGAGTATCCTTTCTGTCCTTTTCTGTCTAGGCAGATTGGGCCCCAGCGTTTGCTCATACTATTTTCTGTCTGTGTCTGTATTTCCTCTTGTCTAACCGCCATTACATGTTTAGGGGCTTCCTATGTTCTTTGGGGATCTGCTCCGGGGCAGATAGCTTTCCTCTTTCTATCTTTAGGTGTAGTTAATCTCTCAGGCTGTGATGAGGCGTCTAGGACCATTGTAGGAACGCTCCACGGCTGACTTTAGTTGTGGTGGTTAGTCAGGGTACTGCAATCCATTAGATTCCAACCTCTCTGGTGTATTGCGTTTTTGCCTGCTCTCCTCAGCTACCGAAACATAACACAGAGCGAAAGAAAGAACAGAGAGAGAGAAAGAAAGAGGAGAAAGTACAGAGAGAAAGAAAGAGGGGAAAGAAAGAAAGGGGAAAGAATGAACAGAGAGAGAGAACAAAGAAAGGAGAGAGAAAAATAACAGAGAGAAAGAAAGAACAGAGAGAGAAAGAACAGAAAGAAAAAAGAAAGGAGAGAGAAAGAAATAACAGAGAGAAAGAAAGAACAGAGAGAGAAAGAAAGAAAGAGGGGAAAGAAAGAGCAGAGAGAGAAAGAAACAGAGAAAGAAAGATTCTATAAAGATACTACAGCAGCCCGGCTCCCATTGTAGTGCCCACCTGAGCCTCCTGATGCAGGACATTTCATGATCCGCTCCCATGGCCGACATCCCCGATTGCAAGGCGATCCCGCTGTCCGTGCTGTCGGAGGACACGGTGATGGATCTGAAGCATTCCCTGAAGTGCTTCCATGGTTCCGTCACAATCTCCTCCCTAAATTACCTAATTTCCGGTCAGCTTCCAGCACATCACTTCTGGTGAAGCGTCACGTGCGAGTTTTAAAGTGTTCCTCGGGGATCCGCCGTGTACTCCTGTGTCCGCGGGAAAAGTAAGCTCCGGCCGGGACTGCGGGGCAGACTGTCTCTCAAAAATGGGACTGTCCCGCTGGATCTGGGACGGTTGGGTGGTATGAATGCTCCCCACCATACACCGACCTCGTACATGCACAGCTCCGCACACCTCATACACACACGGTTCCACTTTGTATGCTTCGTACACATGCGGCTCCGCACACCTCGTACACACGCAACTCAGCTCCGCACACCTCGTACACACACGGCTCAGCTCCGCACACCTCGTACACACGTGGCTCAGCTCTGCACACCTCGTACACACAGGGCTCCGCACACCTCGTATACACATGGCTCCGCTCCGCACACCTTGTACACACGCGGCTCCTCTCTGCACACCTGGTACACACGTGGCTCCTCTCCGCACACCTCATACACACACGGCTCCGCTCCGCACACCTTGTACTCACAGGGCTCTGCAAACCTCGTACACATGTGGCTCTGCTCCACACATCTCATATACATGTGGCTCTGCTCCGCACACCTCATATACATGTGGCTCCGTACACTTCATACACACAGGGCTCCATTCCGTACACCTCATACACACATGGCTCTGCTCCATACACGTTGTACACACGCGGCTCCGCTCCGCACACCTCATATGCACAGGGCTCTGCACACCTCGTACACACGTGGGTCCGCTCCGCACACCCCATACACACGCGGCTCCGATCCATACACTTCATACACACAGGGCTCCGTTCCGCACACCTTGCACACACGTGGCTCCGCTCCGCACACACCATACACACGCGGCTCTGATCCGTACACTTCATACACACAGGGCTCTGTTCCGTACACCTCGTACACATATGGCTCCGCTCCGTACACCTTGTACACATGCGGCTCTGCTCCGCACACCTCGTACACACGTGGCTCCGCTCCGCACACCCCATACACACACGGCTCCGATCTGTACACCTCGTGCACACACACAGCTCTGCTACATCCACACTGTAAACCCCTCCTGACCCCACACATATACTTCCCTCATCCAGTACCATGACAACCAGCACAGCAGAGTCCTGCATGCAAAGACGGTGGCCTCTGATCATGTGACACCTGACTCTTCCCCTCCTGTGACCTCATCACAGGTCCTGTGTGCACAGAGCAGCAATACATGATCAACAGGAGCAGATGCAGAAGAGGAGAATCTGCCGCCCTATCTTCAGGGAGGGACCGCCGCCTGAGGCCGAGAGCTCAACTCGCCTCATGGTAGGTGCGCCCCTGGGAAAACCTCATTGATTTTGGCAAAATGGATGCTGGAAACCTACTTGGTTGGTGATCGGCCTGTTCGTCAAGCAAATCTTCCAAGTTTCGCAATGCCTCCCTCGCGGTCTCGCTCATGGTATCACAGGATGAGTTCTTGGAGTGCAGCTTTTTCAACAATAATTTCCGAGAAAACAGTTGCAAGTCTTTCAAAGCTGTGAAAAAATTAAAAGAGTTAGTTGGCGAAAACGTCAATCCTTTACTCAAGACTTGCAACTGTATACCGGTAAGAACATGTGATGATAAATTGAGTACCTGAAGTCCCCCTGGGAACCCGCTGAAGAAGACTTGCCCCAAAGATTTTTATTTTTGGTGGTTTGTCGTGTCGTAACCCTCTGAGTAGAAGGGTTAAAGGTAGATGGACCTCCATAGGACGAGGTTTTCGACATGCCCTCCTCATTATTCGATTTATTTGATCTCATTGATTCCGACCTGGACCTTGAATGGGAGAAATTATGATAACGTGGTCTGTAGTGATCAGCCGTGGTGCGCAATTTTCGTGTATTGGCTTGGAGTTGGTGTTAGTGTAATCAAGGGTGGACCACCACTGTGTGATATCCCCCTTTCTGCATATAAAATGCAACTGGGCTTTTTGTTTTTAATGTATAAATACAGTTATACAATCCCTACTTACACAAGTATACTATATAAACTGTATGAATATATTATATATATACAGTACAGACCAAAAGTTTGGACACACCTTCTCATTCAAAGATTTTTCTGTATTTTCATGACCATGAAAATTGTAGAATCACACTGAAGGCATCAAAACTATGAATTAGCACATGTGGAATTATACATTACACTTTACAAAAAAGTGTGAAACAACTGAAAATATGTTTTATATTCTAGGTTCTTCAAAGTAGCCACCTTTTGCTTTGATTACTGCTGTGCACGTAGAAAAGGTGAACGGATGGACTCTACATGCCTAGTTACCACCGTGAAGCAT
The DNA here is from genome assembly GCA_033576555.1 of Oophaga sylvatica. Taxonomy (NCBI): domain Eukaryota; kingdom Metazoa; phylum Chordata; class Amphibia; order Anura; family Dendrobatidae; genus Oophaga; species Oophaga sylvatica. Next base: position 390,490,674 of record JARQOD010000003.1, read on the forward strand.
GGAGGAGGTGGTGTGATGGTGTGGGGGTGCTTTGCTGGTGACACTGTTGGGGATTTATTCAAAATTGAAGTGGTGAGCGGTCCAGCTCACCCCAAACCATCTCGATTGGGTTCAGGTCTGGTGACTGTGGAGGCCAGGTCATCTGGCGTAGCACCCAACACTCTCCTTCTTGGTCAAATAGCCCTTACATAGTCTGGAGGTGTGTTTGGGGACATTGTCCTGTTGAAAAATAAATGATGGTCCAACTAAACGCAAACCGGATATAATAGCATGCTGCTGCAAGATGCTGTGGTAGCCATTCTGGTTCAGTATGCCTTCAATTTTGAATAAATCCCCAACAGTGTCACCAGCAAAGCACCCCCACATCATCACACCACCTCCTCCATACTTCACGATGGGAACTAGGCATGTAGAGTCCATCCGTTCACCTTTTTTGCGTGCAAAGCAGTAATCAAAGCAAAAGGTGGCTACTTTGAAGAACCTAGAATATAAGAGATATTTTCAGTTGTTTCACACTTTTTTGTGAAGTGTAATGTATAATTCCACATGTGTTAATTCATAGTTTTGATGCCTTCAGTGTGATTCTACAATTTTCATAGTCATGAAAATACAGAAAAATCATTGAATGAGAAGGTGTGTCCAAACTTTTGGTCTGTACTGTATATACAAAAACTATGCAACTACAGAATTATACTCTATAAAATAATTGCAAATAACTCTATAATACATTGTATAACTTTTACACAACATACTGTATAATTACTAGAGTTGAGCGAAACAGGTCGGTCAATTTAAAAAAAGACCGACTTTCGCCAAAGTCGGGTTTCGCCGAGCGAAACCCGACCATAGCGTGAGGTCGGCCACGTGTTCGGTGACCCGAGCGCCAAAGTCGGTTTTCCCATAGTGCTTGAAGGGCCTTTTCTCGGCCAATGAGCCAGGACGCAGACTGTGGGTAACGTGATGACATCGGCAGCGGCCAGCACCATCTTAGAGAAGGGCATTGCTATGAATGGCTTGCTTTGCGTGGCGTCACAGTGCCTATAAAAGTCCTCACCGCCGACCGCCATTTTACTTCTGCCGATTTTAGCGTAGGGAGAGGTTGCTGACGCTGGTTCTCAGTAGGGAGAGCGTTAGGTAGGACAAAAAATAATAATTCTGTGCTTATGCTGATAGCGATTTGCTGTACAGTTAGTGTGCAGTGACAGGGGAGGATTTTGGTGTGTGCAGCAGCGCTGGTTCTTAGGCTGCCTGCCAGTGACAAGGAAGGAATTGCTTGTGTGGAGCAGCAGAGCTGATTATTAGGCTGCCTGCCAGTGAGAGGGGAGGATTTCCTTGTGTGCAGCAGCAGAGCTGATTATTAGGCTGCCTGCCACTGAGAGGGAAGGAATTGCTTGTGTGCAGCAGCAGAGCTGATTATTAGGCTGTCTGCCAGTGAGAGGGGAGGAATTTCTTGTGTGGTGCAGCAGAGCTGATTATTAGGCTGCCTGCCAGTGACAGGGGAGGAATTTCTAGTGTGCAGCAGCAGAGCTGATTATTAGGCTGCTGCTATCTGTATTGCTGTGTGTACCCTGCTGTGCATACTGCTTTTTAATACAGCACCTACACAGCACTAATACTTTAATTTTTTTCTGCACAGTTACCGAGCGTTCATTTTTTCCCACACCGTATAGAGCTGTACGCTCCTCACACTACCATGTACCGGCTGGTATCACAGACAAATACAAGCTATCTGTGTGTGACTCCGGAAATATATACGGAAATTTAAATTTTCCCCAAAACCGTATACAGCTGGTATCTTCTGATACAGTACCGTTTTTTTGGCTTGTGTATTACGGTCAAATCCATACTGAGTGTCTGTGTGTGACTACTGAAATATATACGTAGATTTAAATTTTCCGCAAAACCGTATACAGCTGGTATCTTCTGATACAGTACAGCTTTTCTCCTTCTGTATTATGGTCAAATCCATACTGAGAGAGCATCTGTGTGTTACTCCTGAAATATATACGGAGATTTAAAATTACCCCAACACTGTATACAGCTGTACACTACTGATACAGTACACTTTTTCTCCTTTTCATATTCTGGTGTTATCCTACTGAGCCTGTGACCGTGTGTGTTACTCCTGAAATATATACGGAGATTTAAAATTACCCCAACACTGTATACATCTGTACGCTACTGATACAGTACAGTTTTTCTCCTTTTCATATTCTGGTGTTATCCATACTGAGCCTGTGAGCGTGTGTGTTACTCCTCAAATATATACGGAGATTTAAAATTACCCCAACACTATATACAGCTGTACGCTACTGATACAGTACACTTTTTCTGCTTTTCATATTCTGGTGTTGTCCATACTGAGGCTGTGACCGTGTGTGTTACTCCTCAAATATATACGGAGATTTAAAATAAACCCAGCACTGTATATGGCTGTACGCTTCTGATACAGTACACTTTTTTGGTTTTTATATTCTGGTGTAATCCATACTGAGCCTGTGAGAGTCTATGTCTGTTACTCCGCAAATATATACGGGGATTAAAATTTTCCACCTTCACCGTATTCTGCTGTACTCTTCTGATACATTACCATATATCTGCTGGTATTTTGGGTACATTTCCACAAACATGAGGAAGTATGGTGGAAGAGGCCGCGGACGTGGTCGTGGGGGGCCACCTGGTACTGATGGTGGTGGTGCATCTGCTGGTAGTGCCAAAAGCACAATAGCACCTAAGGACAGGAGGTGTTGAGCCTGCGTCATCGTCTGGCTCCAGAAGGCCTGGAAGGCTCCCTTTTCTGGGATTACGTAAATCGCTTTTAAAGCCAGAGCATCAGGAACAGGTTTTGGCTTACGTTGCCGAAACAGCCTCCAGCTCTATCTCCTCCTCTTCTGAAGTTTCAAAAGCTCCAGGCACTGAGTCGTCAGTGCAGGCTTCTGGTCAGGAGCAACCACTTTCCTTGTGTCCTTCACTCCCACCAAAAGTGAAGGATGCGGCAGCCCACACTTCAGATTACTCCATGGAGCTCTTTTCACATAGCATGCCTGGGTTATCAAGTCAAATCCTGAATTCCCCAGTCCAAGATGAATCTGACATGGAGTGCACTGATGCACAGCCACTGCTAGATGATTGTGCTGGTACATTCAACCAGAGCACTACATTGCCCTCGCAGTGTACTGAGCCAGAATGTGACCCTGATGAAACTCAGGTGCCCCTTCCGGCATACTATACCACCTTACATGGTGACACAGAGGAAGGTGCAGATGAAATTGAAGAGAAGGTGATGGATGACCCAGTTGTTGACCCGGATTGGCATCCAGTGAGGGAAGAGGGTGCCGCTGGCAATAGCTCAGAAGAGTAGGAGGATCCGCAGCAGGTATCGACATCGCAGCTGGGGTTATCTGGCAGGCCCGTAGCAGTCCAAAAAGGTGTTAAAAAAAGAAAGAGTTACAGGACAGCTTGGCCAGACGGTCAAATTAGCACAGCGTGCAAGCCCTGAAAATTTACACCATAGTAGGAAGAGTCCAGTGTGGCACTTTTTTGAACAAAATCCTATTGATGAGGCAAAGGTTATCTGTAAGAAATGCGGAAGGACCCTTTAGCCGAGGGAAAAATCTCAGAAATTTGAATACCAGTTCCGTGTTTAGACATTTACTGAACATGCACTTGCAAGCGTGGACAGACTACAAAACCTCAGGTAGCACATGTGCACCTGCTCCGAATGAAGTTAGCCAGCAACGCCCCATCGCTTCCCCCACTGTAAGCCCACCAGTTGGCACACCACCAGCAAGAAATATTGAGGTGTCGTCGCAAGGCCAAAGCAGTCAGGGAATCACAATGTTTTTGCAACGAAAGACTGCATCTAGGCCATCACAACCACCATCATCACCATCACCAACCCCTTCTCAGTCCGTCATGTCCACCGATAGTTCCCCCATATGCAGCTCTCAAGTCCAGCTCACCTTACCAGACACTCTGAGTAGGACAAGAAAGAACTCATCCTCTCACCCGCGTACACTGTGTTGTGAATGTGTTAGAAATGAATTCTGAGCAGAAGCTCCCTCTGGTGGTTACAAACAGTACTGAACCATTCAATGAAGATTGTGAAGATTGGCAATCAGGAGTTACAGACTGGTCTTATATAAGGGAGGTTCCCTCCCATCATGGTTGCCGGTGATCAATTGTTCTTGTCTCAACTTTGGTTCCTGGTTCACTTGGAAGCTTGCTGAGTCTTGCCTGCATCTTCTGCTAACAGATAAGATATTTTCTGCTTTTATTTTTGTGCTTGCTTTTTGCATTTTTTCCTGCACTTCTGTGGAGGTCAGCCAGGTCCCTCCGGGGGCTTGTGCTCCTCTCAGTTTATCTGAGCCACTGTTATTTGTTCATTTGCCTTTTCCAGTTTTTTCAGTGGCTGCGGCTTAGCTTTGTTACACCAGAGAACTAATTTAGGTGGTAGAGGTCGTGTGATCTCAGGTGTTTTTGCAATTAGTAGAGTTGGTATTTTTTTGGGGTTTTTTTGGATTGCAGTAAGTGTCCTTCCTATCCTTTTCTTTCTAGGAAGATTGGGCCCCAACGTTTGCTCATACTATTTTCTGTCTGTGTCTGTATTTCCTCTTGTCTAACCGCCATTACATGTTTGGGGGCTTCCTATGTTCTTTGGGGATCTGCTCCGGGGCAGATAGCTTTCCTCTTTCTATCTTTAGGTGTAGTTAACCTCTCAGGCTGTGACGAGGCGTCTAGGACCAACGTAGGTACGCTCCACGGCTGCCTTTAGTTGTGGTGGTTAGTCAGGGTACTGCAATCCAGTAGATTCCAACCTCTCTGGTGTATTGCCGTTTTTGCCTGCTCTCCTCAGCTACAAAATCATAACAGTATCACCGGCCAAACTGAAAATTATATGGTACTCACAGAAGGGAAAAATAGTGTAAAAAAAAAGAAAAGTTGTCAGAGTTGTCAGAGATTTTTTTTTTTTTTTTCTGTTTGTTGCATTTATTTTTCCCTCTTTTTCTCTGGGTGCTGAGGATTTTTTTTTCTCTCAATGGAGTTTGCACAGCTGTCTGGCCATGTGGATCAGCTTGCCACTAAGTTCGGAGTATTGCTACCTATCTTGCAGGGTTGCCGGTTGTGGAACCTAGGATCCCCATGCCAAATTTGTTTTTAGGGGATCGAGCTAAATTTCTGAATTTCAAAAATAACTGTAAGTTGTTTTTTGCCTTAAAACCTAAGTCCTCAGGGAACGCAGCACAGCAGGTTCAAATTGTCATCTCTCTCCTGCGCGGCGATCCTCAGGATTGGGCTTTTTCCCTGACACCTGGGGACCCTGTTTTGAGTAATGTTGATGCATTTTTTCTGGCTCTGGGGTTATTGTACGATGAACCTAATGTCACTGATCAAGCTGAAAAAACCTTGTTGGCATTAAATCAGGGGCTTGAGGACGCTGAATTGTACTGTCAGAAATTCCGAAAGTGGGCAGTCCTGACCAAATGGAATGATGATGCATGGGCAGCCCTTTTTCGGAAGGGGCTGTCAGAGAATGTAAAAGATGTTATGGTGGGTTTCCCTGCTCCCTCTGGTCTCAATGATTCTATGTCATTAGCGATTCAAATTGACAGACGTTTGCGTGAGCGTAGAGGTATGCGTGGAATAGTGTTGCCTTGTGAACCAGCTTCCGAACCCATGCAGTGTGATAGAGTGGCTTCTGGGGCACAGCGTCATGAGTTTCGAAAACGCAATGGGTTATGTTTCTACTGTGGTGACGCCTCTCATGCTATTTCAGTCTGCCCTAAGCGGGGAAGACGTTTGCACGCTCAGTTGTCTTGGGTAGTGTTCAGACTAAATTTCTGTTGACTGTTACCCTGATTTGCTCCCTGTCCAATTTTCTGCTCAGGCTTTTTTTGATTCGGGAGCAGCTATTAACCTAATGAATTTTGATTTTGCTAAACGTTGTGGGTTTCCCTTGATACCCCTACGGAAGTCTATTCCCCTACTGGGATTGATTCTACCCCTTTGGCTGAGAATAAACCCCAGTTCTCTACTCGGGTGATAATGAGGGTTGAACCTGATCATCAGGAGAGTTGCAATTTTTTGGTGCTGTATAATCTGCATGACATTATTGTACTAGGTTTCCCTTGATTACAGTCTCATAATCCTGTTTTGGATTGGAAATCTGTGTCTGTAACCAGTTGGGGCTGCCAATGTGTTAATGCCAACACTCCTGTTTTTTCTGCCTCTCCCCAGGCTCAGGATGTTCCTGACTTTTTGACTGATTTTTCTGATGTGTTTAGCAAAAGTAAATCTGCATCCTTGCCCCCCCATAGGAGCTATGACTGCGCTATTGAATTAGTGCCTGGTAGTAAATTCCCTAAAGGTCGCCTTTTTAACTTGTCTGTACCTGAACATGACGCTATGCGGTCTTATATCAAGGAGTCATTGGAGAAGGGTCATATCAGACCATCCTCTTCACCCTTGGGTGCCGGTTTTTTTCTTTGTGGCCAAAAAGGATGGTTCATTAAGGCCGTGTATTGATTATCGTCTCTTGAACAATATCACTGTGAAATATCAATATCCGTTACCTTGATTTCTGACCTGTTTTCCAGGGTGAAAAGTGCTACTTGGTTTACCAAGCTTGACCTCAGGGGGGCGTATAACCTTATTCGCATTAAGCACGGGGATGAATGGAAGATGGCATTTAATACCCCAGAGGGGCATTTTGAGTACCTAGTGATGCCCTTTGGGCTCACTAATGCTCCTTCCGTCTTCCAGTCCTTCATGAATGACATTTTCAGGGATTTTGTGGATAAATTTCTGATTGTTTTTTTGGATGATATCTTGATTTTTTCAATGACTGGGACTCTCATGTGAAACATGTTCGGACTGTGTTCCAGATTTTGAGAGAGAATGCTCTGTATGTGAAGGGATCAAAGTGTCTTTTTGGCGTACAGAGGATCTCATTTATGGGATTCATTTTGTCCCCATCTGTTATTGAAATGGACCCGGTCAAGGTTCAGGCCATCTGTGATTGGGTCCAACCTACTTCATTAAAGGCTCTTCAGTAGAGTTGAGCGATACTTTCCGATATCCTAAAGTATCGGAATCGGAATGGTATCGCCGATATCACTAAAATATCGGCGATACCCGATATCGATACCGGAAGTCCCATGTAAGTCTATGGGAACAAAATATCGAAATTAAAAAAAACCCATTCTTGCCTTGTTGGTTAAATTGTACATGAAGGAAAACAAGAAAGAGTAAGTTAAATGTATTGTGGAAGGTTGAGGAGACATTAAAGGCATAGATGTTTAACCCAATCAAATGGAATAGCATAAATATTTTTTTTTTTTAAAGATGTTCGGATTGACGAAGAAATTGACAATGTTAACGTTTTTTATATTTTGGCAAATATGTATATTACACAACTTCCATGCTCTTCATCTTCACCTTTTTAACTTTTCACACACTTTCTCCTCATAATCTTCTGCAGCATCATCTTTTCATCAAATTATTCTTCATCTTCACCTTCTTATCTTCTTCTTAAACTTCTTGCTATTCATCTTTGTTAACATACTCATATTCTTCTTATTAAACTATTATTCTTATTCATATTCTGCTTCATCTTCTTCATCATATTCTTATTTGTGACAGAGAATCCTGTACTTGTAATCTGTCAAAGTATGAATTTTTCATCCTTCCGTTCTTGCTGTCACAAAAGATTTAAATTACAACAGTATTTGTCCGTGTTCAGTTTAGCCTGCAGCAGCAGGCATTTTCCAGGGGCAACCACGAGGAGGAACGGACTCACCCCATACACTGCTTAGTCTTCTTCTGCTTAGAATTTAGAGCATATATTTTGCTCTTCATTTTGGTCTTATACTTCATGTTCTTCTGCTTTTAGATCTTCTGCTTATTGTATCTTGTGTCTCTTGTTCCGTATCTTGTATTTGTAGCACAATCTTGTACCAGCTGATGTTACTGGGACACGGTTACTAAGCAGGAGGTACCTGTGCTCCAAAGCACTACCAAGGACCAGCAGACGTTGCTGGAACTCGGATACCAAGATGGAGGCACCTGGCCAAAGGCACTGCGGAGAACCAGCTGACGGTACTGAACCGGAGGGGCAGCAGAAGGAAAAGAGCCAATGGCACAACCGAGGACAGCTGACGTTACTGGGACAACGGTTACTAAGCAGGAGGTACCTGTGCTCCAAAGCACTACCAAGGACCAGCAGACGTTGCTGGAACTCGGATACCAAGATGGAGGCACCTAGGCCAAAGGCACTGCGGAGAACCAGCTGACGGTACTGGAACCCGGAGGGGCAGCAGAAGGAAAAGAGCCAATGGCACAACCGAGGACCAGCTGACGTTACTGAACCCGGAGGGCAGCAGAAGGAAAAGAGCCAATGGCACAACCGAGGACCAGCTGAGTTACTGAACCCGGAGGGCAGCAGAAGGAAAAGAGCCAATGGCACAACCGAGGACCAGCTGACGTTACTGGGACACGGTTACTAAGCAGGAGGTACCTGTGCTCCAAAGCACTACCAAGGACCAGCAGACGTTGCTGGAACTCGGATACCAAGATGGGAGGCACCTAGGCCAAAGGCACTGCGGAGAACCAGCTGACGGTACTGGAACCCGGAGGGCAGCAGAAGGAAAAGAGCCAATGGCACAACCGAGGACCAGCTGACGTTACTGAACCCCAGTAACACAGGAGCAAAGTGTTGACTGTGCTAACAGCACTTCCGAGCAACAACTGGCGGTGTTGGAGCCCAGGGTCAAGGAGGATGTTTAAATACTAGATAAAGTAATTTCCTTGTTACCTGTCAATTTTAAATGTCTATACTTCAAACAAGAGAAAGATAACCTTTACTACCATAAGATGATGATTTCATTTAAACTAATATCTAGATAAATAAAGAATTGACAACATAAACACATACATTAACATGTTGAACAGCAATGCCAAACCACAAAATAAATTAGTTAAGGAATCTGCTATACGGTTGTACATAAAAGCATACAAGTACATATCTGAATCCATTAATGATGGATAAGTAACAGTATGTACACCATTTTTATTGTATAGACAATGAATGTCTGACTTCAAAACATCATCAGCATTACAAGTTATCTGTGACATTACTAAAATGTTACATTTGCTGAATAATGTCACTAAACAGTTTATAAAACAAAATTATACAATTTCCATCATGTAATACTCATAATATGTGGCAATAATCATGTTTATTAACAAACAAAACCTTTAAAAAGTGCATAGTGCATAGTGAAAATTGCTATTTATGCTGACTGTCGACTTGCAAGCATGACAACGGATAGATAAGGTATATATAATGAGACTGCATAGCCACAGATGGTGAATGGCGATGTAATACTGTACCTCAATAAAGTGTGCGTCACTACTACATAATTTTTTTATATAGCTTTATAAACAGGTACGTGGATTATGCTTGCGCCTTTGTTTTGACGCACAGACTGCCTTCCTGCTGAGACGCGTTGGGTAGTGAACAGTTGTGTGCAGTGTTTCACTGTAGTCTGAGGTTTTCCTTTTTGGAGTGCAGATCACGCTCCAGTTAGTTCTTCAACCACTGCTGGTTGTAGTCTGCTGAGCGTGTGTCACTGGCACATCCTTGAAATTTTCTCTAATTGTTGCTGCTCCACTCTATTACAAATAAATAAAATCTATTAGTGTGACGCGCTTCCATCCGTATACAATACATTGGTTGCAAACACTATAGAAGTACACAAAGGGGCCTTTCACACCTACTGAACAGTTGTGTGCAGTGTTCACTGCAGTCTCTGCGGAATAACCACACTTAGGCCTTATAAACTTTTCAGACTTTCTTTATCAATCTACCAAGATGAAGAAGGCAGGGAGTAAGGCACGTGGTCGTGATGTTTCTTCAGGGAGAGGACGTGGGGATTCTGGTGGCTGCTGCGGCCCCCAGTGACACAGCATCCACCAGTTTTCCCCGGGCCGTGAGCGTTCCTTTATGCGCACTTTTGTAGGAGCTCGAGTACCCCCTGCTGCGGGAAGAACAAATTGAAGCCCGTTGTTGTTTGGATCTCAGCCAATGCATCGACTTCAATTGCTTCCACCTCCTCTCAGGACCACAGCACTGTTGGGCAACCATCTGTCTCTTCACCGCCTGGCAAATTGCCCAGGCAGTCAGAGAGTTCTGTACAAGGAGCCAGCTGAGTGTCTGCTTCTGTTCTCAGAATCTATTGGCTTGCAAACAGGGGCCCAGCCAAGCAGCATTCTGTAATGTGAAGAAGAGGGAGTATGCAGTGATGCGCAACAGCTGTGTCTCTCTGAATCTGAAAAGGAGGGTGAGACAGTGCCGATGGTCCAGCACACCGCAGAACGCATCTGATGATGATGATGAGACCCAGGTGCCAGTTTCTGTTGAGCATGGTGCTGGCCAGACCACCCAACAGCAGGTGTTGGAAGAGGTAGTGGAGATGATGAGGTCCAATACCCAACATGGCATGAAGAACAGGAAGGTGGTGGGAGCAGCTCAGAGGAATAATAATAATATTTATTTATATAGCGCATCATATTCCGCAGCGCTTTACAGTTTAGCAGTTTCAGAACACAAGTCATAAGTAACAACGTTAACAATACAATAATTTAAGCTAAATAAGTCGCCCCTGCTCGTGACAGCTTACAATGTACAATGAGATGGGGGAGATACAAAGTATAGGTGTTTATATACAATGGTGCATTTACAATGATGTTCCAGCCATCTTAAGGGACTGAGGGATGGAGATAGTGAATGGGCTAGAGACACACACACACTTACACAGATACATAGAATGACTTTGATTAGTGAATGTGATAGGCCGCTCTGAACAAATGTGTTTGAGGGAGCGCCTGAAACCATGCAAATTGTGGATAGTCCTAATTTCTTGGGGTACAGCATTCCAGAGGATTGGCGTAGAGCAGGGAGAAGTCTTGGAGTCGGGAGTGGGAGGTACGTATTAGTGCAGAGGTTAGTCGAAAGTCGTTTGCAGAGCGCAGCAGTCGGTTAGGCCGATAGATAGAAATGAGGAGGAGATGTAGGAGGGGTGCTGCACTGTGGAGAGCTTTGTGGGTGAGAACCAGTACTTTGGTTGAAAGCTGGGAGAGGCCTAGAGAAATGGTTAGTGATAGAAGAAGATAGAGGAAGACATTGCCCCAACGGTACAAACAGGAGGAGAGTTAGGCTGCAGACTCGGTTGCCTGTAGCCTCCAGTTTGGCACCTGTTCGGAGGCAGTGTGTTCCAAAAGTCAAAACGTGCGCTCCCAGACTTGCACTGCGTGGTCCTTTTTCACACACTTGCACATGATATTTGCTATTGAAATGCAAGCTGTGTAATCAAAAATTAAAAATAGCTAAAAGTGTCAGTCACCTCAATACCAGAAATATGGTAAACATGTGCGACAAAGCACGTAGTTGAGTTACAAAGACACACTGAGATGTAGGCCAACCTACAGCAGCACCTACATCTTCAGGTTGTGTTGAAGCCTTCTTCATCGAGCTCACACACAGCTGGTTATGCTTCTCACAGGATCGCCATGGAAGAACCTCGGCCACTGTTGTCCAGAGACAAACTGTTATTCCACACACAGCAGCAAGTTCCCTGTCATCCTCACACTCCCAGGCCACAAAACAGCCAGCGGTAGCACAGGCATGGGATAAAAAGACGGCCATACTCCGCAAACCATGCACGAGCACAGCTCTGAATGCTGGCATTGCAAAACTCCTGTCCCTTGAAATGCTGTGATTCAGGCTGGTGGAGACAGACAGTTTCCGTAACTGAATATCATTGTCAATCCACAATACAATGTGCCAAGCCGATTTCATTTCAGCAGGCAAGCCGTCCCTGGTCTGCAAAAGCATGTTGAGGGAAAAATTAAACATGCGCTACTAAAAGCCCTCAGTAGCAAGGTCCACCTGACCACCGATGCGTGGACCAGTACCCATTGTTATGATCTGCTACAACCAGTAAGGAAAGAAGGGAATTCGTCCCTACAATACAACTAAGCTGAATCCCTACGATGTAACGGGGAACCTGATCCTGCGACCAGACCCGCTAAAGTCCTCATCTAGTGTGAACGAAGACCTATAGTTGCGAGGGAGTAATCCCTACAAGATCTAGGGACTGGGAGAAAAGGTGGACACCTCCTAGTCCTAACATAAATTGTAGCATGGATAATTAAACAGAAAAATAAATACTTTGTGATCCTAACATCAAGCAAAACTCACAGATTAAGGCACCTAAGCACCCGGCTAGCTTAACAGTAGATAATACAAGAAGTCAAGCAAAGCCAGAAGGGCGGAGCCAGACTAAATAGGGAAAAAAGGTCATGTGACCAGCAAACTGAAACAAAACCTAACAAGAGGGTTCTAACACCCATGGCCAGGGACAATACCTTTCCCCACTGCCCATTGGGTCAATGTTGTGCAGCCGGTACTGATCTTGCGAGTGGCGCTGTACGTGTTCTGCCAACTCCAAGGATTGCAGGAATCAAGTCTGTACACATTGATTCCTCCTCCTATTCCAGTTCCTACAGAATCATCGCTGCGAGCCGTCACGGTCTACCTCCACATGGACCCGTGAACGTTTACCTGTTGCGACCGATATGAGCACAGCCGTGTCCAAATGTCAACAGGCCATCCTGAAATTAATTTCCATGGGGAATCTTAGCCACACAGCGCAGGAGCTCTGTAATGCCATAAAGCAGGAGAGCGACGTGTGGTTTTTGAAGAGAATCTACAGGCAGGCTTGGTAGTGTGTGACAATGGCCGAATCTGGTGTCAGCTCTGGGCCTTGTCAACCTCACTCACATACCATGTCTGTCATATGTGCTCAACTTGGTCGTGCAGAGTTTTTTGAGGGACTATCCGGATCTTGATGCACTGCTGCACAAGGTCCGCCTAGAGTGCGCTCACTTGCGACGTTCCAGCATGGCCAATCGCTGATTGCAGCTCTGCAACGCAGATTTCACCTTCAATGAACATCGCATTATAATGTGACGTACCCACCAGGTGGAATTCCTCGTTACATATTTGGAGCGTTGTGTGAAACAGCAGCCAACAGTAATGGATATCAGCTGCATCAGGCGCAGTCAACTCGCAATTGCGGCGTTCACACTTCACCACTACTGAGTGGGCCTCTAATAATAAAAAATAATAAATTTTTTATTTATATAGCGCCATAATATTCCGCAGGTGCTTTACAGTTTAACAGTTTCAAAACACGAGTCATAAGTAACAACGTTTAACAATACAATAATTAAAGCAAAATCAGCCGCCCCTGCTGGTGAAAGCTTACAATCTACAATGAGGTGTGGGAGATACAAAGTACAGGTGTTTAATATACAATGGTTTTTACAATGATGGTCCAGCCATTTTAAGAAGTGAGGGATGCATGGAGATAGTGAATGGGCTACAACACACAGAATTACACATAGAATGACTTTGATTAGTGAATGTGATAGCCACTGTGAACAAATGTGTTTTGGAGGGAGCGCCTGAAAACCATCCAAATGCGGATAGTCCTAATTTCTTGGGGTAGAGCATTCAAGGATTGGCGCAGCGCGGGTGAAGTCTTGGAGTTTGGGAGTGGGAGTACGATTAGTGCAGAGGTAGGTCGAAGGTCGTTTTGCAGAGTGCAGCAGTCGGTTAGGCCGATAAATAAAATAAGGGAGGAGATGTAGGGGGGTGCTGCGCTGTGGAGAGCTATGTTGGTGAGAACCAGTAATTAGAATTGGATTCCTATAATGAATGGCAGCCACTGCCAGTGTATGATGGCGAATAACTCTATGAAGGATATCTGCCACGTTTTGCGTGCGTTTGATGAGTCAACGCGATGGCGAGTGCAGATGATGCACTAGTCAGCCTGACTGTCCCCTTATCTGCCTGCTTCAAAAAACACTGCAAGCACTAAGGCATGAGGTTTTTGAAGAGGTTGGAGGATGAGGAGTCCAAATTTCCATCACCTCTGGACAGTCGCGCAACGTGGTTCCTCACAAAGGGCTGGAGGACTTTCAAAGTACCATGCTGTATCAAAAATTTTAAACCTCCAGAGTCCTGTCTATTTTCATAACCATTACAAACTTTTAATGTATTTACAAAGCACATAATGTACATTTTTTGTCCTATCCTTTTGTAAAGCCTATTGTATTTCCATAAACTGAATGTTACAGAATTATGATAACAAAGTTTTTTAAATTTGAGTTTTAAATTGTAAATTTATATGTATTTGAGGACTTTGTGAGGAGGATGAGGAGTCACAATTCCATCACCTTCTGGACAGTCAGCGCAACGTGGTTCTTCACAAGGCTGAGGACTTTCAAAGTACCATGCTGTATCAACAATTGAACCTCCCAGAGTCGCTGTCTATATTTCATAACCATTACAAACTTTTAATGTATTTAAAAGCACATAATTACATTTTTTGTCTATCCTTTTGTAATGCTATTGTGTTCCATAAACTGATGTTACAGAATTATGATACAAAGTTTTTAAATTTGAGTTTTAAATTTTGTAATTTTATATTATTTGAAGGACTTTGTGAGGAGAGTTCAATGGAGGAGGAAGACATCGCTCCAGAGGGAGGTAGACAATGCTCTATTCAGTATTAGACCAAGGGTGGGGTGATGCACAGCAGGCGGAGATGACGCCTCTTGCAGGGGAACAACGTTTCTTGCCATTGGAGTCTGCAGCACATGGTTGATTTCATGCTGCAGTGGCTGAGAAACGACCGCCGCATCGAACACATTCACACCACGTCGATTATTGGGTGTACACCCTCCTAGACCCTCGCTAACCGGGGACAACTTACAAAGCCCATCACAACCGTTGAACCGGGGAGCGTAAAATGCGGAAGTACCAAGACACACTGGTGCAATCCATAATGTTCTCCTTCCAGCCGAGAGCACTGCTGCTGCTACTGAATTCAAAGCACCTGTCTCGAGGCAGTGAGACACTCTGCAACAAGAGGGGCACAACACCCTCTGCACGGGCAAGACCGTATGTTCCAAATGTGTCAAGTTTTTTGGCAGCGCCACCAAGCCACCTCCGAACGCTCCACAGCAGGAGGCCCATTTCCGAAGATGGTTACAGACTACATGCTTGCCCCTCATGTACCTCAGATGGCTCTTCCCCATTCAATTTTTGTTCCTAAGCTGGATACATGCCAAGCTTAGCCATATGCATTGGAGGTGCTGCTTGACTGCTGGCAGTGATTATCGGGCGCTTTACTCTGCAGTGGGTTACAACAACCGTTGCATGCGACATCCAAAAATGTACAACGGCTTACTTTTCTGAAAAAGAACTAGGCAGATCTCGCCTAATTTGCCTGTCCGGTTTCAGATTAAACTAACTGGTTACAACTTTTCCATGTCTCCTGTTATGTTATCTTTACCACCTGAGCTATACTCCCTGGGCTCAACACGCCAGTTTTCTGCCAGAAAGTGTCGGGGCCACAGACCAAACACAACTATAGTAATAGTGGGGTTCAATAAAGCCCGCTTTCCCCTGCTGTTTTTCCGCAAAAATTACTGCTACCACTACACATTTTAAAAAAACAGACATGTTAAAGGCTATGCTACACATAATCCAGGCACAAACCCTTATTTCTAAGCTGTAAACAATGAAACGCAAATTTAAAACCATTCAATATTTTGTTGGTAACAAATCTTTAACTAAATAATTTGACTATTAGGCAGATATCCACTGCTAACACAAAGAAACACAAAAGCATACTTATTCTATAGGTACGAATGTGAACCTTCTCACTCCAAACTTTGACCAATCCAACTCACATATGCCTCAAAGCGCAATGTTGGAAGTGCATAATGTGGGTTAACTTTGACAACACTGCAGTGCGAAGGTTATCCTTCTTGTTTCTTTGGCTTTTTAAAATAAAACAACAAGAAAAAAAAAATAATTGTTGATTAAGGGACATGATGTACACCTGTAATATTTGCAAACAATGGTGAGGACATTCCCTTCAACATTACTTATATTTGTTCATTTGAAAAAATAAAAATTTTAGTTAAAAATTAAAAACCCATTTCATAGCTGGAAAGGCCCGTTGGAACTTCTAAATTGTTTGCAACCAAGTATTGTAACGGTGGAAGCGCGCACACAATAGATTAATTTATTTTAAATGGAATTAGCAGAACCATTGGAGATAAATAAAAGGAGGAGCCACGAGACACGCTCACAAGTACAACAGCAGTGCTTGAACAGAACTGGAGCGTGTCTGCACCAAAAAAGTAAAAAACACAACGAAGTGAACACTGAAACACACGTCCAAAATCTGTAAAAGCCCTTTCTTTACTTCTTAGGTTTGCAACCAATGTATTGTAAAAGGATGGGAAGCGCGTCCACTAATAATTAGATTTTTTTAAATGGAATTAGCAAACCAATTGGAGAAAATAAAAGGAAAAGCCACGAGACAACGCCAGCAGATACAAGCAGCAGTGCTTGAAACATGAAACTGGAGCGTGATCTCACTCAAAAAAGTAAAAAACCCAGACGAAGGAACACGAAACACACGTCCACAATCTTGAAAAGCTCCTTTCTTTACTCTAATGTTTGCAACCAATGATTGTATACGGAGGGAACCTCACACAATAATTAGATTTTTTAAATGAATGTAAGAACCAATTGGAAAAATAAAAGGATACCACTGAAACCCAGCAGAGTACAAGCACAGTTTTGAACATTAACGGACTGATCTGCACTCAAAAAAGTAAAAAACACAACGAAGTGAACACTGAAACACAACTGCCACAATCTGTTAAAAGCCCTTTCTGTACTTCATAGTGTTTGCAACCAATGTATTTTATACGGATGGAAGCGCTCACACAAAAGATTAGATTTATTTTAAATGGAATGTAGCAGAACCAATGGAGATAAATAAAAGGAGAGCCACTGAACACGCTCCAATCAAGCAGCAGTGCTTGAACATTAACTGGAGCGGATCTGCACTCAAAAAAGTAAAAAAACACAGACTGAAAGGAACACGAAACACAACGTCCACAACGTGAAAAGCTCCTTTCTGTACTTCTATATGTTTAAACCCCATGTATTGAAACGGAGGAAGCCGCACACAATAATAATTTATTTTAAATGGAATTGCAGAAACCAATTGGAGATAAAATAAAAGGATAGCCACTGAGACCGCCAGCAGAGTACAAAGCCATTGCTGAACATTAACGGAGCGTGATCTGCACTCAAAAAAAAAAAAACACAGACTGAAGTGAAACCGAAACACAACGCCACAACTTGAAAAGCTCCTTTCGTACTTCATATGTTTGCAACCAATGTAATTGTATACGAGGAAGGCGCGTCACACTAAAATAGTTTATTTTAAATGGAATGAAGCAAAACCCAAATTTTGGGATAAATGAAAAGGATGAGCCACGAGACACCCAGCAGAGTACAAGCACAGGCTTGAACAGTAACGAGCGTAAACTGCACTCAAAAAAAATAAAAAACCAACTGAATGAACACGAAACACAACTGTCCACAATCGTGAAAAGCTCCTTTCTTACTTCTATATTTTGCAACCAATTATTGTATAGGGGATGGAAGCGCGTCCACTAAAATTAATTTATTTTAAATGGAATGTAGCAGAACCAATTGGAGATAAATGAAAAGGATGAGCCACGAACACGCTCACAGATACAAGCCAGTGCTTGAAACATGTAACTGGAGCGGATCTGCCTCAAAAAAGAAAAAAACACAGACTGAAGTGAACACTGAAACACAACGCCCAATCTGTGAAAACTCCTTTCTGTATTCAAAGGTTTTTCAACCAATGTAAAGTATACGGTGGAACGCGTCACACTAATCTATTATGGGACGCGCTTCCATCCTAAACAAACTTTGGGGTTGCAAACACAAAGAAGTACAAAAGGAGCTTTCACAGATTGGGACATTGTGTTTCATGTTCACTTCAGTCTGTGTTTTTTACTTTTTGATGCAGATCACGCTCCAGTTACTTGTTCAAGCACTGCGCTTTACCTGCTGAGCGTGTCTCAGTGGCCACCTTTTCATTTTACTCCAATTGGTTCTCTCATTCCATTTAAAAATAAATCTAATCTAATCTAAAAGATTAGATTTTTTTAAATGAATGTACAAACCAATTGAGATAAATGAAAAGGATGAGCCCTGAACACCCAGCAATACAACACAGTGCTTGAACATGAACTGGACGTGATCTGCACAAAAAAAGTAAAAACACAGACGAAGTGAACACGAAACACAACTGTCCACAACGTGAAAACCTTTGTTAGTTCTATATGTTTGCAAAAAATGTATTGTTACGATGGAAGCACGTCACACTAATAGATTTGATTTTTTTTTCTAATAAATGGAGCCACCAACCACAAAAAAAAAAAAAAAAAAAAAAAAAAAAAAGTCAGACACGGCAGATGCCTACAAACACGGGATGCAAGCAAACGCACGTCACCTGCACTGTCACACACACACCTGCACAAGCTGTTAAAACAACACGGCAAAATGAACTTTAACAGCGTTGGAAACTAGCCTCCTCAAGCACAGTAGTTACACAAAATTGCAATATCTAACTGCCCTAAAGGGAGCAGAGTACTCTTCCCTTACGAGTTCACAGCACAGTGACCTAAAATGGCGGCGGCGCCTTTTATAGGCATTCTGACATCATTCAGCACCAATCAAGCCATGCCATTAGTAAGATACCGCAGCATTACAGGATGGCCCACACTTCGTAATTCCCATTGGCTGACTAAAATCACATTGCCCCCTCAAAGAATTTGGGACTTCCGATTCCGATACATATGGAAAAAGATCGGAATTAAGTATCGGAATTCCATAACGGAATATCGGCCATACCCGATATTTTGCGGTACGGAAGCTCAACACTACTCCTTCAGAGATTCTTGGGTTTTGCCAATTTTTATCAAATTTATTGGTAATTCCTGTTATGTTAAACCATTGACGATTTGCCCAAAAGGGGGTTCTGATTGGTAATTGCCTCCTGAGGCAGTCTCTGCGTTTCAGGAACTTAAGCAGAGTTCACTTCTGCTCCTTTTCTCCTACCGGAAAAAGCCTATGTTTCCCTGCCATTTCAGGTGGGTTTTGATGCCTCTAAATTGGGGCATCCGGTTTTTGTCCCAAAGAATCCAGAGACCTCTAAAAGAAGAATTTTGGTAAGAATTTTACCCTTTAAAACCTTTTCAGCCGAAGAAGGAAGGGACACAACCTAACATTGGTAGGCGAGCCCCATAGGATCAAACCACGATTAGAAAGGGTTTGACCGGCCCCCCAGCTCGGCTCCCCACTCACTCACAGTTGTACCAAACTTAAGGAAGAACAATATCCCAGCGAAGCAAACATAACCCCTTCGAAGGACTTCAGAGAAAAATACAAAAGTACAGGTTCCAGCATTTGCAAAGAAAAAAACCACACATTCCCAGGTACTACTCACTGAACCGACAATGCGATAACTGGAAATTTCTGGAACAGAGCCGAACGCGTCGAACCCAGCTCAGAAAATCGCTATCAGAGAAGGGCCCCTTGCTTCGGTAAAATAAAACAACACACTTTGCCATGGGAGGGATTGTGCCCCCTTTCCCTTTTTTTTTGGGCTGAAAAGGGATTTTACAGGTAAGTTCTTACCAAAATCCGTCTTTAAGCGAGGGGATGGGGGAACACACCATAACTAGTGGGAAGCCCAAAGCAGTCCAAAAATTGGGGTTTGGGAAAAAAACCAAAAAGGCAGAAACCCCAACAACCTAGATAAATGCGCAACAGGCCCAATACAATTAACTTAAAACTTAGATTACCGCTCCTGCAGGCCCTACGTCCTAAGGCCCATTCACGAAGCACTGACGTCCACCTTATAAAACTTTGTAAAATGGGGGTGGGTACGGAACGCCAGGCGCCCTCGGCAGAGCGAGCCTGAAGCCCCTTGTGAAAGGCCCACGATGAAGCCACAGCCCCGTGGATTTACTCGAACCTTAATCAGGCAAGGTTCGCCTTTAAAAACGGTAAGCCTCCAAAAGGCTGACCAACCAACGAGCTAAAAAACCTTGGAAGCTCCTTGACCACGTCATGACCTGCGGAATCCCCAAACAGAGAATCTGACTTCCTAAAACCTTGAGTAACAGACAAAAAAAACTTCAAGGCCCGCAGTAAATCCAATTTGTGCAAATCTCCTTCCTTTGCAATTCCCGGGGGCCCAGACAAAGTGAGGGCAACACAAATCCTGGTTAACATGAAACTTTCGACACCCACCTTAGGTAGAAAGTCGCCCCCCTGTGCGAAGCACACTCCCGATCCGGGTAAAACTCCAGGAAAGGCCCGAGCAAGAAAGAGCTGCCAACTCAGAAACCCTTCTTAAAGAGGTTACCGCCACTAAAATGCAACCTTCCAAGAAGTAACGAAAGGCTAGTAAACCCATAGGCCAAAGGGCACATGCTGAAAGCCCCAAGACAAGGTTATCTCCAAGGAGACAAGGTGCCTTACGCGTGGAAACGACGGTTACTCATTGAAAAAAAGAACGCACTCCCTACGCAGGCGATAGCCTTCCCAAAAAGCACGACAAAGCAAAACCTTCCCTTCAAGTGCTAACTGCAAAAAACCTATGTCCAACCCGACTGTAGAAAAGCCAACAGATTTGGGAATGGAAAAAATCCTCGGATTCCTTGGGAACCCGAACACCACGAAAAGAAGGGTTCCCAAGCTTTGATAAATCTTAGAGTGGCCGGACCTCTAGACTCGCAGATGGCAATGCTGCAGCTGAGAAAAACCCACTACGGGTCAATATTTCGGTCTCAAGAGCACCCGTCAAATGTAGAGACTTCAAGTCCGGATGACAACGGGCCCCTGGGATAACAGGCCGGCGAAGAGGAATTGGAATGGCGAAGCCGCCAAGAGCGACACCAGTGTCCGAGAACCCCCGCCCCTTGGCCAACCGGGGCATCAGCAAGCCGGAATTCTCATCCAGTCTGATCCGACGCGCACAGAGGAATAAGAAATTGGCGGAAACACATAGACCATTCGAAAGGCCCACGAGCTACCAGGCACCCACCGCCACAGCCTTCGGGTCCTGCCTATATAAGGTTGGAGTTTGGCATTGAACCGTATGCCATCAAAACCACTTGGGGGGTTCCCCAACGGGAGCACAGAAGGAAAAACATTTCCCGATGGAGACCCATTCTCCAGGATCCTCTTACGCACTGAGGAATCCGCCGGGGTATTCTTGACTCCTGGAATGTGGATCGCAGGATGCTGAAACCCGGTCCGCCCATAGCAGAACCCGAACCCCTCCATCATGAGCCTGGAACTCAACGTCCCGCCTTGGTGATTATATACCACCGCCGTCCGTTGTCCTTCTGCACTCGACTGGCAACCGTCAAAGGGACCACCAGGTTGGAGGCAAAAAAAAAATTACCCCTTCCAAATATTGATCGGTAGAATAACCTTCCGACCCCCAAATACTCCCGGACCAAAGGTCGTTCCAGACACCCCCCCAGCCCGTCAGGCTGCATCGGGGTTATGACCGACCACTTCGGAGGGAGGAAAGATTTCCCCCAGGGTAACGCTTCGAGTACGAACATATCTAGGGATCCCTACCCTGTAAGATGATGACCCCGCAATCCACGAACCCTGCGATCGATCCAACGACTCAGAATAGCCTCTGGAGGGCCCGGAATGAAACTGGGCAAAGGGAAAGTCCTCCAGGACGCCACCATAAAACCCAGGAGGCACAACATTTCCCGAAGGGACATTGCGTCAAGACTTCATAGTCGTACATGTCAAGTAGAAAGTCCGCTGTCTGGGGTAGGGCAAACACTGCCCGTACCGTGTCGAAAGCTCCCAAAAAACAGGATGACTGAACGGCCCCCAGAGACGACTTCCCCAATTGACCACCACCCGAAATCCCCGGAGCTGAAGGGAAAGTTCACCGTCACCCCCCCCCCCGCCCTCCTTTGAGATGCCCCAACAAAGATCGTCCAGGTAGGAAAACCCAAACCCCCCCGCTTCGAAGAATTGCCATGAAGGCGCCAGAATTTTTTGTAAAAACTCGGGCGCCGAGGCCAACCGAATGGCAGAGCCACCCGGTAATGGCCTGACCTATGGCAAAACGAAGGAAGCGCTGAAGATCCTTCCGACGGAACATGCAAATAACTTCGCGAAGTCGTTTGAACCAAAAAAATCGTTCGGGCGACAGGGCCCCACCACGGGCGAAGTACTCCATGGGAAAATTTTTTGGGGGGAAAGCCGATTCAATCTTTGAGACCAGAAAACAAATTTTTCCCCTTTTGGAACCAAAAAAGATTGGAATAAAATCCTTTTTCCTCGTCCCCCGGCGGTCCCCGAAATTACCACACCCTTCTGCAGAAGGGATCGACCTCACGCAGCAAGCGGTATTAACTCGGGCTCTGACGGGTGCGAGACTGGAAAAACCCTGCCGAGGTCAGACGAAAACTCTATGAAATAGCCTGCCGAACACTACCCGCGTTACCCCGGGTTCCGGAACGCGGGAAACCCAAGTCACTTTAAATGGGGGCAGGCGACCCCCCACTCAGAGCCCCCGAAGGAAACCTGCGCCAGTCCCGCCTTGGCGGGCTTCTTTCTTTCCCCCGTCTTGACGGAAACTTGATTTCCAGGAGTAGGGATTTCGAGTGAACTTTTTTTTTTTCCCGAAAAAGAGGGACACCCACCCAAGAGACTGACCGAATCGTCCCTTGGAACGAAAGGTCGCCGGCCACACCGGCACCAAACCTGCCAGGCCAAAGCCTACCCCTTCGCGTGGAAAGCCTTCTTCGCTTGCCTTGGCAACACTCTGAAAGATCAGACCAAAAAACTGATACCCTTGTACAGAGACGCAAACCTTGTTTTGACACTGCTCCCCCAGTCCACGTCTAAGCCACGTGCTCTTCGACTGTGACCGCCGAAGCTTGCCCCTGGACAACAGAGATGCAGTATCCAACCTGCACAAAGCTATAAGAAACTGCATCCCAATAAACTGAGAAGTCCCCTCTATCCGGAAACGGGGATCCCTTTTGCAACGCCGCGAAAACGGCCAACCAGCACGGAACCCACAACACACATGGATCCTAGCACCGCTTTGAATCCAGACCCCGAGGGCCCCGAGTTGATTTCGCTGCCATCCTGTTTTTCTGCAACGGTTCCTGCAGCCCTTCCTTTCCCTTTAACAGGGAGCAATGAGATTTACTAACGGGATAAAGGAACATCCACTTCGGAGAAGAAATCCAATTATCCTTTAACTCCGTAGAACACGGATAAGTGCGTCAAAAAAACGTGTTCCTTTAAAAGTTTATCTGGACACAGCGTCCTTCTTTCCCCTACTTCATTAAGCTCACAGACTGGCAAAGTCGCTGTCAGTCTTACGGTACTCTTGGTACATTCGGGTGACTTACCAGCGTGTATTACCTCCTCCGGCAACTGTAACCCTCCCCATGGCTTCAAAAAAGCCTCTGTTTCGTTCAAAAAGACAAAGTCCCTGCCGACCTTTCTAACCGAAACTCCCCATCTGAATTTGAAGGGGAACCCACCGCATTCCATACAGAGAGGTCTATTCGCTACGTGGAAATGATAACCGGCTTGTCGCTTCCTTCCCATGAGAGGAAACTGCTGACACCCAATGACCAAAAGGCAGAAAGGCCATCAATAAGCGAGCGATGGCATCCAATTTGGGAAACGCTGTGACCTCCAATGCTCCTTGACTTCGAGGCCTGTTTATCAGACTGCGTGAATTTCTGAAGCAGATTTGGACACCGGCCCACCTTCTGGACCCCGTTCCGACATGCACTCACAGATAAGGCATTTAAAGCCTGTCAGCAATTATGAAAAAAAGTGTGGCTTCCAGCGAACGCAGCAACACCTGAAGGGTTAAAAGGCCCTTAGTGAAGAGCTACCCCCTGTACAGCTGAAATTCAGCAATTAATTAACTTTACAATTCTAACCCCAAAAAGGATAGAACCTGTGCCTTTGAAAAGGTTAACCCTTTAAAAAGGGGTTAATTGCCACGCCCCACTCCCTTTTTTAAAAGAAGGGGGTGGGAGTCCCATGGCAAAAAAGGCTCTAAAAGACCCCCGCGCAAGAAACCTATCTGTATTTTCTCACAGATAGGGTTTTTTCCGTGGGGGTGAGAGCGTTATCACACCCAGCTGGCGCGGGGTGAAATGTGATACGGGAGGAGCGGACAGGAAGGAGCCCGGGAGCCTTTTTGTAATGGCCGCCGCGCTGGAAATCTGAAGAGAAGCGCCAAAAAGGCGTTGTGACAAAAAGCCCGGGGGGGGAACCACCCCCCCCCGCTCAAAAAAAAAAGCCAACTCCTTGCTCTTGCTCCCCCCCCTTTTCCCGCAGGCGTCTGCCTGCGGACAGAATAACTTTACCAAACATGTATTTCAAAGTAACAGCGGGGCCGCAACAGCCCTGAAAGCACTCACCACACTTTAATAAAAATGTAGGTAAAAATGTAGGTACTCACACTGACCTACAGGGGCCCCCAGGGGGGTTTTTTTCGCATGCCCCTGCTTCCCACCCCCGGGGGGGGGACGCAGTGACCCCTTGGCGGTTTTTGCCCCCGCCGGGGGAAATCCCCCCCTCCCCCCGGGGGCCGGGGGGGGGTTCTGCAGGACCACCATTAGGGGAATCAGATCCCCAATAAAAAATAATAAAATCTTCTGAGGAGCGACCGTCCTCTGAGACCTCAAATTTTAGACTGAAGAGCTGAGTAGGAGGAGCCCGAGCTGGAGGGCCGGTCAACACGCTTTCTAATCTGAGGTATTGATCCTATCGGGGGCCCTCGCCTACCCACTAGTTATGGTGTGTCTCCCTTCCTTCATCTGCAGCTGAAAGTAACCATTGTGCCTTTTTCTCTCGAAAATTTTCTTCAACTGAACGTAATTATGACGTGGGTAATCGGGAGTTATTGGCCATGAAGTGGGCTTTTGAAGAGTGGAGACATTGGCTGGAGGGAGCCAAACATCAGGTGGTGGTCCTCACGGACCATAAGAATCTGGTTTATCTGGAATCAGCCAAGCAACTTAATCCTAGACAGGCCAGGTAGGCCTTGTTTTTCACACGTTTTAATTTTGTGGTTTCCTTTCTTCCTGGCACTAAGAATGTTAAGGCGGATGCCCTCTCGAGGAGTTTCCTTGCGGACTCTCCTGAGTTATCTGATCCTGCTGTTATTTTGAAAGAGGGTGTAGTTCTTTCCGCCATCTCACCCAATTTGAGACTGGCTCTGGAAGGGTGTCAGGAGGATAAACCCGAGCGCTGCCCTATTGGGAAATTGTTTGTCCAGACCGGTGGAAAAAGAGTGTGATGTCTGAGATTCATTGTTCCGCATTGGCCGGTCATCCCGGAATTTTTGGTACCAGAGACTTGGTTAGTCGGTCCTTTTGGTGGCCTACTTTGTCTCGTGACGTCAGGGAATTTGTGCAGTCCTACAGGACTTGCTCTCGCTCCAAGCCTTGCTCTCGCTCTAGTGGTTTGTTGATGCCATTGCCTGTGCCCAAGAGACCATGGACCCATATCTCTATGGATTTCATTTCCGACCTTCCTGTTTCTCAGAATGACCGTTATCTGGGTGATTTGTGATAGGTTTTCCAAAATGATACATCTTGTGCCATTACCTAAGTTGCCTTCCTCCTCCGAATTGGTGCCGTTGTTCCTTCAGCACGTGGTTCGCTTACACGGCATTCCTGAGAACATTGTGTCTGACAGAGGAGTCCAGTTTGTTTCCAGATTTTGGAGGACTTTTTGTTCTAAACTTGGTGTTCAATTGTCTTTCTCCTCGGCTTTTCATCCTCAGACCAATGGACAAACTGAGAGAACAAACCAGACATTGGAGACTTATCTGAGATGCTTTGTGTCTGCTAATCAAGATGACTGGGTCTCTTTTTTGCCTTTGGCTGAGTTTGCTCTTAATAATAGGGCTAGCTCTGCCACTTTGATGTCTCCATTTTTCTGCAATTTTGGGTTTCACCCTCGATTTTCTTCGCGACAGACGAAGGCTTCTGTCTGTCCAGGTGTTGACTCTGTTGTGGAGCGTATGCAGCAGATTTGGGACCAGGTAGTGGAGAGGTTGTCCCTCTCTCAGGAGAGGGCCCAGCGGTTTTCCAACCGGCATAGGACTGATGGTCCTCGGTTTGAAGTGGGGGACTTGGTCTGGTTGTCCTCAAGAAATATCCCTATGAGAGTTGCATCTCCTAAGTTTAAGCCTAGGTTCATTGGACCTTATAAGATCATGGAGATTCTTAATCCTGTTTCCTTTCGTTTACTTCTTCCAGGGACATTTAAGATCCATAACGTGTTCCACAAGTCCTCTTTGAAGAGGTTTGTCGAGCCAGTGGTTCCTATGGCTGCGCCTCCTGACCCTGTTTTGGTTGAGGGCAATCTGGAGTATGTGGTTGAGAAAATATTGGATTCTCGTTTTTCTAGACGGAAACTCCAGTATTTGGTTAAGTGGAGAGGTTATGGTCAGGAGGACAATTCTTGGGTGTTTGCTTCGGACATCCATGCTAGGAGACTGATCCGTGCGTATCACAGAGCTCATCCTGACAGACCTGGTTGCACAAATGAGGGTTTGGTGACCCCTCCTCAAGGGGGGGTACTGTTGTGAATGTGTTAGAAATGAATTCTGAGCAGAAGCTCCCTCTGGTGGTTACAAACAGTACTGAACCATTCAATGAAGATTGTGAAGATTGGCAATCAGGAGTTACAGACTGGTCTTATATAAGGGAGGTTCCCTCCCATCATGGTTGCCGGTGATCAATTGTTCTTGTCTCAACTTTGGTTCCTGGTTCACTTGGAAGCTTGCTGAGTCTTGCCTGCATCTTCTGCTTTCAGATAAGATATTTTCTGCTTTTATTTTTGTGCTTGCTTTTTGCATTTTTTCCTGCACTTCTGTGGAGGTCAGACAGGTCCCCTCCGGGGGCTTGTGCTCCTCTCAGTTTATCTGAGCCACTGTTATTTGTTCATTTGCCTTTTCCAGTTTTTTCAGTGGCTGCGGCTTAGCTTTGTTACACCAGAGAACTAATTTAGGTGGTAGAGGTCGTGTGATCTCAGGTGTTTTTGCAATTAGTAGAGTTGGTATTTTTTTAGGTTTTTTTTGGATTGCAGTATGTGTCCTTCCTATCCTTTTCTTTCTAGGAAGATTGGGCCCCAACGTTTGCTCATACTATTTTCTGTCTGTGTCTGTATTTCCTCTTGTCTAACCGCCATTACATGTTTGGGGGCTTCCCATGTTCTTTGGGGATCTGCTCCGGGGCAGATAGCTTTCCTCTTTCTATCTTTAGGTGTAGTTAACCTCTTAGGCTGTGATGAGGAGTCTAGGACCAACGTAGGTACGCTCCACGGCTGCCTTTAGTTGTGGTGGTTAGTCAGGGTACTGCAATCCAGTAGATTCCAACCTCTCTGGTGTATTGCCGTTTTTGCCTGCTCTCCTCAGCTACCAAATCATAACACACTGGGTTTGAATGCCTACATTGCCAAACTGATTTCATTAGAGATGATGCCCTTCCATTTGGTTGAAAGTGTAGCATTCCGAGAGCTCATGGCCTACGCTGTCCCATGCTATGACCTACCCAGTCGCCACTTCTTTTCTAGAAAAGCCATCCCTGCCCTCCACCTGCATGTGAAAGACCGCATTGTCCATGCACTCAATCAGTGAGTGGAAAGGTGCACCTTACAACAGATGCATGGGCCAGTAGGCATGGCCACGGCCGTTACGTGTCCATCACTGCGCACTGGGTTAATGTGGTGGATGCAGGGTCCACAGGGGACAGCAGCGGTGGGACAGTGCTGCCTAGCCCACGGTATAGGCAACAGTTGGCTGTAGGCATTCGACCCTCCTCCTCCAGAAGTGAAAGCTCGTCAACAGAGTGCAGTCGCACGATCACTCCATCCGCAACTGCCAGTGTTGCACACAAGGTGTCCCACTATCGAACAGTTAGTGGTAAGCGTCAGCAGGCTGCTTTAAAAATGATGTCTTTGGGCGACAACAGACACACCACGGAGGTACTGGCCGACTACTTGCAGCGAGAAACTGGCTGGGAAGTATACATCTTGAGCCATGCAAGGTAGTCAGTGATAACGGCCGTAATTTTGTGGCGGCCATAGCCCTGGCAAAACTCAGACACATACCTTGCCAGCTCACACCTTGAACCTGGTGGTGAAGTGCTTCTTAAATAATTATCCGGAGTTAACCCTGCTGTTCTGTTCGGGTTTACTATACACTTGTTATGTTCGGGTCATTTTTGACCCGAACCTATTAAAATGTTGTTTTGAGCCACTGAAAAGTTCTTTTTGAATACCTGTTGCATTATTATACTGTGTGTGATCATAGTTGTTCATTATCAAAGAAAAATTGAATAAAAAAACTTAATTTTTTTAAATTTTGTGTTGATTAATGTAAAACAGCCTAATTGCATTTTACACCAAAGTATGGTAAGCACGGCACCGAATAGGGATCGAGCTTCTGACTGAAGAGCCCATATAGACTCTTTAGCTAGAAGGAACTGGGGGCTGTGCTTCCCTCCTCCAGTCACTTCCCCTCCCCAGGTAAAGCCATATAACGGACTCCACTGACCAACGGGGAGAAGGAGGAAGTGGAGTCCGGCCGCACCCTCAGGGGTTAAATGCTCGGGTATGGGCCGGATTCTTCCTCTTTCTCCCTCGTCTGACCAGTGGAAGTTTTTGTCCGAGTGTCCTGCAGCGATGTCTGATCCCCTGATTGAGGCCCTGCTACAGAGAGCAGCACAGGAAGGTGCGCCATGGTTACGGTCAGTAATGTCCTCCATTAATGCCCACCTTGCTGTGCCCTCTCCAGCATCGCTGCAGGCCTCCCCTAGGTCCCCCAGTATTCGGGTCCCCCCTATATCACCCATTATCTCGGCCTCCCCTATATCCCCCAGTATTCGGGTCCCCCTATATCCCTCGGTGTCCCGGCCTCCCCTATGTCCCCCGGTCTGCTGGCCCCCTCGCCTAGGCCCCTGTACTCAGAGGTGGTCTCCAGTCGCCCCCCCAGCCCAGCGGTCGCCCGTCCCGGTCCCCCCCTTCCTCCTCCTCACCAGGCAGCCCATAGCTCACCGTCTGCCATCGTTCCCGGCACTCTCCTGGTCCCTCCGGTGGTCACCGAGGCCCCGGCCTTCGCATTGGGGGCCGCACCGGCGCCCACGGCTGCTCCTACAGCGGCGCCGGCCTCCGACGCTCCGGCCTCGGTGGCCGCACAAGCAAACAAAGTAGCAGCGGCGCCGTCAGGCAGGCGTTCGGCGCGGTCCACCCGCCCCCCTGAGCATCTTCACGTGGGCGGTGGATCGCCGCTGCCCTGCCGCCGCGGGCGCGCCGTTGGCGCCGTCGCCCGCTCTCCTGCCACCATCCCCGGCGTCCTCTGGCAGGCCTGCAGCATCGGGCAGGCCTGCAGGCCTCCTCCACTGCTCCTGGCGTCCAGGCCCCGCCCACTTCCTGTCAGGGGGCGGGCACTTCCGGCGCTGCAGCCCAGCACTGGTACCAGGGAGCTCAGCCTCACCTGCACAGGCAGGCAGGTCAGGCTGCAGCAAAAAGACAAAGGAATGCCACAAGCAACCTGTCAGCTCCTGTGCTGCAGGGTGGCACTCGCCGGCAAGTGCCCGTCGCCTCCCGCCCGGGCCGCAGCTTTTCCCTGGCAGGCGCAGCAGTGCCGCCTGCTCGGGATATCGCACGGCCCGGGGTAAATATGGTTTCTGCGACTGCAGAGCGCGCTGTCCGGTCCAACCCGACCGCTCAGCGCGCCCCGCAGCGATTAAGTAATACGTCTCAATCACGTAACCACAAAAACACCAATACACCGAACATGCCACCAACCCCACCCGCGACCCAAGAACACAGTTTCAGCGATCACACAATTACCCCCACACCCCACCCACTCACATCCCCCGCGCCGTCGCGGCCATATAATATGCCGTCTCCTCCGCCACACAATACTGCCCCGGAGCTGTCACTTAGCCAGCTCCAGAATCCCGTTCCCCCGTCACTAGATCATAGCGCCCCTAACGCAGTCCGTAGCCACGGTCGCAGTAATCATGAACGTCGTCGACCCTCACCCTCTTCCTCAGAAGATTCCCACAGACATTTTCGCTGTCCCCGGGTTGTTGCTGTTCTCGTTACAGGGACAGAGAAAGACGCAGCACCTACAGGGATTACCGCAGATCACGGTCCTCCAGATGGCGCTCACCGTCAACTTCGGGACGGTCCGATACGTCTGAGGGTCACGACAGACGGTCACATGGATCCAGCGCAAGACGGCGCTCACGTTCCGCGACGCGGTCTTCCCGGCGGAGGGAATCCGCCACAGCCCACAGGGCACCCGGCCAGAACGACATCCTCTACGGCGTGGAAAACCCGCCTACAGAGTTTGTCACTCGGCCCCTGGCGCACGACAACCAAGGGTTGTCACGCACCCGCGGAGGCGAAGCCTCATCTCCTAATAACCCATTTATTAGCAGCCAACAAGACAGCACTTCCACCGCTGACGGAGAGTCTCCATCAGCCGGAGCCGCCAGCGCCCAGGACGCCCCGCCTACGACCGACAGTGGTGAGTTACGCACGATAAACGAACCTAACGTTGCACAACACACCACTGGAGACAGCGATCTGGCGTCCGCCGTCTGGGCGCTGATTCAAAAACTGGATCACCCTACTGGGTCATCCGTCACCAAAACAACACCTAAAGCTAATTCAGCGAGCCTACACAAGGACTCGTTTTACTGTGGTATCAGTCCTCTAGGCGCACACATAGACCTAGAGACAAAAGAAAAAATCTGGAAAAATGATTACATTGATATATGGTCGCTTCTGTCGCCTGACCAGCAGTCAGTAGACAAGGAAAGGAGAGTTGGCGAACGGAGAGGAAAAATAGCGTATACAATGAATAACTGGATTCAAGCCTTCGCTGTCCTCGGCTGTATCATGGGTCAAAAACACCCCGAGCGCTGCGCGGAGCTCTTCATTTACCTAGACTTAATATATAACTCCTACAAGGCTCATAGTGGCGTCGCTTGGAGACGCTACGACGAAGAGTTCCGCATGAGGCTAGCCCTCCAGCCGGACCTAGGATGGGGCGTTAAAGCCACCGAGGTCTGGCTACGGCTAATGATGGAGCAGAAAAATTCCCCCTTTCCAGCAACGGCCACTAGCTTGTCAACTGCTACAGGCCCAAACTCAGTGGTCGTGCGTAGACCAGGGGCCTGCATGCTATTTAATGAAGGAAGCTGCCGATTCCAGGCATCATGCAGATTTAGGCATGATTGCTCAGCCTGCGGAGGTGGACACCCCGCAGCCAGGTGTACCCGACTCCCAAACGGAACAGCTACGAGGCAAAACCCCGGTGAGCGTAGCCGCAATGGGACCGTGGCTAAGCCTTTATCCAAATAAAGTCGCGGCCCAGCAATTACGCGACGGGTTTCAAAACGGGTTTTTCATTCCATTCCATTCCAATCAAACACCAACTTCGGCAAATAACCTAAAATCCGCGCACGAGTACCCCGAAATTTTGAAACAAAAAATCAAAAAAGAATTAGAACTAGGCCGAGTCGCGGGCCCTTTCACAGCAATCCCCTTTAAAAATCTCAGAATTTCACCTCTAGGCATCGTCCCCAAAAAAGAAAGCGGTAAATTTCGGCTAATCCATCACCTTTCCTACCCGAAGGGCGGCTCGGTTAACGACGCGATTACCCCCGAAGATTTTTTCATAACATATGCGTCTTTTGACAGAGCAGTCGATCTGGTACGCACCGCGGGGCCTGGTGCGCTCCTAGCGAAATCCGACATAGAGTCAGCGTTTCGCCTGTTGCCGGTGCACCCTGAATGCTTTCATTTGTTAGGCTTCAGGGTGGACCAGCTCCTTTACTTCGACATGTGCTTACCAATGGGCTGCTCTATCTCATGCAACTATTTCGAACTTTTCAGCACCTTCTTGGACTGGGTAGTGCGACACGAAACGGGCAGCAATTCAACCACTCACTACCTCGACGATTTTTTGTTTGTCGGGCCAGTGAACTCAAAACTCTGTAACTTCCTCCTCCAGAAGTTTAAATATATAGCGCGGCTCTTCGGGGTACCACTGTCACCCGAAAAAACCATCGGCCCATGCAACGTGCTCCCTTTTCTCGGCATCGAAATAGATACCAACGAAATGGTTTTCCGTCTGCCGCCGGACAAATTACAAAAAACGCGTCAAACGGTCGAAAGTTTCATC
Source organism: Oophaga sylvatica (assembly GCA_033576555.1). Lineage (NCBI taxonomy): Eukaryota > Metazoa > Chordata > Amphibia > Anura > Dendrobatidae > Oophaga > Oophaga sylvatica. The sequence continues at coordinate 390,522,938 of JARQOD010000003.1, forward strand.
GAAGTTAAAAAAGTCACCCTTCAGCAGATGCAGTCGCTGCTAGGTCTGCTCAATTTCGCGTGCCGCATTATGCCGTGGGCAGAGCGTTTTCACGCCGTCTATCATTGTCAACTAAAGGCATTACACAGCCGGGACACAGAATTAGACTTAACCGCTCCTTGAAAGCAGATCTGTTAGTCTGGAAATCGTTCCTAGATTCTTACAACGGACACACTTGTGTAATGGCACAGGAAACGCCGAGCAAAAACATAGGTCTAGAGGTTGGTAGTGACGCAAATAACGGTTTTGTGGCAATCTACAAGGATGAGTGGTGCAAATGCAGTTGGCCCATTCTATGGTCCACATGCAGCTGGGGCCGCAACACGGCGCTGCAGGAGATCTTTGCGATAGTAGCATCCATCGAGCTCTGGGGTACCCAACTAAAAAACACTAACATCAGATTTCTAACCAGACACCCAGGAACTGCAATAAGTTTAAACAGCATGTCTTCTTCCTCCCTGCCTGTTCTCGCGCTGCTGCGCCGCCTAGCGCTACTATGCCTTAGACACAACATCTGGTGCCGCGCCAGAGTTACGTCTACCGCTGAAGACGCGATTGTTAACTCTCTGTTGTCTTCCGATTGGCAGGCCTTCAAATCATTCCGCCCAAAAGCTCAACCACTGGGCCTACAATGTCCTCCCTCCCTCTGGGACACTGTGGCCAATCACTGATGCCCTTGATCCAAGCCTCAGTGACACCGGCTACCTGGCAGGTCTACGGTAAGGCATGGGAGGAATGGCGCTCTTTAATCAAAGGAAGACCGGTCGATACGTGTAATCGGGCTAGATGCGACGTTCTGATAGAACTCCTGAATCTGCTCAGGAATAGAGGAGCGTCGGGTACCGCAGCGCAGCGACACCTAGCAGGAATAGCCTTCTTCTTCCAGCTTCTAGGTTGGGACGACGTTACTAAATACTTCCTCGTCAGGCAAGCCGTTAAAGGCTGGAAGAGGCTCCAACCTAGTCAGGAATGTCGCCGCCCGTGTCTCTAAGCCTGTTGCGCGATATCATCACAATCTCAACGTCGGTGTGCAAGTCGCAGTACGAGGCGGCCCTGGTATCGACAGCATTTGCAATTGCATATTTCGGGGCTCTGCGCGTCGGTGAACTAGTGCCGCGGTCGAAAACAGCATCGGTGGGCGGGTTGATCTTCGAGGACGTCGTCATATGTAGCGATGCTTTGCGCATTAGGGTACGAAAATCCAAGTGCGATCCAACCGGTAGAGGCGCGTGGGTCTTACTCAAGGCCTTATATGGCCCAATATGCCCCTTAAAAATAGTAAGACGCTTCGTGGGTATAAGACACGACAGTAGATTCTTCCTCTCACACACCGACGGGTCCCCGCTTACCAAATATCAGTTCGACTCGATTTTTAAACACTGCATAGAGGCAGTCGGTGTTAACCCGAAACAATATGGGACGCATTCCTTCAGAATAGGGGCGGCCACCGAAGCGGCTAGGGCCGGCGTATCGGAAGCTGAAGTCCAGAGATTAGGCCGTTGGAAATCCGCATGCTTCGCAAGATACATAAGACCAGATCTGCTCTAACACCTCTCGTTTCTTCCAGGCGACCACAAACCCACAGTTTGGGTACTAGGGCACTCTTATGTTTACTGGGCGTACAAAAGGGCAAGCCTACGCCCAGGCGGAAAAAACTTTGGTTTCCCTGGACTGGAGGTCATCTGGAGAGGTGTCAGAGGGCTGCGTTGGCAGCAAATATTCCCTGAAATGGCCAACATTGTGAAAACGGCCAATGGGCCTCTTATATTGGTGTTGCACGCCGGTGGAAATGATTTAGTCACAAGAAAAGGCGCCGACCTATACGCAATGATGTCGACCGATATACGGCACTTTACCTGCTTATGCCCAGATACGGTGGTGGTGTGGTCTGACATAATACCACGCACCGTCTGGCAGGGAGCAAAGGACCCGAAAGCCATTGATAAATCAAAGAAGAAAATTAACAAGAGGATGGCAAAACTCGTCAAGAAAAACTACGGCATCGTGGTTAACCACCACGATCTTCAGAAGGACAATGTAAATTTGCTTAGACCGGACGGCGTGCATCTGAATGATATCGGGCTCGATATATTTCTAACCAATTTACAGGATGGGGTTGAACAGGCCTTAATGTTGTTGTGTGGGGGTCGGAGTCCTGTGTAGGTATACACATGATCCTCCGTGGCGGTAGTATGGGGGGGGGCAACGGTTCGTAACCTCTCATCTGCATGCCCGCCCACCGGCGTCGCCGGGGGTCCTCGGCAGAGAGTCCGTTGCGGATTGTATTTGCCCCCCCTTGTAAATTACGCCCACCGGCAGCGCCGGGGGTCCTCGGCAGAGAGGCGGTTGCGGATTGTATTTGCCCCTCTCTGCTCATAATTTAATAAACTGTGACCGACCTGTTCAACCCATCCAGGTCTGCTGTTGTTTCGTTATTATGGGATTGGCGGGAGGCGGGGAAGCACCACTATACGCCACAAGGGTCTCTTCAGTCTGGTAAGCACGGCACCGAATAGGGATCGAGCTTCTGACTGAAGAGCCCATATAGACTCTTTAGCTAGAAGGAACTGGGGGCTGTGCTTCCCTCCTCCAGTCACTTCCCCTCCCCAGGTAAAGCCATATAACGGACTCCACTGACCAACGGGGAGAAGGAGGAAGTGGAGTCCGGCCGCACCCTCAGGGGTTAAATGCTCGGGTATGGGCCGGATTCTTCCTCTTTCTCCCTCGTCTGACCAGTGGAAGTTTTTGTCCCACCCTCCCTCCCCTTTTATATTAGAAGTTTTTGCCGTGCAGCGATTGTACAAAAAAAAAAAAAAAAACGACTAGTTGTGTTTATATATATATATATATATATATATATATATATATATATGTACAGTTTGTTATACCTTGTCAATACTTACAAAGTTGCTGTCATATGCATTGTCACAGCGGTAGTATGGGGGGGGGCAACGGTTCGTAACCTCTCATCTGCATGCCCGCCCACCGGCGTCGCCGGGGGTCCTCGGCAGAGATTCCGTTGCGGATTGTATTTGCCCCTCCCCCCTTGTAAATTACGCCCACCGGCAGCGCCGGGGGTCCTCGGCAGAGAGGCGGTTGCGGATTGTATTTGCCCCTCTCTGCTCATAATTTAATAAACTGTGACCGACCTGTTCAACCCATCCAGGTCTGCTGTTGTTTCGTTATTATGGGATTGGCGGGAGGCGGGGAAGCACCACTATACGCCACAAGGGTCTCTTCAGTCACAAACTTGTGCTTAAATAATCAACTATATCTTTTACAACAACATCAACAACAACTTTAGGTAACTATTAGTACAACTAACTTAAAACTAAAATAAATTTTAACAGTATAAAAGCATTTTAAAAAAAATAGTAAAAAATAATCAGAAAAAAATAAAAATTTCAGTTTTTTTTCAAAAAAAGGTTTCTACTAATCTATTTTTTGCAATTAGCACAACAATAATAAACATGTCTGTTGCATATATATTTTTCACAATTAAAACAAATATTTGTTTTGCGGTCACTGGCAGGAGGACAAAAGCTGCATCTTTTTCTTTTTTTGCTTGTAGGTGTGCTTGTGAAGGATGTTTCCGTAGCAGAGCTGGTGGAGGGTGTGTTTTGAGCTTGGTTCTGGATTCTTTCAACAATTTTAATTGATCCTTCACTTCTTGGATGTATTTTTCTCTCTGTCACATAAGGCCTAATAAGGGATTGTCCTAATCACAAGGAAAAGAAACTATTTTCTTTTGCAATCTTGAAAACTGAATTGATTTATTTGTAGAGGAACAGCAGGCCTTTAGATACAGCAATAAAAATTGTACTGAAAGACAATGCGTATGGTTTGTACTGAAATCATTTGTATACATGTATCCATCCATTTATGTCCATCTGTGCACCTAAAGCAACTAGATAACTTGATAAACAATAGTAGATGCAATAAGTAGTCTCAAAATAAACTAAAAATCCTTTGTTTTACTCAAAAAATGGCTGTAGATTAGTATAAAAGGCTAACGGGTCATTTTTGACCCTAACATAACAAGTGTATAAAAAACTGTAGCGCAAAAAGTAAAGCACCGAAAAAAAAAAAATAAAGTACCCTTAGTATGAACCCCGTAAATTAGGAAAATAGAAGGAACCACAAGTTTCAAAATCAAAAAATGAATGAATAAAATAATATCTAATTTCCAAAACGGGTCATTTTTGACCCGAACAGAACAGCAGGGTTAACAGCCCTGCTCCATAAGGTGCGAAGACTGTGCTCGCACATCCGTCGCTCGCCCGTAGACTCCAGTCATATGCAGAGGCTGTAGCGATCGCTCCACCTCCCCAAGCACCGCCTAATCATAGACGCTTCAAATACATTACCCTTTTTATACTTTTTATATTCTGGTGTGATCAATACTGAACCTGTGAGAGCCAGTGTCTTACTTTGGCAAAATATATGGAGATTTACCATTTCCCCAACCCTGTATACAGCTGTAAGCTTCTAAAACATTACCCTTTTTCTACTTTTTATATTCTGGTGTGATCAATACTGAGCCTGTGAGCGTCTGTCTGTTACTCCGGAAATAAATATGGAGATTTACAATTACCCCTAGACTGTATACAGCTTTATGCTCGGGATACAGTACACTTTTTGTAAGAAAGTCCTCCTCCCCCCACCACTCTAAGTGCACCATTGACACCTGTAACATTGGCCCACATGTGTGATTATTTCTTGCGGATCATTTTATATTCTTGTGTAATCCATACTGAGCCTTTGAGCGTCATTGTCTGACTCCTGAAATATATCCGGAGATTTACAATATTTTCACCATACTAATATAACCTGTTATCTGGTGATACCCCTTTTTCATCTTTTTATATTATTGTGTAATCCATAGTGAGCCTGTGAGCGTCAGAGTCTGCCTTCTGAAGTATATACGGAGATTTAGAATATTTTCACTATACTATATATACCTTGTATCTGGTGAAACAGTACCCTTTTTCAGCTTTTTATATTATTGTGTAATACATACTGAGCCTGAGAGCATCAGTGTCTGCCTCCTGAAATATATACTGACATTTACAATATTTTCACTATACTATATATACCTGGGATCTGCTGATACAGTACCCCTTTTTCTTCTTATTATATTCTTGTGTAATCCAGACTGAGCCTGTGAGCATCAGAGTCTGTCTCCTGAAATATATACGGAGATTATAATATTTTCACTATACTATATCTACTTGGTATCTGGTGATACAGTACCCCTTTTTCTTCTTATTATATTCTTATGTAATCCAGACTGAGCCTGTGAGCGCCAGAGTCTGCCTCCTGAAATATATACGGAGATTTATAATATTTTCACTATACTATATATACCTTGTATCTGGTGAAACAGTACCCTTTTTCAGCTGTTTATATTATTGAGTAATACATACTGAGCCTGAGAGCGTCAGTGTCTGCCTCCTGAAATACAGGGGTTGGACAAAATAATGGAAACACCTAACGTTTTGGCATCATAATCTTTGAACATGTTATGAACATGCAAACCGTGACATATGGTAATGTTTTGTAGTTGACTATTTGTGTTATGTGATATGTGTATGTAAATTAACGGTTTGTTTTGCATAATTGTAAGAACATTGATGAGAACCTGATACCAATGGCAGACCTCTCGGATTTTCAAAGAGGCCAAATTGTTGGTGCTGGTATTGCAGGTGCTAGTGTAACCGAAAGTGCCCGAATGCTTGGCGTGTCAAGAGGTACTGTCTCCAAAGTAATGACTGCGTTTGAAAGAGAAGGAAAAACGTCCGCAGCAAAGCACAGGTCCGGCCGAAAGTCGAAGTTGACTGAGAGAGACCGTCGGACTCTAAAGCGAATTGTGAGAGAGGATCGCAAGACCACGGCTCCGAAAATCACTGCTGAGCTCAATGAACACCTACAGAACCCAGTTTCCACGAAAACTGTTCGTTGGGAGCTGAACAAATCTGGATTCAACGGAAGAGCTGCAATTCGAAAACCGCTGCTCTCAATGACAAATTTTTCCAAGCATTAAGAGTGGTGTAGAACCCTCCAGAATTGGTCCCTCGAGCCGTGAAAACATGTGATATTCTCAGACCAATCATCGTTTACCCTATTTCCGACCTCCAGCCGCGTGTATGTTTGGAGACAGCCGAAAGAAGCATTCCATCCAGACTGCCTTCTCCCAACCGTAAAATATGGCGGAGGTTCTGTGATGATCTGGGGTGCTATTTCGTGGAGATTCGCCAGGCCAATGATATCCCTTCATGGAAGAATTAACAGCTGCGATTATTTAGGCATTTTGGGCGACCAAGTGCATCCTATGGTTCAAGCACTGTTCCCGGAGGGGAACGCCATCTTTCAGGATGATAAGGCACCAATTCATACATCTAGAATCGTTAAAGCATGGCACGAGGAACATTCTAATGAAGTTGAGCAGCTCATCTGGCCCCCACAATCCCCAGACCTCAAGATTATTGAGCTTTTATGGTCGATTTTAGAGATTCAAGTTAGACGTCGATTTCCGCCGCCATAGTCGCTCAAAGAACTGGAGGATGTTTTAACTGAAGAATGGGCTAAAATTCCTTTGGAAACAATTCACACCTTGTATGAATCCATACCTCGGAGAATTGAGGCTGTAATCGCCGCAAAAAGTGGACCTACACCATATTAAACTAACTTTTGTTGATATTTCCAGGTGTTTCCATTATTTTGTCCAACCCCTGTATATACGGAGATTTAGAATATTTTCACTATACAGGAGCTTGCTTGCCCTGCTGGTAGTGTGCTATCAGAAAGAGTCTTCTGGCTCATGAAGGCCTGGAAGGCTCCCTTTACTGGGAGTAGGTAAACTGCTTTTAAAGCCAGAGCATCAGGAACAGATTTTGGCTTACATTGCCGAAACAGCCTCCATCTCTATCGCCTCCTCTTCTGAAGTTTCAAAATATGCAAGGACTGAGTTGTCAGTGCAGGCTCCTGGTCAGGAACAACACCTTTCCTTGTGTGCTTCACCCCCCACCAAAAGTGAAGGATGCGGCAGCCCACACTTCAGATTACTCCATGGAGCTATTTTCACATAACATGCCTGGGTTATCAAGTCAAATCCTGAATTCCCCAGTCCAACATAAATCAGAGATGAAGTGCACTGATGCACAGCCACTGCTAGATGTTTCTGCTGGTACATTCACCCAGAGCACTACATTTCCCTCGCAGTCTACTGAGCCAGAATGTGACCCTGATGAAACTCAGGAGTCCCTTCCCGCATACTATACCACCTTACACAGTGACACAGAGGAAGGTGCACATGAAATTGAAGAGGTGATGGATGACCCAGTTGTTGACCCGGATTGGCATCCAGTGGGGGAAGAGGGTGCCGCTGGTAATAGCTCAGAAGTGGAGAAGGATCCGCAGCAGGCATCGACATCGCAGCAGCGGTTATCTGGCAGACCCGTAGCAGTCCAAAAAGGTGTTAAAAAAAAAAAAGAGTTGCAGGACAGCTTGGCCAGATGGTCAAATTAGCACAGCGTGCAAAGCCCTGAAACTTTATACCATAGTAGGAACAGTCCAGTGTGGCACTTTTGTGACCTAAATCCTATTGATGAGGCAAAGGTTATCTGTAAGCAGTGCGGAAGGACCTTTAGCCGAGGGAAAAATCTCAGAAATTTGAATACCAGTTGCATGCTTGGACATTTAATGAACATGCACTTGCAAGCGTGGACAGACTACAAAACCTACAAATCCTCTCCCCAGGGCCGGCGTCAGCACCTGGCGCACCTGGGCAAGTGCCGGTTCCCTAAGCAGGTGGGGGGGCCAACTCGTAGGCGACGGCACTGGGCCCCTCATAGTACAAAAATGTGTCTGACAGTGGGAGGGCCCACTCGCCATCAGACACACTGGCGTACTATGAGGGGCCCTGTGCCAGTACCGTCGCCCATGAGTAGGCCCCCCCTGCTTGCTCAGGGCAACAACACTTGCAATACTTACCTCTCCATGCTCCACCGCTGTGACGTCTTCCGCTTTTCCTGACAGTGACATTCAGGTTAGAGAGCGCGATGACGTCACGTCTGTACGCCTTCTGCCTAAACAGTCCAAGTGCAGAGAGCTGTAAGATGGCGACTCTGAGGAGTCCAGAGCAGAGCAGTGCACAGCGAGGAGAGGTATTTCATTTTTTGTAATGTTTGGAGGAATATATGGTGAGCATTATACACTGGATCATTAATAATGGGGCCCATTATATATGGAGCATGATTTTGGCCCATAAGACACTGGAGCATCATCCATGGGGCCCAAATAATATAGGAGCATTCTAAATGGGGCAGATCAGATACTGGAGCAGCATCCATGGGGCCCATCATATACTGGAGCATTGTAAATGGGGACATCAGACACTGGAGCAGCATTTACTGGGCCCATTATACACTGGATCATTAATAATGGGGCCCATTATATATGGAGCATTCTTTTGACCCATAAGACACTGGTGCATCATCCATGGGGCCCAACATTTACTGGAGCATTCTAAATGGGGCAGATCAGACACTGGAGCAGTATCTATGGAGCCCATCATATACTGGAGCATTGTAAATGGGGGACATCAGACACTGGAGCAGCATTTACGGGGTCCATTATACACTGGATCATTAATAATGGGGCCCATTATATACGGAGCATGATTTTGGCCCATAAGACACTGGAGCATCATCCATGGGACCCATCATATTCTGGAGAATCATATGGGGTTCATTATTTATGGGCCATCATATAGGGTATGGAGCATCATATGGGGCACATATGGGGCCTATTCTGTATGGAGCATTATATGGGGCCCATCATATACTGTATGGAGCTTTATATGCGACTCATTATACTGTATGGAGCAATATGTGGGGCTCATTCTACTCTATGGGGACCGTCCTATACTTTATGGCACATTATATGGGGACTATCATATACTGGAGCAATATGTGGAGCTCATCATATACTGTATGGAACATTATATGGGACCAATTATGTATGGAGCAATATATGGGGCTCATTATTCTGTATGGCGCACTATGTGGTGGCCATAATACTGTATGGAGGAATATAGTGTCCGGTTTTTGCGCTATTGTAGATTTATCATAGATATCTGTCATGTCATGTAAGAAGTGAAGTATTTTTCATTGTGCTACACCTATATTTCTGTGCCGTATCGGAGCATCATGAATTGTGGTATGTGTTAAAGGGGCCCACTGACACTCTTTGGCCCGGGGCACACGAAAACCGGGAGCCATCCCTACCCCCCAAGTTTAGCCAAATAAACCCCAGTTTTCAATGCGGAACTATTATTATAAAGTTAATTAAGGTTGCCAAGCTTAATAAGAATTTATGTTGTTGGCATTGAAATGGGCACTATAGGTGTGTTTACTGTCCTCCACTCCATGGCGACTTTGCTTCCCCATTGACTTGCATTGGGTTTCGTATTTCAGTCGGACTCCCGACTTTTCCCGATAGTCGGCCGATTTCGTTCGACCCGTCTTTTGAGAAAGTCGGGTTTCATGAAACCCGACTCGACCCTAAAAAAGGCAAAGTCGCTTATCTCTAATAATTACATTTTTAGCCAATTCCTAAACCAAATCTTATTTCTCTGTCAATAATGTCCTGAAAAGCTCTATTTAGCATTCCCATTTTTAAACTTACAGATTCTTTCAAGAACTCCGATAATGGAGTCATAAGATTACAGCTCATGATGTCACTCTCAGAAATCACCAGTCTTTGTCTGACAGTTTCTCTCATTTGTCTTTTTACAGAGAGGTCAGAAACTTGAATTTTTAACTCTTTCTGTGGACTCTTGGATCATTTGGTAGGGCTTAGAACAAATATGTAATTTTCTACGTACTTCATAGATGATTACAGGGATAACTCAGTTTAGGAGATTTTGATACTGGCTTCTGATAAGATTTTACTCTGTCTGATTTTACAAACTTAGCATGATTTATTTTCCTTCCACGATTCTCATGTTTTCTAGCAAAAATCAAGGGATTGCGCACATTCAAATAAAGAATATTTTTGTGACGCAATAACACGAGATACAGAATTTAGGAATCCAAATTTGTTTACAAAATATTTTATCATTGATTGTGTTTTGACATTGTTAATGAGAGGTTTGTACAACCGTTCGAATGTGGACATGAATGTAAAAGTACATTCTTTCCGACCAATCCTCAATTTTTGAAGAATATCAATATCTGGACAATTTTCATTCAAAGCACAGAAAATCAGAATTTTTAATCTGTCTTTGTCATTTAAATCTTCATGTGACTCGTTATCACAAGATATTTTTAATATTAAACATCTAGACAAATGTTACAGAAAACCACATTTTAAACAACTGATTTTTATCCTCATTAGTTAGATCAAACTTATCAGCAAAACTCTCAAAATTTCTACCTACATGGATTTTTTTTATCATATGCTGGAATGATTTTGCATAATTTTAACAAATTTTTCCTAACTTTAATTTGGAGTTGGGTCTCTGAGTTGTCTTCTATTTTTAGTGGCCTTTGTACATCTGTCCCTCGTATATCATCTATGTCAGTTCTGAAGTCTTCTCCCATGTTTCCTCCTACATTAGTTCTGAAGTCTCCACCCACATTTCCTATATCTTTTTCCATGTCTTCAGAAAGAAGGTCACCTTGAGTGGCTGTTATAGACACGTGTCTCACATCTTGTCCAACCTCCTCATTACAGTCAATCTCGGGAACATCACTAGTATCCTTTGACACTATTTCTACATTTTTGGATTTCTCTGACACAAACTTGTGAAAAACGTCAACCAACTGTAAAATATGTTTCAGTTTCTCTCTTTCTCTATTAAAGGACACCAGCTTAGAATCTAACTTTAGATTTTCCATTTCACATTCTGCATATAAGCTGAGCCATAAACTTCTAAGTTAGACTCGTCTAAAGACATAAATCTCAGTCTACTTTGCTTAGAAAAGGAAGTAATTACATCCATTTTTCTTACCTTGAAATATCTCACCTTGTAGTTCCTTTGTTGGACAACGCTAAGGTCTGGTCATCAGCACGTCTATCTTCAGCACATCTGGCACTTGTAGTACTTCTGGTACTTCTGAATCCATCTGGCTTAGTCCTCACTCGTAGGTTGTCTGATCCTTGTGACTTGAAGTATCGTAGTGGAATTCCTGAAAACTTGCACAACTGACGTTTACAAGTAGAAGGAAATCCGCACAAAAAAAATCAGGTATGGCTGGCTTGACAAAATGTTAAAAATACTTATTTTGTATATTTATTTATTCAGGACTTGTTACCAGATGCGATACTCTAAAGAAAATGTCATGATGTTTCTTATAAAAAAAATGTAGTGGTTTATTGGACTGTCCACCAAAAAGAATCATTGCAGCAAAACATAAAATGGGTGAAATAGTTATAAAGAGATTGTTAATTTGTCCATATCAAAGTTTGTTCCCCATCTTTCCTTGGATTCTGAATGGTAAATGGCATCTATCTGTGTCATAAATATGATTGAAAGAAACATGTGGTAAACTCACCACCACCTGTCCATCTGATGTCTGTGTGGAGTGTGTGTGAAGTGTCCAAAGAAGAGCCAAAAGACCCCCCTTTCTTTGGGCCATGTTATATACATCCCACAGAGCACATGTTCTCTCTATATGTTGTTGACATTTACCATCAACTAAATATACAGAAATAGTACATGAAAAAGAATAAATCAATAATTAATATTTAACAAGGACGCGGGACTCCCAGGCCTTTCTAGAAGTGAGCAGAGTGCGTGGTACTCCCAGGCCTCTCTAGAAGTGAGCAGTGGACGTGGGACTCCCAGGTGTCTCTACAAGTGAACAGAGGATGTGGGACTCCCAGGCTTCTCTAGAAGTGATACTATATGAAAGACATTAGAATGTCTGGGGTATCATTGGTCTAACTATATAAAAATAGATAATATCCAAATGCATAAACATATATTTTTCATACACAATAAATATAGCTTGCCATAGATCCCCGGACAATATATATATAAGGACTAGCAGGGACAGACTACTAATAATCATGTAAGGGGGAAAGTAACGAACAAAATTGCAATCACATAAGTCCATATAATGAACAATATGAGCTTCCATCCTTTATAATGCCATCCAGCTGTACTTTTATCACCCACCCTGATGAAGGTTTAATCCGAAACATGCATAGAGGGCGGGCTAGCCCCTTGAGAGATGCTGCAGATCCATCACCACTTATCACCAACGGGTAATTGTTGCAATTTATGTACTTTATATTTTGGCGGACACTTGTCCATTATATATTTTGATGTTTTGAGCTCATAGATGTGTATTTGGTGGCAGTGAAGGATATACATATATGCAGCAGCTAATCTAGTTCTAAGGCTAATATAGCCGGGCACTGTGCAATATAACTCAGTGTTATTGTGGGGCCTGTTCCGCTCATTTCAGTGCAGGGTATTGTATCCACTGATGTTTTTTACTCCGTCTATCCATATCTGCTTGTCTTGACTAATAAAGATCATATTGTTCATTATATGGACTTGTGTGCTTGCAATTTTTGTTGGTTACCTTCCCCCCATTCTCTAGAAGTGAGCAGACGACGTGGGACTCCCAGGTCTTTATCAGTCTGTTGGCAAACAGTTTTTACTTAAAAATTCTACATGAAAACATGGAGAACTTTGTATATTCAACACTGCAGCTGCCACACGGATCTCCCCCATTTGATTGGAAGTAGAATTATAGCACCATAAGCATCTTAAATTAAACCAGGGTAGATCTGTGCGTAGTATCCGTAATAAGGGCATAATGATGCACCACCATTGTGCTTGATGCATAACATAATTTGTAAAAGAAAAGTCCTGTGATGATTACTAAACTAATCACAGGCTGCTGGGAATCACAGAGGTCAGCTGTAATCTATGGCAGAGGAGTTCAATTTCCCGTGAAGTTGCTCAAAAATTTTGAACCTCTGGCAGTTTTATGCCACTCCGATGAATTTCAGCAATGAGGATAAAGCTGAGGTGGGACAGTGTAACATGAAACCCACTTGATAAATTCATCATAATTTACTCCACAAAGTGGTGTACACTACACCAGAAATGTACACCAGTCCGTGACTGTAGTAACATCTCTTGTGGAATTTGTACATTTGATCCGGCAAAAAACAAACGCAACACAAGGACATCCGGCGCAATCCGGCACTAATGATAGTCAATGAGAAAAAAACGCATCCGGCGGTTTAAAAAAAACGATCCTTTTTTTTTCAAAAAGCGCCGGATCGCGCCTGACGGCAAAAAACGGATGTGTGAAAGAGGCCTTAATGAGCTGGGTGCATCTTACTCCAGCGATCTTTATAAATCAGGGCCAATTGTGTACCTCTCTCCACTCTGTATACTATTCAACAATTATGTTAGAAGAATATTACAAACCTTGCTCACCCCATGAATGTAAGTTTATTATTTGACTGGTAAAGGGGTAAAGACATCTTAATTAACAACTGGATTTGTTTATAGGTTGGTTATTTGGGCGATCAGATTGGTTCTGAATTTGAAGCCGGCTACGAAAATTAAACATTGAAAATATTCTGGAACAAATATCACCTTTTACATCTTACAACATCCATACATTGTAACCTTATCTTGTCTGCCATCAAGGAGGGGAACAGGCAGGTGATGCTCAAAAATAACAAAATCAGCATTACTGCTGCACCCCCTATTTCCTATTATAGTTATGTAAATAATGCTTCGCCTACCACACGTAATTGCCGCAGGTACTTCGTCTACCTCAGCATCATTGCTGTGCCAGGTGATTGGCTGCAGAGGTCATGTGTGGTAGATAAGATAGCCCCCAATGTAGCAGGGTGGCAGTACTGGAGCAGCAGGGTCTCCTATAGGTAACTGATGCTTATTTTACTATTTTTACTCACTGTTTATCTGTCATGCAGCTTTACCTGATCCCCTTTATTAGAACAATGGCTGGATTGTACACTACACTATTTCCTCATAGATTGTAGGCTCTTGTGATCAGGACCCTCATTCCTCTTGGTAATTAGTGAATTATGTGTTAATCTGTAGTGACTTAGACTGGTTGTACATTTCCTCTCTGAATGTAAAGTGCTGCGGAATATATTGGTGCTATAGAAATAAAATAATTACCTGTCCTCTCCTTTTCATTGAAACCAGAGATCCCTTTGACTATATTACACAACATGGCTACCGGAGAGGCCGAGCCCCAGCCTTTTCTGATAGATACACCATCTGATTGGCAATACTTTCCCTGGTATCTTGGCTGTATATCGCAGCCTTGAGTTACAAGCCATCCTCTGTAGTATATAATTTTGCAGGGTATGATGTGTAGGGATCAGAATGGGAGAGGAGTAATTACATTTAACCCACCGATCTGAGGTCAATATTCTGACAGATCAGAGTATGTAGAACAGGGCTGTCTGTTTCTGTGGACTCTCTGTATACACCCAGGAAGTTCACCTCCGGCTGTGCAGCTTCAGAATGTGCTGGTACCAGCAACACAGCCAGAGCTATTTATATGTATTTATACCACTCAGCATAAAGGTTTACATGTATTTACCAATCTGTGGCTTATCTGACAATCTGGGTTAATACTCTGCCTCTCCCCATGACCCCATCCTTGAAGAAAGACTAGCATCAGTTATACATAAATTACAATTATCATATTCTGTGCCATAAAAGACCCCCAGGGATAATACACGAGACGTGTAGTTATGCAGCAATATGGAAGTCTATAAGCGAAGAAATAAAATTAACAGTGGATGCGAGTGCTCCCATCGGCCCCATGGTCCCAGGGGATCCCACTTGGCATTACATCAAACTTATTAGCGCTCATTGAGCCCAACCATCGACTGTCAAGTGATGGAGGAAGCCAAAATAGGAAAAATCCACCTCGCTCAGGCCTGACTTCTCCCTCCACAAATATACATTCCACAAGCGCCCTCTGTAATCGCCTCTTAAAAGAGGTTAGGGGTGACCCCAGACTAAGCATTTGTGAAACGTGTGTTGGGTGTGATTGGTGGGTGAGCCCCTTTTATCTTGGCTGCCAGGATGTATACTGTTATATCTTCACATTAATTGACTTTTTACTTTACTTTAATACAATTTCCTTGGCATGCCACTCTTATTTCCATTGTGCATATATCCTCATGAATACATTAGTTTTATCCTGTCTACTTGGATTATTACTTCCAGGGGTCCTTTTCCCTTTGGTTTACCCAGCAACACGTGTCAATTGTGTCCTCTGTGTTGGGAAAACTACCATTATGAACTGTTTTGCCTTTTAATTATTCTTTTGCAGTAATCGTTATTTACTACTTGGATTAATATTTTCCTGTCCTGCACTTTATCATTATTAGCTCCCGACTTTTTGCTAGTGCTATTTGGGACTCACTACCCCTTCCTGGGTTATGATTTCAGTTTATATATGGTTAGGACATAGAAAAGGTTGGACAGTGACCATTCACGTTTCGCAATATCTTACAAAGTCTCATCCATACATTGCACTGAAAATCTGCAGAACAGAATACAATCACGTTGCGGACACCACCAGCCGTCGATTCTTGCTCATCCTTAACGCTTCCATCTTATGTGGGCTAGGATCTGCTGGACCCTGGGGTCAGGGCTATTGTCATCAGGTTGCTCATTCTTCAATTTCTCACTAGAAAGGCGTCATAATGGAGGCTGCACAAAATCACGACCACAAAAGATATATTTTGTCATGTAAACCTCCTACATGGAAAATGATTTCTTTGGTTTTACATTCTCACAGCTGAGGTTTTGTATTCAGTGTGGATAATCGTGAGCTAAACCCATCAGCAGAAATTTTTCTCCTCTCCTGGCAGTTTGCTACGATGTATCAGTGAAGGTAAAATCTATCAATCTATAGCAAATGCCGAGCTGTCAGAAGCATTAAATATCAACGTGTTTTTAACCTCTAGGTGATGTACAATAAAAAATTATAAAAAATTATATTGCAACAGCGTGTTAGCAAAACAAATATATGTAAATTATTCACACAGTGAGTGGAAACAGCAAGCAGGGATCTACTACAATGATTTACAAGACATCTAAAATCTGAGAATTTCAAGAAGAACTAGAGAAACAGGTGACACATTTACACATCCATCATACAGCCGCCTCCAGTTCCACCTGCTGGACCACAGCGCCGAATGGCAATATTCAGAAGTAGGGAGAGGGGCCCTACAGCTACAAGCCGCTGCGCAATCTCCTCCCATCTCCAGACTTTGTGCCTTCCGATGAGTGAGAGAAGCATTCACGTCCTTATAAAGAGGAGACAAAGTGACAATGACAAGTGAGTGGCCATTACTGATCAGTGTCACCCACAGGGGGAGAGACCTGATATAGAGAACATCTCACAGCGACGATGAAAAAGTATTATATCCAGAAAACAATATAATCTTCAGTGCGAGGTTAATTCATGCACCATCCATCATCAGATCCAGAATACACTGTAAAGTACTGTACAAGCCCAACTCTCTACTAAACATTATATTATACAGGAAGGCGAATATCATCAACCAAGTGTCCCTACCCCCTATATCAGCGTTGTTACCCCGTAGCCCAAATGTCAGTGTCATTATCCTGCACCCCAGTGTCAGTGTCATTATCCTGAACCCCAAGTGTCAGTGTCATTATCCTGCACCCCGATTGTCAGCGTTATTACACCGTACTCCAAGTGTCAGCGTCATTATTCTGCACTCTGAGTGTCAGCGTCATTACCCATTACCACAAGTGTCAGAGGCCTTATCCTGAACAACTAGTGTCAGCGTTTTAACCCCGTACTCGTGTCAGAGTCATTATCCTGCACTCCGAGTGTCAGCATTATTACCCCGTACTCCAAGTGTCAGTGCCCTTATCCAGTACCCCAAGTGTCAGTGGCCTTATCCTGTACCCCCAGTGTCAATGTTTTAACCCCGTACCCCAAGTGTCGGCGTCATTTTCCTGCACCCCAAGTGTCAGCATCATTACCCCGTACTCCAAGTGTTCGTTCCTAGTCCGAGTGCCAGCGTCATTACCCCATACCCCAATTGTCAATGTCATTATCCTGCACCATGAGTGTCAGCGTCATTACCCCATACCCCAAGTGTCAGTGTCCTTATCCTGAACAACTAGTGTCAGCGTTTTAACCCCGTACTCGTGTCAGAGTCATTATCCTGCACTCCGAGTGTCAGCATTATTACCCCGTACTCCAAGTGTCAATGCCCTTATCCAGTACCCCAAGTGTCAGTGGCCTTATCCTGTACCCCCAGTGTCAATGTTTTAACCCCGTACCCCAAGTGTCGGCTCATTTTCCTGCACCCCAAGTGTCAGCATCATTACCCCGTACTCCAAGTGTTCGTGTCCTAGTCCGAGTGCCAGCGTCATTAACCCATACTCCAATTGTCAATGTCATTATCCTGCACCATGAGTGTCAGCGTCATTACCCCATACCCCAAGTGTCAGTGTCCTTATCCTGAACAACTAGTGTCAGCGTTTTAACCCCGTACTCGTGTCAGAGTCATTATCCTGCACTCCGAGTGTCAGCATCATTACCCCGTACTCCAAGTGTCAGTGCCCTTATCCAGTACCCCAAGTGTCAGTGTCATTATCCTGTACCCCGAGTGATAACGTCATTACCTCGTACCCCAAGTGTCAGCGTCGTTATCCTGTACCCAGAGTGTCAGCATCATTACTCCATACCACGAGTGTCAGAGTCATCATCCTGTACCCTGAGTGTCAGTGTCATCACTTCTCCCAAGTGTCAGTGTCATCACTCCGTACACAAAGTGTCAGCGTCATCACACCCTTATGCCAAGCATTATCGTCATTATCCTGTACCCCATATGTCCGTGTCATCTCCCCGTAATCCAAGTGTCTGTGTCATCACCATGTACCCAAGAGTCAGTGTCTTCACCCTACACCCCATAAGTCCATGTCATCTCCACGAAACCCAAGTGTCAGTGTCATCACCCTATACCCCATAAGTCTGTGTCATCTCCCCGAACCCAAGGGTCAGTGTCATCACCCTATACCCAATAAGTCTGTCATCTCCCTGAAACCCAAGTGTCTGTGTCATCATCTTGTACCCCAAGTGTCAGTGTCATGACCCCATACCCCAAGTGTCAGTGTCATAACTCCTTACCCCAAGTGCACCTTTATTTTGCTAATCTCTATGATAACACCTATATCCTGGTGATGCCTTTGTACACAGATGGTGTTACTGGATCTCCTCCAGCATTATCTCACACTGTCTGTGATCTGGTTTATGACCTCTCTCTGGAGAATGCGCTGGTACCTGCAATTTACTAACTCACCTCAGAAGCCTCCTTATTACCTGCTGTCCCCTACTGGAGACTTATAGCTCTATGGTCGCCAGAGTCAGCTGTTCCCTCAGGTATTAAGTCAGTTCATGTCTTTAATAAAAGCATAAAATACCATGTATAAAACATAGAACAGTACAAAAAAAATAGCCACATTTAACTGCAAATATTTTTACAATACATTAACATAAAAATAATCTGTCACACAAATCATTGTAAACTTTGAGTGTCTGTATTCTCCTTTGTAGATTTATCTCATCCCTCCAGGTGTGGCCTGAGCAGAGAATGCGCTGGTACCAGCAACATGCACACAGAAATGACACTTGATTGATAAGTGGAAGCTGCCGTCTGAGCGGTACCAGCACATTCTCCCCAGTGCACAGCTCTCCACCCACGGCCACAGATCCAGCACAAACTGGCTGCCAAGCAAGAAGTGTGTACAGGTGGAGCCGAAGTGTTCTATATACACAGGGATACCTGGACCAGAAAAGGAAGATCTAAAAATAATATACCGAGAAGAAAAGATACGGAGAAATAGTAACAATAAGATGCGTAAAGCTGGAGCCGGACCTGTAGGCGAAGAATCAAAAAAGCCATAAAAATACATAATGTACTAATGGCTACAACATATACATACAATCTGCTCAAAGCATATACAATATACAGCTGCAGAATTATCACCCCCTCTTCATTGTAAACTGTTTATTAGCAAAATGTAGAAACTTCATGCTGTTTGCAACAAACCAATGAAACAAGAACAAGGTAAATATCTGAACACAATTCATAACAAGAGGTTTCTCCAAATGTAACACACAAAATGCCCCTTTTCCTGACTCTTGTGGTATCAGCATTATTCACCTCTTTGTAACCAGCATCTTAGTACCTAGCATAGCTCCTCTGGGTGTTATGACCTGCTACATTTGTGATTGACAGCCAGACACCGACTTCTGGAAGTGTTCCTAAGGGGTCTTAGACCATTCCTCATGGGCAATAGCTTCCAGGTCACTAATATTCTTTGCATATAAGGAAAATGGGAAAAAGTCAGCTTACCAGTCTTAGGCCCCGTGCACACTTTGCGGATTCACTTGCGTTTTTTTCCGCGCGGATTTTGCTAAAACCGCAGGTAAACCGCACTGCGGTTTTAGCGCGGATTTACTGCGGTTTTGGCCCGGTTTTTAGTGCGGAATTGCCCTGCGGTTTTACACCTATAATGGAATAGGTGTAAAACCGCAGCGGAATCCGCACAAAGAATTGACATGCTGAAGTTTTGAAACCGCACCCAATCCGCGCTGAAAATTCCGCAGCGTGTGCACAGCTTTTTTTTTCCCCTTCACTAACATTGTACTGTACATTGCGTGCGGTTCTGCAGCAAAAACCGCAACGTGTGCACAGGCCCTTAGTGTTTAGACCTCCTGCTTGCAGACCTACAACTCGCACGGCTAAAGGTTCGAGACAGCCGCAACAAAATCCACCAGAAAAAAAAAAATAAAAAAAAAATCGAGCGAATGGCGAAGGTAGCTAAAAATTAACTTTTATTCCATGTGGATAAAATTAATCAATATATGGCATCCAGCACTGTAGCACATTAGCAGGAAAAAACAGTGATCAACATATTTCGACAAGCGTTTTATTCATGATAAAGTTTTGTATCCTCCAGTTTTTCCTTTGCATTTGGGCACAGAGACACACGCTGAAGCGCTGCTCCATTCAGTCGGGCTGGTGACAGTTCCCTGCATGGATGATATGCAGAAAAAAAGGCTCTGAAGATCACACAGTGCGGGTCCCAGCATCAGAGGGAAATGCAAACTTTAAAGGGCTTGTCTACAAACAGCTGACTCCATGGTTCTCTTCAGTAGAGTGGGCAACATGGACACTTATTTTGCTGAGAACATTGGTTCTGGCAACAAATTGGACAGAATCTGATGATGTTGCAATGACAAATCACAGCTGTGCTACATCTGTACACGGATTAAGAAGTGAAGGCGGAATAAAGGGTCCACACTTAACTCTTAATTGCCCCTCAGTAAATATTTTTAGGGTCTGTCAGTGTTCTCATATGTTCTGGGTGCAATCCTGAAGATGAAAAAGAGGGAAATGTGCATTGCAAATAAAAAAAAAAAAATACTCGCACACATCCCAGTCATTGCCTCAAACAGGTGTGAAGAAAAGAAACAAATAAGCAAGAAATGTAAGAAACATTTTCATATACGGTATTTTAATCAGCTTCTTTCTCCACACATGGGCCACTTCTTTTCTTACTGTCTCCTGAATTCATCATGCACTTTAAAACATTACTGAAATCTGTCTTATTCAAGACAAAATAGACTGCCAGCTCACTAATAAGGGATCAGTGCTGTAGCTTTCTAATGCTTTATCTCACCCCATAGCTGGATTCAGAACTACACTGCTCAGTACAGCTGTTCATTTTCCTTCATGCTGTTGCCACTTCTTATCCCATCTTTAATCTGGATTCAGTTAAACTGCTCACTACCTCTGTATAATGGCCTTCATATTGCTGATGTGTATGGGAGACATTATAGAAGCTAGTCTCTACCCACTAAGGTGACAGTTTTCACATGTACCTGAGACACACACATAGACCCATTCAAGTGACAGTGTGTCCGTGGGCAAAATACGTTGACAGGTCCGTTTTTTAACAGCAACACGAGTCGCAAATCGTCCTGCACACATGCACACTGATGACACATGGATGACATCTGTGTCATCAGTGTGACACGTATCGGCGCATGAGAAGCTGTGGTACTGTTAGCACTGTTCCCCAGCGCTGGGTGCTGAAGACAGCTCTCATCATTCTCCCCTGCTTTGCCTGCAATCAAGTGAGAATGTTGAGAGTTATATTCAACTGATAACAGTGAGAGCAGGCGGCAGCTTTTGGGATTACTACTCCCATCAGCCTACACCTGCCCCAGCTAATAACAGTGAGAACAGGCAGCAGCTGATGGGAGTATACATCAGCCACCGCCTGTGAAATAAATAAATTTAAAAAATGGCATGGATTCCCCTGTACTTTTGATAACCAGTCAGGCAAAACTGACAACTGCAGGCTGCAACCTTCAGCTGTCAGTGTTAGCAAGGCTGGTTATCAAAAATAGAAAAAAATAAAATAGAAAAAGTTAAAAATAAGAATACACAGTTATACTCACCTAATGCCCATTCCACTGAAGCCATGGTCTCCTGTAAAAAAAATAAAATAAAAAACAACCATACCCCTCACCTGTCTGACATTCTGTCTCACTTCATAATCCATGTGTTGGATAAATAGTTTTCAACCTCGATGGTGCCAAGATGCAACCATCCAGGCTGAAAATAACTGGAGAATGAGCTGATGAGAGAACAGCTTCAGTGACCAGCGGTGACATCATTGAGGTTACCGCAGGTCACTGAGGCTGCGTTCCCAGACAGACCAATGAACTGTGATGACCTTGGTGAGATCACCACTAGCGCCGTGAGAAAAAGTTTCACGGTGCAGCGGTGAGTTCACCACATTTTACTTTGAGAAATTTACAATATATGTTCGATGTGTAAAGCAACAAAAAATTATAACCCAATATTCACATTTGGAACATTGAGACATTTACCATACAAACTCATCTTGTCACACTAAAGGAATCATACACTGCTCAAAAAAATAAAGGGAACACTTAACAGAATATAACTCCAAGTAAATCAAACTTCTGTGAAATCAAACTGTCCACTTAGGAAGCAACACTGATTGACAATCAATTTCACATGCTGTTATGCAAATGGAATAGACAAGAGATGGAAATTATTGACAAGACACACTCAATAAAGGAGCTGTTCTGCAGGTGGGGACCACAGACCACATCTCAGTACCAATGCTTTCTGGTTGATGTTTTGGACACTTTTGAATGTTGGTTGTGCTTTCACACTCGTGGTAGCATGAGATGGACTCTACAACCCACACAAGTGACTCAGGTAGTGCAGCTCATCCAGGATGGCACATCAATGCGAGCTGTGGCAAGAAGGTTTGCTGTGTCTGTCAGCGTAGTGTCCAGAGGCTGGAGGCGCTACCAGGAGACAGGCCAGTACACCAGGAGACGTGGACGGGGCCATAGGAGGGCAACTACCCAGCAGAAGGACCGCTACCTCAGCCTTTGTGCAAGGAGGAACAGGAGGAGCACTGCCAGAGCCCTGCAAAATGACATCCAGCAGGCCACAAATGTGCATGTGTCTGCCCAACGGTTAGAAACCAACTCAATGAGGATGGTCTGAGTGCCCGACGTCCACAGATGGGGGTTGTGCTCACAGCCCAACACTGTGCAGGATGCTTGGCATTTGCCACAGAACACCAGGATTGGCAAATTCGCTACTGGCGCCCTGTGCTCTTCACAGATGAAAGCAGGTTCACACTGAGCACATGTGACAGGCGTGACAGATTCTGGTGATACCGTGGAGAGCAATCTGCTGCCTGCAACATCCTTCAGCATGACCGGTTTGGCAGTGGGTCAGTAATGGTGTGGGGTGGCATTTCTTTCGACGGCAGCACAGCCCTCCATGTGCTTGCCAGAGGTAGCCTGACTGCCATTAGGTACCAAGATGAGATCCTCAGACCTCTTGTGAGACCATATGCTGGTGTGGTTGGCCCTGGGTTCCTCCTAATGCAGGACAATGCCAGACCTCATTTGGCTGGAGTGTGTCAGCAGTTCCTGCAAGATGAAGGCATTGAAGCTATGGACTGGCCCGCCC
The DNA here is from genome assembly GCA_033576555.1 of Oophaga sylvatica. Classification (NCBI taxonomy): domain Eukaryota; kingdom Metazoa; phylum Chordata; class Amphibia; order Anura; family Dendrobatidae; genus Oophaga; species Oophaga sylvatica. The sequence goes on from JARQOD010000003.1 coordinate 390,546,080, forward strand.
GTTCCCCAGACCTGAATCCGATTGATCACATCTGGGACATCATGTCTCGCTCCATCCACCAACGTCACGTTGCACCACAGACTGTCCAGGAGTTGGCGATGCATTAGTCCAGGCCTGGGAGGAGATCTTTCAGGAGATCATCCGCCGCCTCATCAGGAGCATGCCCAGGCGTTGTACAGTAGGTAGGTCATACAGGTACGTGGAGGCCACACACACTACTGAGCATCATTTTGACTTGTTTAAAGGACATTACATTCCACTTTAATTTTGGGTGTGACTCTAAATCCAAGCCTCCATTGGTTAATAAATTTGATTTCCATTACATAGTTATTAAGGTTGAAGGAAGACTTTAAGTCCATCTAGTTCAACCCATATCCTATCCTAACCTGCCCTAACATGTTGATCCAGAGGAAGGCAAAAAAACCCAAGTGGCAAACAGTAAGCTTCACATTGGGGAAAAAAATTCCTTCCCGACTCCACATACGGCAATCAGACTAGCTCCCTGGATCAACGCTGTATCTAGGAAACTAGTGAATATAGCCTGTAATATTCTACTTTTCAAGAAAGGCATCCAGTCCCTTCTTAAATTTTAGTAAGGAATCACTCATTACAACATTAGACGGCAGAGAGTTCCATAGTCTCACTGCTCTTACAGTAAAGAATCTGCGTCTGTGATTATGGCTAAACCTTCTTTCCTCCAGACGTAGAGGATGCCCCCTTGTCCCCGTCACAGGTCTAAGAGTAAAAAGATCATTAGAAAGGTCTCTGTACTGTCCCCTCATATATTTATACATTGTAATAAGATCACCCCTAAGCCTTCGTTTTTCCAAACTAAATAACCCCAAGTGTAATAACCTGTCTTGGTATTGCAGACCCCCCAGTTCTCTAATAACCTTGGTCGCTCTTCTCTGCACCCGCTCCAGTTCAGCTATGTCTTTCTTATACACCGGAGACCAGAACTGCACACAGTATTCTAAGTGTGGTCGCACCAGTGACTTGTATAGAGGTAAAATTATGTTCTCCTCATGAGCATCTATGCCTCTTTTAATGCATCCCATTATTTTATTTGCCTTGGCAGCAGCTGCCTGACATTGGCCACTAAATGTGAGTTTGTCGTCCACCCATACACCCAGGTCTTTTTCAGTGACAGTTTTGCCCAGTGTTTTACAATTAAGCACATAATTATACATCTTATTTGTTCTACCCAAGTGCATGACCTTACATTTATCTCCATTAAAGCTCATTTGCCATTTATCAGCCCAAGCTTCTAGTTTACATAAATCCTCCTGTAATATAAAATTATCCTCCTCTGTATTTATTACCCTGCAGAGTTTAGTGTCATCTGCAAATATTGAAATACTACTCTGTATGCCCCCTACAAGGTCATTAATAAATATGTTAAAGAGAAGCGGCCCCAATACTGACCCCTGTGGTACCCCACTGCTAACCGTGACCCAGTCCGAGTGTGCTCCATTAATAACCACCCTTTGTTTTCTATCCATGAGCCAGTTCTTAACCCACTTACACATATTTTCCCCTATCCCCATTGTTCTCATTTTATGTATCAACCTTTTGTGTGGCACTGTATCAAAAGCTTTTGAGAAGTCCATGAACACCACGTCCACTGCATTCCCTTGGTCCAGTCCTGAACTTACCCCTTCATAAAAGCTTATCAGATTAGTCTGACAAGAACGGTCCCTCGTAAACCCATGCTGATACTGTGTCATGAGGTTATTCAGCTTCAGATACTCCAATATAGTATCCCTTAAAAAACCCTCCAGGATTTTACCCACAGTAGATGTTAAGCTCACTGGCCTATAATTTCCAGGTTCAGTTTTTGCCCCCTTTTTGAATATTGGCACCACATTTGCTATACGCCAGTCCCGTGGTACAGACCCAGTTATTATGGAATCTTTAAAGATTAAAAATAAAGGTCTATCTATAACTGTACTTAATTCCTGCAGTACTCGGGGGTGTATCCCATCCGGGCCCGGGGATTTGTCAACTTTAGTGATTTTTAGACGCCGCCGTACTTCCTGCTGGGTTAAGCAGGTGACATTTAATGGAGAAAATTTTTTTATCTCTGATCATGTTATCTGTCATGGGATTTTCTTGTGTAAATACAGTTGAAAAAAGTCATTTAGCATATTGGCTTTTTCCTCATCCTCATCCACCATTTCACCCAGACTATTTTTAAGGGGACCAACACTATCATTTTTTAGTTTCTTGCTATTTATGTAGTTAAAGAATATTTTGGGATTATTTTTACTTTCTCTGGCAATGAGTTTCTCTACCTCAATCTTTGCTGTCTTGATTTGCTTTTTACAGAATTTATTCAGTCTTCTGTATTTATTTAATGCCTCATCACTACCTACTTGCTTTAATTCCCTAAACGCTTTCTTTTTGTCCCTTATTGCGCCCCTTACAGCTCTATTTAGCCATAGTGGTTTCCTCCTAATTCTAGCATGTTTATTCCCATAGGGTATATACTGTGCACAGGTCCTATTCAGGATACTAATAAACGTCTCCCATTTTCTTTGTGTATTTTTATGTCTCAGGATATCGTCCCAGTTTATTGCACCAAGATCATCTCTCATCCGTTGGAAATTTGCCTTCCTGAAGTTTAGTGTCCTTGTAACCCCTCGACTACACATCTTATTAAAGGATACATGAAAGCTTATTATTTTGTGATCACTATTACCCAAGTGACCCCCAACCCTTATATTTGATATGCGGTCTGGCCTGTTGGATAATATTAGGTCTAGCAGTGCCCCCCCTCTTGTTGGGTCCTGAACTAGTTGTGAAAGGTAATTGTCTCTCATAGTTGCCAAAAACTTATTACCTTTGCTGGAACTGCAGGTTTCTGTTCCCCAATGTATTTCAGGGTAGTTGAAGTCCCCCATAATAATGACTTCTCCTTGAGTTGCTGCTTCATCTATTTGCTTTACGAGGATATTCTCTGTTGCTTCCATTATTTTAGGAGACTTATAACAAACCCCTATCAGTAATTTATTATTTTTCCCCCCTCCCCTAATCTCCACCCACAGAGACTCTACATCTTCATTAGATTCACAGATATCACGCAGGATGGGTTTTAAGGATGATTTTACATATAAACACACACCCCCACCTCGCTTATTTTTACGGTCATTTCTAAACAGACTATAGCCCTGTAAATTAACCGCCCAGTCGTGGCTCTCATCCAGCCAAGTCTCAGATATTCCCACCATGTCATAATTATGTTCCAACAAAATGAATTCTAATTCCGCCATTTTGTTGGTGAGGCTTCTAGCATTAGTATACATGCACTTTATGTATCTCTCTGAACCTCTATTCTTTCTTAAATTATTAACTGTTCTAACCCCACCCCCCATGCCACCCCCACCCCCAATTTCATTATTTGTGCCCAGGTCTCTATCTGCACTGCCTTCCCCTCCTATAAAATGAATACCCTCCCCCCAGTCCCTAGTTTAAAGACTCCTCCAATCTTCTAGCCATTTTCTCCCCCAGCACAGCTGCACCCTCCCCATTGAGGTGCAGCCCATCCCTAGCATAGAACCTGTAGCCAACTGAGAAGTCGGCTCAGTTCTCCAGGAACCCAAACCCCTCCTTCCTACACCAATTCTTGAGCCACTTATTAACCTCCCTAATCTCCCGTTGCCTCTCTGGTGTGGCACGTGGTACCGGCAGTATTTCAGAAAATACCACGTTGGAGGTCCTTGCTTTAAGCTTGCAGCCTAATTCCCTGAAATCGTCTTTAAGGACCTTCCACCTACCTCTAACTTTGTCATTTGTGCCAATGTGCACCATGACCGCTGGGTCCTCACCAGCCCCTCCCAGTAATCTGTCAACCCGATCAGCGATGTGTCGGACTCGAGCGCCAGGTAGGCAGCACACTGTTCGATGATCCCTGTGTTTGTGACAGATTGCCCTATCTGTTCCCCTAATAATTGAGTCCCCCACTACCAGCACCTGTCTGGCCTGCCCTGCTCTCCTAATTCCCCCCTTACTGGAGCAGACACTCCCCCGGCTTTCAGAGGACGTGCCTGGCTGCAGCAGTGCTACCCCTGTACTGACAACCCCCTCATCTGCCAACTTTGCAAACTTATTGGGGTGTGCCAGATCAGGACACAGGATTTTTGTGTGATTTTGTTGTCAGCACATTCAACTTTGTACAGAACAAAGTATTCAATGAGAATATTTCATTCATTCAGATCTAGGATGTGTTATTTGAGTGTTCCCTTTATTTTTTTGAGCAGTGTATATTGTATAAAGTGTCCATGCCACAAACATTATGTAGAGAGAGTGAAACGGGAACTAAAAATTAGAATGAAAGAACACATATGGTATATAACATAAAAAGAGAACTTCCTGGACATCCATTGTCATGTCACTATAAAGTGGCACATAATGGTAAATTAACAGGCAGTATGGTACATTTTGAGGCATGAAAGGAATATTGGAGAGGAGGAAACTATATAAATAAAATGTCCAGAGCCGAGAGCAAATGGATCTTCACATTGAATAAATTAAGACCATTTGGTCTAAACAGCTAAACAAAACGGTTTGCATTTTAATACAAATCCCGTTTCAACCAACGTGCTGAGACACCCATCAATCTAGACCAGCCACCTACTGTGAATGTAATCCCTGACGAAGGAGGTCGGAGCCTCAGAAATGCGTTGGATAAACAGTCGGTAGTCTTTTCTCCAGAAGGAGAGCCTGCAGTTCTTTGTGAAGTCAAACAGACAAGAAATGGTTAAGAAATCCAATCTAATACAGAAACCCTGAAACTCAAGTATAGAAGCTCAGGTAGGTTTCTATTATCCACTACTAATTATAGAGCATATTTGTTTTTTTTTTTCATTTGACAGCAGTGTATTTACTAAACAAGACATGCCAGGGAAGGAGACAGGTCCTCATTGGCCAAATCTGTGGTTTGGTCCATGGGGACCCTTTAAATAACTCCATTCCTAAATTATCAGAAGAGCAATGAAGGGGTGAGTGCAGTCAATCACCCTACAAAAGTACTTCTGGGAGTAATTGACACTGATGATTATGGCCTAAGGCTAGGGTATGAGAGGTTTTAGACAGTCCTGCTGGTAGGGGACTATGAAGCCGTCTCTATTATAGATTTGCTTCCTCTATTGATCTCTGTTTCCTCAAAACAATTCTGGACAAGCAGGAAAAGCTTGTGGCCTCTTTACCCTAAATGCAAATGGCTCATATACTGGATACCAGTCATCCATTATCATTGGAGCGGATTACAAAAGACCGTGACAGACCAGCAACTCCCCCCAACTGGACAGTAGTTGGACAAGAGTTTTTGAGAACCCTTGGGCACTTGATCTCCCCATAGTTATGGTTGCCAAATGATGAGCAGAGTAAGTGTACAATTAGAGATCTGTGCGCTATAATGGGGAGAAATGCCGCCTGCTGCTGGGCACTGGGCAGATGTCATCAGCTCCCTTTAATGTAGTGATAGTTTAGGATCACATCATCAATGTTGAGATAATGACGTTTCTTCTAATGGTGTGTTATTGATGTCTCTGGTGGGGACTACTTACCTTTGGTCCTGAGCCGAAAACCAGTTTGTGATTTTTGAAAACCCTATAATAAAAAGGTATTTATTTTTAATTACCGAATCCTCACATTCTACTGGCAGCGCACCAACATAACCTTCAATGTATCTAAAATCATGGAGGCAGCCAGGTTGCCCTGTGACCCTTTAATTTAGAGTGGTGATTGGGGGCATGCTATTACTGTAAGGGTGAAGTCATAGTACAGGGAATGGGTATTTTCAGCAGTCTGCAGTACTGTGGGCCAATGTCACACCCTTATTTTTCATTTAGATTATTCAGATTTTGATTTGTATAAAAATAACTTTTTTACCTACAGTTTAAGAACAAGAAAATGTATATGCAGAGGATATAAATACTAGAATTAATTTTTATAAGATAGTTGAGATATGAAGAGGATCTAGGACTTATATGATGCGGATTCTGGCCCTAAGTCGCCACAGGGGTTGACACCCTAGTTCCAATATACGTAATAGTGCTGGAACCAGGTGTAGCTTTGATGTTGAGCTGGGTGACATGGCCCCTATGCGCTCCAATATTTTTAGACTGGGAGTTTCTCTTTCTTCTTCCCTTGATGAACCTCCAAGACAACGTGAGGGGAAACGCGTTGGACACAAAGGGCTGTTGCAGGAGTGTGCACTACATCCTTGTTTCCTTGTCTGCTCTGGGCACATATGCACTTTACCCACTTACAGGAACTTTAATGTATTTTCACTCTGAAGTGATAGCCTTGAATGACAGGGAACATGGTGCATATCTTATCATTTACACCGTATTATTTGTTACAAACGACTGTGACCAAACAGTATTTGGAGTGGCATGCATACGTTCTCTACCCTCAATTCATCTGACTGTTAGCAGCGACTGCACATGTATAAGGCTAATTAGGGACTATACCAGGGTCAGAGGACTAGGAGAGGGGGTGCCATTACATATATTGCAACTACGGTGCCAACCTCTTCAGCAAGGCAGGAAAAAGTAGATTAGTGACAGAAAAAGCCATAGACCCCCCTCCATGCCTATCTTATTTAGTATTTTTATCTTCCATATATACATTTTCTTTAACTATATGAATAAAAGTAATTTTTATAGAGCTTTTTTTTTTCCTTTGGTTGATGGATCCCTGCTAATTTTCTATGATTTTCATCCCACAATTTTTTACTTTTTACGCAGGCCCTTTTAACAGTCAAATAGGCACCTTAAGAGAATTGTGCAATGTTACCATTCATAGCCAGCGAGTCCATGATGATCATGAAGTCAATCAGTTGATCATTTTTCCTTGTAGAAGGAGGCGCTTACAAAGCTCTTGAGTGTGCTCATCCTTTATTCATGAGGTTGAGGTGGCTGGCATTACCGGCTTTGTTCATTAACTTGTCTGGGATAACTGGATTAACATCTTTATACAAATCTGTTAATTGTCTGTGAAAGCCTCCTAAGGCAGCAAGAGAGCGAGCCATCATTAATACCAGGTGAACACATGGCTTTTATTACGCTCCAATCAACCCGATAACAATCTGGTGCCACCTTGGTTGTGGTTAGAGTTCATGTTAATGAATAAATGCAATTTCATCTATTATTTATCTGAACTACGGAGAGGTTTCACTTCCTAAAAACGTCTGTGAATTAAAGCACTATGTCCTATTGCTTCTTGAAGAGAAGACTCTAGGAAGAGCTGCATCTCTCAAGAAGTCTTGCTATTCAGATGGAGCAATTAACCCCTAATTGGTGCCGTCAATCATGACAGCAGCATTCAAACAGTTAGAATCGGGGGTGTCCCTTTTGTCACACATGGGCCCCATGTGGTACGCCAGCAGGCTGCTCATAGTGCATTGAAGAACCCAGTGTCTATGAAGTTTTATGTCTGGGGTTTAAAAGGGATCATAATTTTTACAAAACACCACAATACTGAGGTATTGTAGTATATTGTACAAACGATCAAGAGACTGCTGTTTCACATCCCATAGGGGAACTTATAATAATTAGTAAAAAAAAAAAATCTGAGAAGTTCGACTTAACCCTTTTTTCTTCTCAAAAGTCTAAACGCAAAAGCTAAAAAAATAAAATAAAGTAATTAACATTTTTTTTTATCATCGTGTGTGAAATTGTCCAAACTGATAAAATATAGGAATATTTATCCCATAGGGTGAATATTAAAACAGAGGGAAAAAAAATGGCAGAATCCCTCTTATCTGGTTACTTTAGCTCCCAAGCTGTATAGTTAAATACAAGGCGTTTTTCAAAACTACACGTCTCGCTAAAAACAGGCCCTCATATGGATGGGGAAAATTAAAAAGTTAGGACTCTTGAAAAGTTTTGAGGGAAGAACTAAAGTACAAAAATAAATAAAAATGCATCGTTAAGGGGATAAAATGAGCATTTTGCGAGTGGTGAGTCCAGCTCTTCAGCCATAGTTTTCATACTTAACCATATACATATGTATAAGCATTTAATTTTTATTTATATAATTTTGGGGGACAAAAGAAGCATATAAATAAAACCATCATGATTACGCCATATTTACATGTGAGTATATTTATGGTAGATGCTGTGATAGTAACGCTTGGGTCACACGGCCGTATGTTCTCAATCTGAGAAAAACAGTCATTGATCATTATAATTATTTTTTTTTATGACAGTCTACTTATGTATGCGGTTAAATTATTTCTGTACATAGAAGCAAGTTATGCCCTAACAGGCTGTTGTGGGAAATAGCTCTGGAGATCTTTTATCTGGTAACTGTAGTGATCAAGGTAACTGTGCTGCAATCTGGTGAAAGGGGAACTGCTGGAATTGTGATTTTCTCCAATCCTGGCCATTGTTGTGCAACGATCAAAATGCGATAACTACCTAATAAGCATAAGTCAAGATGGGCAAAGGGGTTAATGATTTAGCTTTGGAACCAATAGTTTTAGATTAGGGGGAAAAATAAATTCTGCCAAACACTAAATATCACAGGAATGAAAATTTGTAGCAGTATATTACGTAAGATCTCCCGCTGTATGCCACGTTTAGCTACACTGTGGGGAAAATTTTCACATTTTATTGGGAACCTGTCATCTGATTCCTACTGAACTACAAACCCCCTTGTGGTAGGACAGATTACTCTGTATGTACATGTACTATGTCAGGTCTATCCACAGTGTATGATGGCACATTGTGCCTGTGTGTGTTCATCTGCTTCTACTGAAGTTAAAGTGAGCTGAGCTGTAGTACAAGAGATCAGCCACTACACAGTGTATCGCGCTGTGCTCTTCCGGCTCTGTGCCGCCATGGTGCAGCAGTTGACGGTGCGGGTTGTCGGTCCGCCACTGATCGGGTATTGATGACATATTTTAAGGATTGTTTATCCTAAAGTTTAAATAGGAAATGTAGAAATCTTGCACCAGCTGCAGAATAATAATAATAATAATCTTTATTTATATAGCGCCAACATATTCCGCAGCGCTTTACAGTTTAACAGTTTCAAAACACAAGTCATAGGTAACAACGTTAACAATACAATAATTAAAGCAAAATAAGCCGACTGTCTGCCACATGTGAACATACCCTAAAACCCGTCCCCCACCCACATCTTGAGGAATACTCTCTGCTTTACCTCCTCAGAGTTGCTCTGCGTACCTGCTTTAAGTGAAAGTAAGTGCACCTTCCTGACAGTAATGACACAATCTCTTCCAGAAATCTAAACTATGTATTTGTAGAGAATAAGTCTCCTTCTGACAGAGGCAGCGATCTGGAGGCCAGAAGCACCGTGCTCACGATCTGACGGCTCTTTTTCGGATAGATGTGCTCTGCTTTCCTGTAACTGTAAGCAAAAAAAAAAGTATAATACATATATCAATTGCACTGGTGTCTGTGACTTTTCTTAAATCCTTCTCGTAACATCTAATTTCAAGGAGGACCTGACACCAAAGCAAAAGTCTTCACCTTATAGTCTCTCTTCTATGTATATATTTTTAAAATCCAGCATACAGGGATATAAGTAGTGGAAATTTTTGCAGTCTTTACCAAGCGGTGTAGATCACAATTTTTTGGCAACCCAAAGATATGCAAAATGTTTCAATTTTTGACACTTTGTTGCCAAAATGGGCAGAGATGGATGAATGGTGCCACAGCTAGTCTAATTCATGACGAACAGTGCTGCTCCTTACTTCTGTCTATGACAGAGGTGCAAGCAACTTGTCAGATGCTCCAAATTCATTAACAGGCATGTGACTCTTAATGAATAGAAGGGTCTGACTCCAACATGCCCCTTCTCAAGCCTGGCGAGAAAATCACAATAGCTGTAACAAAGAGCGCCATAATGCATTTTACCTTCAGAAGTGGAAATCACCACTGTGCCTTTTCTGTTAGACTTTTTGGTTTTCATCTTACGACTGGAGTCCTTGGATTCTCCCCAGTTTCCCAACTTTGCTATGAAAAATGTAAGTAACTGCACATTAGAAGTGGATTGTACAAGACGACACCCGACATCTCTAAAAACAAAGTCCAGGAGTGCAGATTTAGGGTATGTGCACACGTTGCAGATTGGGTTCAGGAATTTCCTGAGCGGATTCTGCATCTCTTGCCAGAAAACGCATTAAAAATCCGTGCCTTTTTTTTTTTTGCGAATTTTGTGAGTTTTTTGTGCAGAATTTGTGCAGATTTTTTGCGGGTTGGCATGCATTTCTACCCCTGCGGATTTCATTAATTCAATGGGTGTGAGAACGCAACGGATCTGCAAAAAGAATTGACATGCTGCGAAAAATAAACCGTTGCGGATTCCGTGCGGAATTTTCCGCAGCATGTGCACAGCAGTTATTTTTTCCATTGAATTACATTGGTTGGTGATACACTTGCGGATCAGCTGCGGATCCGCAACAAATCCGCAACGTGTGCACATACCCTTCAACCTGTCTGTAGCAATGCAATAAGGAGAATATGCAAAGAACAAGAGCAGCAAAACCACAAAGAAACCATTAATTTTAACTTGGGAAACAAACGATAAAAACTGAAAGTGATGAATACATGAGGTTAAGTAGCAGCAAGTCATCTAGTGCAACCGATTATCTCGCAGCAATTATCAGGAAGAAACAAGGGAAGCGGCAATAATAATAACTATAGCAAAGCACAACACCGGCACGTTGTTATCTGCCCGCAGATCTCAGGTGCCCTTCTTGGCAATGCTGATAACCCAGCATTGAACACTTCTCGCCCCATCACTTCTGGCATATTTCTGCAGTTCATTTTACAGACGGTGAAGTCACTGAATCAACACTTTAATGTGGCATTTCTCCGCCCGCGCCCTGGTTTATTTCTTGTTCGGTGACTTATCGCATTTTGTTTGGGTTCAGCCTCCTGTGAGCTGCCGTCCGCTGGTTCTAAGTTGTAGAACTTTACAAGATTTCTATATTCAGCCATGTACACTCTGCCATGACAATCAGTAAATTCCTCAACATTTTCCAGATCTTTACTTAATGGGAACGTTCCTGGTTACATTGTCTAGACTGGATAAAATTGTACACAATCTGTAAGTGGGAGAAGTAGAGGGAGGGTCGGTTCATCCCAGGGTCATGTAGAGACCACAGCTGATTGCCAGCATGGAAGCATCAGAGCAGCACTTTATAATGGACTTACAGGTACGTAGAGAATACAGCTGGGCAAACCATGGGTTAAAACCTACCCCTTTATTCCATAATTAAAATGTCACAGCAGGCGAATAGCAAACCTACGCGTTTCAGCATTAAGCCTTACTCACAGCACGTGGACCAACGGTAACCGTGAGAAGTATTAGACATGTACTAGAGACCAGCCTCTGATGGACCTATTCACTGTCAGCAAACAGACTTCTTGAAAATGTTAATGAATTGAAACCCAAAGTATATTAGAAAAATACAGAAGTTAAAGGGGTAATCTGTTGAGAAGAATTTATCACCACTCCTCTGGATACAGAAAGAATGTTCAGACTCCCTCTGACTGCATGGGAACCCTCTTAAACCCAAATGCAAGACGGCATCTAGATGTCTAATTAAGAGAAATGGTTGAGAATCAGCTCGGATGACAATACCTGAGAACAGAGTTTGTGCAGTTGGGGAACAGGGGGCAGCGGTCTCCAATTCTGGTGAAGAGTTGGGGTCATCACCACATATGAGTTATCCCAGAGATAGGTGACAAGTGCTTACCACTGAAGAGGAGCAGGAGATAGACATGTCATATGCATTTTGTTTTGAGAAAGGGTTCAGTACAGACCTGAAATGTGTTAATAAAAGCTACTTGAAGTATTGCCACACAGCAGCGCGGTCTCCCAGAACGTCTGTCTCCTGCTCCTCTTCAATCTACATGCAGAAATACATCCTCTTATCTGCAGAGGTGACTGCAGCTCCTAAATCATCAATGGGCATTTATTGGAGCTGTGACATACACAACCCAATTAGCTGAGCAACCCCCTCACACCTCGATTTCACATTTAAAATACATTATTACCCTATGTGCGCTTGTCTCCCTTTTTCTTTTCTAAAATGCTTACCACTGTCATACCCCTTTAATACCAGCTACAAAGTCTTGTATATATAGTTGAACACAAAAAAAAAAAAAAACTTACCACTTTGCCTAGTAGAAAAACATGCACACTAATAGGCCTTGCATAGGACGCCATTCACATGGATATGCGAGATGCAAGGTGTCTGGTTTGCAGCCAATTGATGATAATTACGTTAGATGAGGTATTGGTTGATATTTTGGCCAAAATAAAGAAGCTCGCAACCCACCGTCAAGAGTCCCCATGCTTGCGAGTCCTATTCTAAATACTTGAACGTAAAAAATAAAAAAACACACTTACCATGAGGAAAGCCTGACCAACACTAGTTAGATGACAAATGCACTAGCAAGATGCAGCCGGCCTCCATTATATAGGCTGGGGAAGCACAGTTGCAAACTACTGATAATAGCAGTCACTCACAGACTTGATAGCGTCATCAATTGGCTGCAAACCAGACACCTTGCATCACGCATATCCATGTGAATGGCATCCTAAAGCAAGTCCTATTAGGCTGGTTTCACATTAGCGTTTTTGTGCGCAGCGCATTGTGCGCAAGCGTTCATGCATATCGCATGTGTCATACCTATGTTTAACATGGTGTGCGCATGGTCTTGCATTTGCACGCGTTTTTCTGCGTTATCGTGCGCATGCGTTTTTTCAAGGTATGCGTCTAGACGCGCCCGACGCAAAATGTTGCATTTTTGAGTCCGTCCAAAGGCGTAAAAAAAAACGCATGCATTCGCTTGCGCACGGAATGTGTCAAAACAAAGCATTACAGTCTATGGGAACGCAGGCGTGCTCATGGACATGCGTACGCCTGTGTTTGCATACACATGCGTTTTAAGAGTAAACATGTCTAGACACTGGTTTAAGCCTGGTTTCACATTAGCGTTTTTGTGCGCAGCGCATCTGCGCAAGCGTTCATGCATATCTATGTTTAACATGGCGTACGCATGGTCTTGCGTTTGCATTCGTTTCCATGCGTTTTTGCATGCGTTTCTACTTGCGCACGATGCGCAACGCACAAAGACGCAAATGTGAAACTAGCCTTAGTGTGCATGTTTTGCTACTAGGTAGTCACCCCCTCCATAAATTGGTAGGTCTGTGAGTGACTGCTATTATCAGTAGTTTGCACCTGTGCTAGCCCAGCCTATATAATGGAGGCCGGCTGCATCCTGCTAGTGCATTTGTCATCTAACTAGTGTTGGTCAGGCTTTCCTCTTGTGTATGTAGAGTCAGTCTTGAAAATGTGAAATATGATGGATTGTTCCCGATGCAGATATACTGTACATGGAGATCATAAGACGCAGTCTTACCTAGAAACTTGGCATTTACAACGGTGTCATCATTCAGTAATGGGGTAAATATGATATCTGAGGAGTCAGGGGACCCTGAGGATGGAGGAATAATAGCGTCACCTCTATATCAGGAGTAGATTAGAAGCATCATGAGCATGAGAGGACACCACACAGAAAGGGAGAAACGTGCAGAAAACAGGTGATCTCATACACTGTGGGACGCCAGTTATCTGGTAAGGCTAGTAATGTCATACACTATGAGGAGGCGGTTATCTGGTAAGGACGATGATGTCATACACTATGAGGCGGCGTTTATCTGGTAAGGCCGGTTATATCATACACTATGGGGCGGCGGTTATCTGGTAAGGCCGGTGATGTCATACACTATGGGTAGCATTTATGTGGTAAGGCTGGTTATGTCATACACTGTGGGCGGAATTTATTTGGTAAGGCCGGTGATGTCATACACTATGGATGGCATTTATTTGGTAAGACCGGTGATGTCATACACTATGGGGCGGCAGTTATCTGGTAAAGCCAGTGATGTCAGACACTGTGGGGAGGCGGTTATCTGGTAAGGCCGGTAATGTCATACACTATGGGGCGGCGGTTATCTGGTTAGGCCGGTGAAGTCATACACTATGAGGAAGTAGTTATCTGGTAAGGCCGGTGATGTTATACACTATGGGGCGGCGGTTACCTGGTAAGGCCGGTGATGTCATACACTGAGTTGGCGGTTATCTTGTAAGGCCAGTGAAGTCATACACTATGAGGCAATAACCACCATCTGGTAAGGCCGGTGATGTCATACACTGTGGGGAGGTGGTTATCTGGTAAGGTTGGTGGTGCCACAGACCGTGGAGGCAGTGGTTATCTGGCAAGGCCAATGATGTCATAGACTGTTGGGCTGTGGTTATCTGGTAAGGCCGCTGATGTCATGGACTGTGTGGTGGCGGTTATCTGGTAAGGCTGGTGATGTCATGGACTGTGGAGTGGCTTTATCTACTAAAGCTGGTGGTGGCACAGACTGTGGGGGCGGTGGTTATCTGGTAAGTCCAGTTATGGTACAGAACACGGGGCAGCAGTCATCTCGATCGGGCCGGTGGAGGCACAGACTGCAGAGGAGGAAGTTAACAGATGAGGGCTGATGAGATTACTTCACCTGTTAGGCCAGGGTCACATTAGCAATGAATTCGGACGAGTGCTATGCAATAAAACATCGCATAGCACTCGGACCAATATTCATCTATAGGGCAGCTCCCATCAGCATTTTTTTTCTCGGCAGTTTTCAACGTGCGAGTGAAATCGCAGCATGCTGCGATTGTCACCGACACTCGGCCAAGTCTCGGCTCACTCGCCCCCATATAAGCCAATGGGTGTGAGTGAGACAACGCACATTACTCGGATATCATCCGAGTGATGTGCGATATACACCGACGCCGGCAATGGAGGAGATGGAAAAATTAATTTTTCCGCCTCCTCGGCAGCTGTGCTCCGATCCACTCTGTGCGAGAGGCTCGGAGCACAGTCGCATGACACTCGGCTCCCGCTCTCGCATCGGATGCCATACGCTAGTGTGACCCCGTTCTTAAAGTCAGAGTTGGTCTCGGCACAGTATGGCAGATTTTCATGCTGGTGTCACTACTTGATGATAGATATAAATATTCGTGCTGATACACCTAGGTGGATTCGAAGAGTCCCCATCATCTCCCCATCATTGGCACTCTCCCCATCACTCCCATCATTGGTGCTCTCCCCATCATTGGCGCTCTCCCCATCACTGGCCATCTCCCATCACTGGCCATCTCCCCATCACTGGCCCTCTCTCCATCACTCCCATCATTGGCGCTCTCCCCATCACCGCCATCATCTCTACAGTGGCCACACTCAGCATACACACACAGATACACACTCACCACACTCAGCACAGACACACAAACACACACAGCAACTTTACACACACACACACACACACACACACACACACACACCAGCTACACACACACACACACACACACACACACACACACACACACAGCAGCTTCACAGGCACAGCGGCCAGACTCACTTCTCCGCACGCCGGCAGCTTTCTTCTTCACTCACTTCCTCACACATTGAGCAGCGCTGCCGGCTGGATGACATCATCTTTCAGCTCCGCGGCCGCACCACTCAATGTGAGTGGAAGCTGCAGTCAGGGAACAACTGAGGTGAGGCCGCGTGCCAGCTGAGAGGGCTCTGCGTGCCCTCTCTGGCACGCGTGCCATAGGTTCGCCATCACTGACCTAGGTGTATCAGCGCAAATATTTATATCTATCATCAATGCATTTTCTTTTTGGACAGTTTTGTGGTAATTGTCTTATTCGCTGCAGAAAAACCTTACCACCTGCACCACTATTTTCATTTCATATCCTTGGTGTCACTACTTACTTGTCACGGCAAGCAGGACGCAGGTCTCCCGCTCGCCCAGGAGCTCACTGGCGTAGCGCTGCTGGTTCTCCTGAAGATTCTTCACTTGCCCACCTTCATCTGCAAGTTCTATTTCCACTGCAATATAGCAGTAATGACTATTTATAGAGACTAGTACAGTTAATTGTAATTATACCGATCATTATCATGGTTCGGTTTTGGCAGAGGCCAAAGAAGCAAAAATCTTTATGTTAAGGATTATTAGGTCTAAATTTATGGAAAGGATAAATAATGTCAAATGCAATACTCGACAATTCTGAATCATGTCAAGAAGTATCTTTCTACACATCATAGTATTATAGAAGAATGGCAATGCACCAAACTGCGATACAGCACAATAAACATAATGCATCAGACTGCAGAATTACAGCACAGAGGATCATTTTACCTCCTGTCTCCTTCCATACAATTATACATTATAACGCTTGCTCCTGTATCTAGTTATATATTATAATACTCCAGTTCTATTATTCTTCTTTCATTCCTTCCATGTTCCCTTCATACCTTCATTTTCGTAGTGACATAAATTTTTGATACTTTCCAGAAGGAGCTGAACTTTGCAGTTGATATTAAAAAGTGTCTCTTCACTCTCTGCGGAGGAAATCAGAGGAGGATGAAGAGTTACTCATCACAGGGAATATTACATTTACATTTATTTACAAATCTGAATCTGATTATGAATGAGATTTTGTCTCATCCATATATTTTTTTACATTCAAAGTAAAGAAAAAGCCCCCAATGTTTCTGTGGGTGCAATGATGCGTCTTACAACAATAAGTACAGTACACATGACCCAACTGTCTCAGGTTTTGTAGAAATAGTCTAATTTCTGCTTACCTCCATACAGAACGGTTATGAACATCTCGGCAGTATTCCTGAAAGAATCAGACCATTGTAAATAATGAGACACCCACAGCAGGCGACTTTTTAAAGGTGGAAATAAAGAACTTACCTGAGATTGTGAGCGTTCCTGGTCTCCAAGGAGAAGATCACAACCAGCAGCCATCGACTCTGCTACTGTTTGCTATGCCGGCGCTGATTGCACAGCAAACAATCCTTATTATTAATAGAGAGGTTGGCGCACAGCTTGGCTTTACATGGTTTTGTCTCCAAGGTGTTGCTAGATGTGGTTGCCAAGAATGCATCAAATCTGTGCACACGTCATGCGTCTGTTTCACTTTGCACAGATCTCCTATTACTGTGAAAACAATGTACCTCACAGGGTCTAACTTTCTTCTTCCCTTCTGTGAGATAACAAGCCATAATAAATAATAATCCTACAAGTCATACACCAGCAACATACGATCCAATGATGGGATGTGATATAAAACATCCCTGCAAAGAGGGAACGTGACAATCATGGGGCTGCTTCCTGCAATAATCTCCATCAGCAGTGAGTGTCTCCAGGACCCGGTTATAGTGGTCTTCACCCCCCTCCTGTGGTGCCACACGTGGCCCCCCAAGTCTTTTACTACCCACGCCTCTCTCCCTCCTCTGGTCACTACAACATATTCTCCTAAATCGCTCAAGCTGTCACAACTAATGGACCCAAGTTACTAATGGTTTAGTGCCTAGGTGGAAAAAATGTGCCAACATTTGTTGCATGAAGATCAGGTCACTTTTTTAACGTTTTTATGGCTTATTTTAGCTCTTAGATTTATTTTTGGGTTTCAGACATTTTTTTTGACTCATTTGTTAAGGAGCGTATCTCAAAAAAGAGGTGTGGATTAAAGATGATTATTGTGATGTTACACCAGAAAGGGGTCCTCAGCTGCTGGACCCCATTATAATGTCTCTACCGGCTTCCTGTTGCTTCTCTGGAGGAAGCACATGTGCCAGGTAATAAATGTAAATGTGGGTTTTCATGTCTCTTGGGTTACGAGCCAAATTCACAATTGACATCCAGAAATTCTCATAGTTAGCCGATTCCAATAATCTAGATTCAGGAAGAGATGAAACATATGACTTACTGCTCTACTGCACTCTGTGATAATACCAGTAGAATTGATGCAATACAGCCGGCTATTATCCAGTTATCCAGCTTGATGGAACAAGTTCTGCGTGCTTTTCTCTCTTGCTCCGGGTCAGGTTGCGGAGTTCAGTGAATGTCTTATCTGATAAATATACTGTTTTACAAGGACAATTCAGAAAGAAGCAGAAAGTTTACTTTAAGAGGCGGATATCCAGGTGGGTTCTGCAATACTGTGGGGTCCGACAGAATAAATACCGTAGGTAGCTAAATGATGTGCAGTGACCGCTTTTATTTGTGGGTTAGCATTAGGGGGCTCCAGTTCTAGTTGCCCACTCAAAGAGCTCTGTAATCTGGATGTGTACTAGATGGGGACAGATGTTCACATAGGGTGATAGATACCACAAAAGCAAGAAGAGGTATTGCGCTCACCTAGAAGGGTTGTGACTGGCACAAATCCTAAAAAAACGCTGCCCCGTGTACAGGAGGAGGCTCCTTAGCAGATGATTGGAAAGGAAAAGGCATTTTTCACGGGTGTATGGCTGCGTTGCTGGACATCGAACGATCCTCAAGTGTACTAATAATTCAGTAACATAGGGTTTAATTTGTCGACAGGTTTCAGAGACGAACTGGCTTCTTTTTCAAGACAAAACGCTTTGGCAAAACCCTATTTTACTGAAATATTACTACACTTGAGGATTGTTCTACGTCCAGCAGCAGAGCCACACACTCATGAAAAATTTCATTTCTATCCAATATATTATACATGATAATAAATCACCATTGTAATTGCTATTCACAGCTCTACTAATAAATTGAGAGGAAACATAAACGGCCGACAGAGCGGAAAATAGGCAAATCCTAACATATTAAAGGGCTTTATCAGGCGCCTTTGATTCTCCAGCACTTCTGGTATTTTCAATTTCCAAAATGTTCTGTTTAGTAAAGCAGAAATAACAGCGCAGATGTGAACGAAGCCCAAACTTAACATTTCTTTAGCCTGTTTGGATAATTTTCTACTTTGTATTAGTAGTATAAGTAAAATGTATCAGCTTGAGTCCAGAGGATTGTCTACACCATGTTCCAAATTATTATTTGCAAACTGGTTCTAAGTGGTTTTTTTTTTGTTCTTTTGTAAATGAAACCCATTGATGGTATTGTGTCTCAGGGTTCTTTGGATCACTGAAATCAATCTCAGATACCTGTGATAATTAGTTTGCCATGTAGCAGCCCAATAAAAGGAAAACTGGATGTTCCACACTATTAAGCAGGCCAGAGTTTTCAAGTAACATGGGAAAGAAAAAGGATCTCTCTGCTGCTGAAAAGTATCAAATAGTGCAATTCCTTTATCAAGGGATGAAAACATTAGATATTTCCCAAAAACTTAAGCGTGATCATCGTACTGTTAAGAGATTTGTGGCTGATTCTGAGCACAGATGTGTTCGTGCTGATAAAGGCAGAATGAGGAAGGTTTCTGTCAGGCAACTTCATCTGATTAAGAGAGCAGCTGCTAAAAAGCCATTACAAACCAGCAAACAGATATTTGAAGCTGCTGGTGCCTCTGGAGTCCCTCGAACCTCAAAGTGTAGGATCTTTCAAAGGCTTGCTGTGGTGCATAAACCTACTATTCGGCCACCCCTAAACAGTGCTCACAAGCAGAAATGGTTGCAGTGGGCCCAGACATACATGAAGACTAATTTTCAAACAGTCTTGTTTACTGATGAGTGTCGAGCAACCCTGGATGGTCCAGATGGATGAAGTAGTGGATGGTTAGTGGATGGCCACCATGTCCCAACAAGGCTGCAACGTCAGCAAGGAGGTAGAGGAGTCATGTTTTGGGCCGGAATCATGGGGAAACAGCTGGTAGGGCCCTTTAAGGTTCCTGAAGGTGTGAAAATGACCTCTGCAAAGTATATAGAGTTTCTGACTGACAACTTTCTTCCATGGTATTAAAAGCAGAAACGTGCCTTCAGGAGCAAAATCATCTTCAAGCATGACAATGCACCATCTCATGCTGCAAAGAATACCTCTGAGTCATTGGCTGCTACGGGCATAAAAGGAGATAAACTCATGGTGTGGCCACCATCTTCCCCTGACCTCAACCCTATAGAGAACCTTTGGAGTATCATCAAGCAAAAGATCTATGAGGGTGGGAGGCAGTTCACATCAAAACAGCAGCTCTGGGAGGCTATTCTGACTTCATGCAAAGAAATTCAAGCAGAAACTCTCCAAAAACTCACAAGTTCAATGGATACAAGAATTGTGAAAGTGATATCAAAGAAGGGTTCCTCTGTTAACATGTACTGTATCATGATGTTTTGGAGTTAAATAGCCTTTTTGTTCAGTGAATGTGACCTCCTAATGCTGCAAATTCCACAAATGAGCATTTTCAGTTCTTTAACACATATCAAATGTTTAGAAATTCTACTGTGCCTAATAATGTGGAACAGTGTATTTTGAGCTTTTATTCATTTTGGAGATTATACTGTTATCATTGGGAGGTTTCTTCAATAAAATTCGATGTATACTCCAACGGGTGATGACTTTTATTAGACTGACTGTGATTTGCACCGACCACTTAGAAAAATCAGAGAAAAATATCATTTGCATAATAATTTGGAACATGGTGTAGACTGGATACAACTGTAGCAAACTTCAGGTGCGAGAAGTGTTACATATGCAGAATGTTGCCAGGTACTGACAGCAAGTAGAAGAATTGAAAACAGCAGACAATCGAAACCTTTCTTAAATTATGAGAGAATGCACATGGTTTATACTTGGTGAGAATTTTCCTTGCATATTTGTGTGAGAAAAATCAGAAGGGTACCAACAACACTAGCCCCACGTTATTGAATAAAATGTTAAAAATGTCTTCGACACATTGTACACAATATCTGTGTGTAAACTGATCTGTAATGCAGATTTCAAAATCCTTGGCCTGTCAATTCATTGCGCAGAGTCCATTGCAGACTGCACCTTTGCAATACTTAGAGTATAAGTCTCAGCAAAATCGCCAACAAAATGTTTGCCCAACGCATGCCGTTTTCAAAGCAGAAAAGCTGTGAATTCACTGCAGAAAATCCATAGCTTTTTTTCTACGCATTCTTTTAGGATGGAAAAATGCAGAATTTTATAGTTGCAGTAAAATTAGATAAATGAGATTTCTGAAAACGCAATCAGAAGTTGCATTTTTTCTTTGTTCAATACTGAAAAAAGAAACAGCACTCATGATTGCTTCTTATAAAAGGTTAATATGCAAATTGCCTCTTAAGAGAAAAAGAGGTCCTGAACTCTATAGCGCCACCTATTGGAAGTAGCGATCCTACAAGTCACAATCAACCCTTTAACGAGTCTTGTAATATGACTTAGGATAAAAGCCAAATCAGTATGTCAATTTGCAGACACGGTTTTTCGGACTATTGGTCCTCGTCAGTGCAAAGTATGAGATCTGATTTGGCTAGGTGAGAGGTTAATTTCTTTTAGTCCATGTGGCAGGACATGAGGACATTAACCTTTTTTTTAAGAAGCAATGGTGAGTGCTGTTTCTTTTTTCAATATTAAATGCACTTGGTCTTCAACACATTTTTCATGCAGTTTTTTCTGCTTTTTGCTATTGTTTTCTGTGTTTTTTTTTGTCCTGCGAGATGTAAAAAAAAATTACTGCATGTTAATTCTTTCAGTGTTTTACTGGGTTTTCCAAATTGAGATAAATGAGGCTGAGCAACAAGAAAAAAACAAAATAGAAAAAACTGCATCAAAAACACATTTTAACATGGAAGTTTTGCTTTGTTTTTCTGCTGATTGTGTGCATTTTTACGGCGGGAAAAAAATCACAGCAAAAGTGTGAACATACACAATGGTTAAATGTTATTTCCTATAAATTCCTTTAACTACAAAATTCGTGGCCGCATCCAAGCTTCATATGTATCTACACCACGGTAGTCACATAAAAAAGTCACTTATCCTGAAAGGAAGCGGACGTGTGGAAATCCGAAGAGTCAGGTGGATGCAGATAAAGCAGCTCACGTTCTGCAGCGCTGATCTTCTCAGATGTATGCCGCCTTTGTATTTCCAGCAGTACTGCAAGGTCCCTCTTCTCTACTATCCTATCAAACTACAAAACAAATCTCCGTAAGTTTCTGCAGTGTCAAAAAGGGAAGTAAGAACTAACTACAAAAGTGATTTCTAGAATCCTAAGGCCGAGGTCAGACATGCGAGAAACCCGCACGAGTCTTATATGTCAAAACCCGGCACTGCCGCCGGCACTTGGACCGGAGCGTGCGGCTGCATAGAAATACATGCAGCCCCACGCTCCTGTCCGAGTGCCGGCGGCAGTGCCGGGTATTAACATGCGAGAATCGTGCAAATTTCTTGCATGTCTGACTCCGGCCTTATTCTCCTTCTAAGCTCGTGAGTGATCGGTCACCTGCTCACCTGCCCTGTGGAAACATTCTGCAAGAGGAGATACATCAGGGGAGCACAATAGGACAAAAAGGAGATTGATGGCTACAGCGTATGCTTGTAGATGACCGGTTGTAATAAAGTTTACTATGTGGAAGCAAGTAGTGGCAGGGATTTGCAGATTTTAGCATAATGTAAATGAAAACCAAACAAGGAAAGAAAAAGATAGGGAACTGAATATAAAGTCCCTAAATTGATTAAATTCAAATAATATGGTAATAAATATAACCACAAGAAAAAGGGGTGATTGCAAAATTGATCAAATTTATTGTAGCAAAAAAATTATATAAATAGACAAGGTATAAGGGAAGCAGACAAGATGTTAACTAAAATGAATGAATGCTGCATGCTAGACAAGCAGCAGCATAAGAGAAACAAACGTCTCCCAGCATGGTTATGTATATAAGTCAATACACAGCGGCACTAAGTAATAACATAAAACCACTACCTGACAGGAAATGTATAAACATGGCAGGTTCATAAAGAAATACGGATTTTTGTGTTATTCACCGTAAAATCCTTTTCTCCGAGACGCTCATTGGGGGACACAAGACTGTGGGGTGTATGCTACTGCCGCTAGGAGGCTGACACTAAGTAAACATAAAAAAAGGTTAGCTCCTCCTCCGCCGTATACACCTCAGCACTGGCCGCAGGCAAACCCAGTTTAGTGCAAAAAGCAGTAGGAGGCTAAAGAATAAATCAGTGTTAACACAGGTACAATATATCCAGAAGTAAATCTACTGACATAGACCCAAAAAATGGAATTAACTCCAAAACGAAGCCATCCGGCTATTAGGGAGGGTGCTGTGTCCCCCAATGAGCGTCTCGGAGAAAAGGATTTTACGGTGAGCAACACAAAAATCCGTATTTCTCCTTCGTCTCATTGGGGGACACAAGACTGTGGGACGTCCCAAAGCAGTCACTTGGGTGGGAAACCGACTTCACAGTGTAATCTATAACAGGCATTGCTTATAGGTGCGCCACCGCGCCCTGAAGAATCCTTCTACCCAGGCTGGCATCCGCTGAAGCCTGAGTATGGACATTATAATGTTTGGAAAAGGTATGCAGACTGGACCAGGTTGCCGCCTTACAAACCTGTTCCGCCGAAGCCTGATGCCGAAGAGCCCAGGAGGCACCCACTGCTCTGGTGGAGTGAGCCCTGATTCCTGCGGGAACCACCACGCCTCTGATGCGGTAAGCCTCCTGAATGGTTAACCGTATCCATCTAGCCAAAGTTGACCTAGAGGCAGCGAGTCCCTTCCTGCGACCCTCGGGAAGGATAAACAGCGTGTCCGTCTGCCGAAAGGACGCCGTCCGAAATATATATCTCCTGAGTGCTCTCACCAGATCTAGCGTATGGAGAGCCTTCTCCACCCGGTGCGTTGGAGCTGGGCAAAATGAGGCAAAACAATGTCCTCATTGATATGAAATGAGGACACGACTTTAGGCAAAAAAGGTGGTGCTGGCCTGAGCACTACCTTATCATGATGAAAAAGTAAGTACGGAGCTCGACAAGATAGTGCTGCCAGCTCCGAAACCCGCCTTATGGATGTTATGGCTACCAAAAACACCACTTTCCAGGACAGGTATGTAAGGGAAACCTCCTGAAGAGGCTCAAATGGAGATTCCTGCAGGACTCCTAGGACCAGATTAAGGTCCCAAACGTCTAAGGGAGCCCTGTAGGGGGGCACTATATGGACAACCCCTTGAATAAAGGTCTTAACCTGCAAATTAGACGCGATTTTTCGTTGAAAAAGAACCGACAAGGCTGATATCTGTCGTCTAAGAGTACTCGGAGGTAGACCAGAATCTAGGCCCGCTTGGAGAAAAGACAGAATGTTTGGAATTGAGAACAGAAGCAGAGAACAACCATGTTCCCTGCACCATGCAAAAAAGACCTTCCAAGTACCATGGTAGATACGAGCCGAAGCGGGTTTCCGAGCGCTAGCCATTGTAGCAGCGACTTTTTTGGAGAATCCAGCCCTGGTTAGGATCCAAGATTCAACGGCCAGGCCGTCAAACACAGGACCGCTGAGCTCTGGTGGTAGACTGGGCCCTGGGAGAGAAGATCCACGCGTTCTGGTAGACGCCAGGGAGCGTCGGCGAGCAACTGTACCAGCTCTGCGTACCATGAACGACGCGGCCAATCCGGAGCGATTAATATCGCTGGGACCCCCTCTAACCTGATCTTTCTGATCACCCTTGGGAGCAGAGCTATCGGTGGAAACAAGTATGGAAGATGAAACCGATTCCACGGTAGAACCAGGGCGTCCACTGCAATTGCCTGCGGATCCCGGAACCGGGAGACAAAGATGGGCACCTT
>JARQOD010000003.1:390570789-390936976 GCA_033576555.1 Oophaga sylvatica
AACTACGAACAACCGCTTCCGGTAACCATCAATGAGTTTCTTACAATGCTCTGCTGGAATTGTAGACCATTCTTCTTTGGCAAACTGCTCCAGGTCCCTGATATTTGAAGGGTGCCTTCTCCAAACTGCCATTTTGAGATCTCTCCACATGTGTTCTATGGGATTCAGGTATGGACTCATTGCTGGCCACCTTAGAAGTCTCCAGTGCTTTCTCTCAAACCATTTTATAGTGCCTTTGAAAGTGTGTTTTGGGTCATTGTCCTTCTGGAAGACCCATGACCTCTGAGGGAGACCAGCTTTCTCACACTGGGTCCTACATTATGCTGCAAAATTTGTTGGTAGTCTTCAGACTTCATAATGCCATGCACACAGTCAAGCAGTCCAGTGCCAGAGGCAGCAAAGCAACCCCAAAACATCAGGGAACCTCCGCCATGTTTGACTGTAGGGACCGTGTTCTTTTCTTTGAATGCCTCTTTTTTTTCCTGTACACTCTATGTTGATGGTTTTTCCCAAAAAGCTCGATTTTTGTCTCATCTGATCAGAGAACATTCTTCCAAAACGTTTTAGGCTTTCTCAGGTAAGTTTTGGCAAACTCCAGCCTGGCTTTTTTATGTCTCGGGGTAAGAAGTGGGGTCTTCCTGAGTATCATACCATACAGTCCCTTTTCATTCAGACGCCGACGGATAGTACGGGTTGACACTGTGGTACCCTCGGACTGCAGGGCAGCTTGAACTTGTTTGGATGTTAGTCGAGGTTCTTTATCCACCATCTGCACAATCTTGCATTGAAATCTCTCGTCAATTTTTCTTTTCCTTCCACATCTAGGGAGGTTAGCCACAGTGCCATGGGCTTTAAACTTTTTGATGACACTGTGCACGGAAGACACAGGAACATTCAGGTCTTTGGAGATGGACTTGTAGCCTTGAGATGGCTCATGCTTCCTCACAATTTGGTTTCTCAAGTCCTCAGACAGTTCTTTGGTCTTCTTTCTTTTCTCCATGCTCAATGTGGTACACACAAGGACACAGGACAGAGGTTAGTCAACTTTAATCCATGTTAACTGGCTGCAAGTGTCATTTAGTTATTGCCAACACCTGTTAGGTGCCACAGGTACGTAACAGGTGCTGGTGATTACACGAATTAGAGAAGCATCACATAATTTTTCAAACAGTGCCAATACTTTTGTCCACCCCCTTTTTTAGGCTTGGTGTGGAATTATATCCAATTTGGCTTTAGGTCAATTATTTTTGTGTTTTTTCATTGAAGACAAATTAAATGAAGATAATACCAAAGAATTTGTGTTTGCAATCATTTTCAGGAAGAAACTGAGTATTATCTGACAGAATTGCAGGGGTGCCAATACTTTTGGCCACCACTGTATATATATATATATATATATATATATATATATATATATATATATACAGTACAGACCAAAAGTTTGGACACACTTTCTCATTTAAAGATTTTTCTGTATTTTCATGACTATGAAAATTGTAAATTCACACTCAAGGCATCAAAACTATGAATTAAAACATGTGGAATTATATACTTAACAAAAAAGTGTGTAACAACTGAAAATATGTCTTATATTCTAGGTTCTTCAAAGTAGCCACCTTTTGCTTTGATGACTGCTTTGCACACACTTGGCATTCTCTTGATGACCTTCAAGAGGTAGTCACAGGAAATGGTTTTCACTTCACAGGTGTGCCCTGTCAAGTTTAATAAGTGGGATTTCTGGCCTTATAAATGGGGTTGGGACCATCAGTTGTGTTGTGCAGAAGTCTGGTGGATACACAGCTGATAGTCCTACTGAATAGACTGTTAGAATTTGTATTATGGCAAGAAAAAGCAGCTAAGTAAAGAAAAACGAGTGACCATCATTACTTTAAGAAATGAAGGTCAGTCAGTCCAAAAAATTGGGAAAACTTTGAAAGTGTCCCCAAGTGCAGTTGCATAAACCATCAAGCGCTACAAAGAAACTGGCTCACATGAGGACCGCCCCAGGAAAGGAAAACCAAGAGTCACCTCTGCTTCTGAGGATAAGTTTATCCGAATCACCAGCCTCAGAAATCGCAGGTTTACAGCAGCTCAGATTAGAGACCAGGTCAATGCCACACAGTTCTAGCAGCAGACACATCTCTACAACAACTGTTAAGAGGAGACTTTGTGCAGCAGGCCTTCATGGTCAAATAGCTGCTAGGAAACCACTGCTAAGGACAGGCAACAAGCAGAAGAGACTTGTTTGGGCTAAAGAACACAAGGAATGGACATTAGACCAGTGGAAATCTGTGCTTTCGTCTGATGAGTCCAAATTTGAGATCTTTGGTTCCAACCACCGTGTCTTTGTGCGACGCAGAAAAGGTGAACGGATGGACTCTACCTGCCTGGTTCCCACCGTGAAGCATGGAGGAGGAGGTGTGATGGTGTGGGGGTCCTTTGCTGGTGACACTGTTGGGGATTTATTCAAAATTGAAGGCATACTGAATCAGCATGGCTACCACAGCATCTTGGAGCGGCATGCTATTCCATCCGGTTTGCGTTTAGTTGGACCATCATTTATTTTTCAACAGGACAATGACCCCAAACACACCTCCAGGCTGTGTAAGGGCTATTTGACCAAGAAGGAGAGTGATGGGGTGCTACGCCAGATGACCTGGCCTCCACAGTCACTAGACCTGAACCCAATCGAGATGGTTTGGGGTGAACTGGACCGCAGAGAGAAAGCAAAAGGGCCAACAAGTGCTAAGCATCTCTGGGAACTCCTTCAAGATTGTTCAAAGACCATTTTCGGTGACTACCTCTTGAAGCTCATCAAGAGAATGCCAAGAGTGTGCAAAGCACTCATCAAAGCAAAAGGTGGCTACTTCGAAGAACCTAGAATATAAGACATAATTTCAGTTGTGACACACTTTTTTGTTAAGTATATAATTCCACATGTGTTAATTCATAGTTTTGATGCCTTCAGTGTGAATGTACAATTTTCATAGTCATGAAAATACAGAAAAATCTTTAAATGAGAAGGTGTGTCCAAACTTTTGGTCTGTACTGTATATATATAGTTCAAGGAAAAATTGTGGGCTTTAATCCAGCACCAAGCGGTGCAATGTTTCAACCTCACAACACGGTCTTTGTCAAGCACAGTGTTACAATAGGATAGTGCACTTTCTCTATCGCTTCTGTGGCGCCCCTGAGGGTCCAGTCGCCACAGAGGTACTGCACCTCAACCAGAGGTGTGGTATCCCACCTTTCAGGTAAGATGGAGACATCCAACCTGGCTCTGACACAACACTGCATCCATCACACACACTAGTAGCAGTTTCTCTCACATGTCTGCTGGCTAGGAAAGGGAGTTAGATGGTGGGTGGAGCTGGAGGGTTAGAGCAGGAGAATAGAGGGAAGTGAAGAGTGAGTCTCCCTGTAGGGAAAGACGTGCATAGGCAACCTTCCCATAGGGGAAGGTGGGAAGAGATAGAACCGTGCAGCAGGCTCCTAGTCTGGAGGAGCTGCTGAAAGACAGAAAGAAGCTCCCTGGAGGGAAAGGGATTTCTCAGAGGCACGGCTGAGCAGAGGCTACACATGGGGCTCGTTTCAGGCTGACGGACGTCAGCTGGGAGAATCCAGGTCGCAGAAGGGTCTCGGCCCCTAATCTAGTGGAGTGTACAACAGGACTCAGCTAGCAAGCTGACAGCTGTGGCAACTTTAGGGGACACAGCCAACAACCACAGTTATCTTCTCCGGGAAGGCAGCTATATAGAATCAAGGAAACACCTGGGTCACGTTGTCCGACAGGATTCGCAGTTGTTAAGACTGGGACACTGATTGTGTGGTGCTGAGAAGGAAGAGGAGTAGGAATCAGCACAGTGAGACGGCCAGGAAAGGTATATACTGACAGGGAGCTCTGGACAGGTGTTCTCCATCTACCTGGAAGTTGGCGGGATTCCTTACCTGGAGGACGTGGCACCAAGCGGGCACCTGCATGCACCAGAACTGTGAATAAAGCTTTAAAAACTGCATCTGACTGTGTCCTCTCAAGTTCTTCCTGCGGCACTCACTCAGTCCTGCTACATCTACCAACACCCTTATCCTCTACACCATACTTCTGCCCTGGGACAACAAGCTCTGCCTGTGGAGAGCTATTCTAACTCTGCTGCATTACACCACCAGTCCCAGAGGTTCTGCACTGCTGCACTGGTCACCTCTGACCAGATACCACAGGTGGCGTTACGAACACTATTACAAACTCTATTATCCCTTGTAAATATTCCCCTTCTATTTGACACCCAGGGCCATGGACCGGGTCACCGCTGCCGTGACACATCCCTTTAAGATACAGGCCTGGGGTACCGAGTATCCCACTGCCCTGGCGGGCGATCCACTTCATTGGGGGACACAGGAAACCATGGGTGTATGCTGCTGCCACTAGGAGGCTGACACTATGTAGAAAAAAAGTAAGCTTCTCCTTCTCAGTGTAAACCCCACCGACTGGAACCAGGATGCTAAGTTTAGCTTAGTGTCAGTAGCAGGTGTACACGGGTCTGTCACAGACCCATTTCTACCTCGGTTTTCGTCGTTTTTCCTGTAATGTCTCGTTTCTTCTTTACCTCTGGAGGGATACAGTGTGAACGGTCACAACTGTAGTCCCACATAGAGACTATGAGTACAGCGTGTACTGCCACCCCGTATCCTCATATGTCTGGCCGGCAGGGCCCCAACCCTTAACACGGAAGCGTGTTAAGGTGATCCGAATTGGTTCTGGCCCCATCTCCTACCCACTCGCCCACCAGGGCCTGATGGTTTTAGGACACAAGGTTGCACAGCAGGTTTTCCAGAGGTGATAGAGGAGAAGTCTCTACTAAAGAAAAGAAATTGAAGATAGAAGCTTAAAGAAGAAGATGAAAGAATTCAACACAAGGGTAAAAACGGGGTATGTTAGTAGGCAAAAGATCCTCTTTCTCTCTGCACAGACCTATATTGTTTTATAGGGGGTCTGTTTTTCCTCTTATTTCCTGTCTATTTGGGGGCGCAGGGTTACCTTACCAGTAATATCTGGGCTTTCGCGCTATCATCCCCTGCTCGGCGGCCGCTATTTCTAAATTTAGGCTCCGGCTTCAGTGCGGCCTACACTCTTTTTTAGCTCTGCCCCCCCTTCCCTTTATCTCGGCGGGCTTTTTCTCCCTCTCGACACGGGTACGCCCTCCCCACGTCGGCAGGTAACGCCCCCTTCTGCACCTCGGCCTCCTTTGCGCTGCACCCCCATGTTCTGGCGGTCTCTGGCTGCAATCTAGGTCCCGGCTTCACTCGGGCCTAGTTGCAGAGTTGGCTCTGCCCTCTGTATTCTCAGCTCCTCGGGCGGACTTTTCTCCTGCCCGTCGCTCCCTCTCTTTTCACTTCCTGCACGGCGGTTAGCTCTGCCCACTATGTCCGCCCTCACCACTCTGCATACGTCTGCCGCCATCTTGCCCCCCGGACCCGGCGGTTAGCTCAGCCCCTCGTCCGACCTTAAAGAGCGAGATTCCTTTTTACGGCACGCGTTTTTTACCTTATCGTCCCCCTTGCCTCTTCCTTCCTCCCTGCAGTCGCCATCTGCCGGCTCCTGGACCCGGAGAGGGCACTGGCTCCAGGTAACAAGCGGGATGCGGAGTATAAGCCAGGCATAACAAAATAAAGCAGGGCCACACTATCAGCAGGTTCAGTGATGGGTGAGAGAATCCATCATTCCTAATGATGCAGTCACTGGTGTAATAAGTACTCTACAGTCATACAGTCAATGGTGTAATAAGTACTCTAGAGCCGTGCAGTCACTGGTGTAATAGTATTCTAGAGCCGTGCAGTCACTGGTGTAATAAGTACTCTAGAGCCATGCAGTCACTGGTGTAATAACTACTCTAGAGTCCTTAGCAAGGTCAACCTTGGAAGCGTCCGCTGCTACATTCTGCGCTGCCTTTGTCTCCACTTAGGTAGCAAATTTATAGACGCATGGGCTAAGCTGCTCATCAGGGCATTCTTTCTGAAGCCCTATCGGACGAATTGTCCGTCCTCGCGGACCAAATTTCTCTTGCAGGGAAGTACGTGGTTCCCGCCTTCCTGGAAGCTGCTGCAGATACTGCTCGAGCATCCAGCAATATCGTGGCCATTCGAAGGTCCATTTGGCTTAAGGCTTGACGAGCTAACTTATCATCAAGGAAGTCCCTCTCCAATTTGCATTTCCGAGGTTCCCGTCGGTTTGGCCCCAATCTTACCAAATTATTAAGGAGGTCACAGGAGGGATGAGCTCTCTCCTTCCTCAGGCAACACCTAGTCATTCTCCGAGTGGTTTTTCCTCAGTGTGTGTCTCGTCAAAGATCTAAGAATGAGTCCATCCTTGTCTGTTATGATTTGGTAGCTGAGGAGGACAGGAGTAAAATACCGCCAAAGCAGCAAGACACCAGAGAGGCTGGAACCTAATGGGTTGCATATCCCTAAACTAACTGCACAACTAGAAGTAGCCGTGGAGCGTACCTACGTTAATCCTAGACGCCTCGGCACAGCCGAAGAGTTAGCTACACCTGAAGATAGAAAGAGGAAAGCTAACTGCCCCAGTGTAAAGCCCCTAAAGAAATAGGAAGCCTCCAAACATGTAATGGTGGTTAGACAAGAGGAAAACACTAACACAGACAGAAAATAGAATGAGCAAATGTTGGGTCCCAAATCTGTCTAGAAAGTAAAGTACAGGAGAGAAATTCTGTCTGCAACCCAGAAAAACCCTAATAAAAATACCAGCACTTCTAATTACAAAAAACCTGAGACCACACAATCTCGACCACCTATATCAGATCTCTGGTGTGACACACAGCTACCCAGCAAATAAAAATATCAATGGAACAGAGAACAAGTGCAAATACAAAATGAGAACAGAGGGCAGCGCAAGCCCCAAAGGGGACCCGGCTGAAGTCCAAGGCAAGACTGCAAAAAGCAAGGAAAATCCAACCACAGAAAAAAAAACAGAAAGTCACTTATCTGAATGATAGCAGGAAAGCAAGCTGAAATTCCAACAAAGACCTGGAAGGAACAATTGATTACCGGCGAGGATAATTGGAGGCCAGCTCACTTATATCAGGCCAGTCAGCCCCACTTGACACCCATTCCTTAATTGGTTCAATACCCTCAGCCACCACCGGAGGGAGCCTCAGCTCCGAAATCGTCTCCAACACATTCACAACAGTACCCCCCCTTGAGGAGGGGTCACCGAACCCTCACGTGCGCAACCAGGCCAATCAGGATGAGCTCGGTGATAGGCACGGATAAGTCTCCTAGCATGGATGTCCGAAGCAAACACCCAAGAATTGCCCTCCTGACCATAAAATCTCCACTGGAGTTTCCACCTAGCAAAACGAGAATCCAATATCTACTCAACCACATACTCCAAATTGCCCTCAACCAAAACAGAGTCAGGAGGCGCAGCCATAGGAACCACTGGCTCGACAAACCTCTTCAATAAGGATTTGTGGAATACGTTATGGATCTTAAATGTCCCTGGAGAAGCAAACGGAAGGAAACCGGATTAAGAATTTCCATGATCTTATAAGGTCCAATGAACCTTGGCTTAAATTTTGGAGACACAACTTTCATGGGGATATTTCTTGAGGACAACCAAACTAAGTAACCCACTTTAAAACGAGGACCATCAGTCTTTTGCCGGTTGTCAAACTGCTGGGCCTTCTCCGGAGAGAGAGACAACCTCTCCACAACTTGGTCCCAAATCTGCTGCATTCGCTCTACAATAGAGTCAACACCCAGACAGACAGAAGCCTTCACCTGTCCTGAAGAAAATCGAGGATGAAACCCAGAATTGCAGAAAAAAGGAGACATCAAGGAGGCAGAACTAGCTCTATTATTAAGAGCAAACTCAGCCAAAGGCAAAAAAGAGACCCAGTCCTCCTGATCAGCAGACACAAAACATCTCAAATAAGTCTCCAAGGTCTGGTTTGTTCTCTCAGTTTGTCCATTGGTCTGAGGGTGAAATGCAGAGGAGAAAGATAACTGAACTTCAAGTTTAGAACAAAATGTCCTCCAAAATCTGGAAACAAATTGGACTCCTCTGTCAGACACAATGTTCTCTGGAATGCCGTGCAACCGAACTACCTGCTGAAAGAATAAAGGCACCAATTCGGAGGAGGAAGGCAACTTAGGTAGTGGCACAAGATGTATCATCTTGGAAAATCTATCATTGATCACCCAGATAACGGTCATTCTCTGAGAGACAGAGAGGTCGGAAATAAAATCCATAGAGATATGGGTCCATGGCCTCTTGGGCACAGGTAATGGCATTAACAAACCACTAGAGCAAGGTTTGGAACGAGAGCAAGTCCCACAGGACTGCACAAAGTCCCTGACGTCACAAGACAAAGTAGGCCACCAAAAGGACCGACTCACCAAATCTCTGGTACCAAAAATACTGGGATGACCAGCCAATGCGGAGCAATGAACCTCAGACATAACATTCTTCCTCCACTGGTCTGGGACAAACAATTTCCCAACAGGGCAGCGTTCAGGTTTATCCTCCTGACATCCCTCCAGAGCCAGTCTCAAATTGGGCGAGATAGCGGAAAGAACTACACCTTCTTTTAGAATAACAGCAGGCTCAGTTACCTCAGGAGAATCCGCAAAGAAACTCCTCGAGAGGGCATCCACCTTAACATTCTTAGTGCCCGGAAGAAAAGAAACCACAAAATTAAAACGTGTGAAAAACAAGGCCCACCTGGCCTGTCTACTATTAAGTCGCTTGGCTGATTTGAGATAAACCAGGTTCTTATGGTCCGTGAGGACCACCACCTGATGTTTGGCTCCTTCCAGCCAATGTCTCCACTCTTCAAAGGCCCACTTCATAGCCAATAACTCCTGATTTCCCACGTCATAATTACGCTCAGCTGGGGAAAATTTTCGAGAGAAGAAGGCACAAGGGTTACTCTTAGAGGTCTCCGGATCCCTTTGGGACAAAACGGCAACTGCCCCAATCTAAGAAGCATCAACCTCCACCTGAAATGGTAGAGAAACATCAGGCTGCCGCAGAACAGGAGCAGAAGTGAATCTCTGCTTAAGTTCCTGAAAAGCAGAAACTGCCTCAGGAGGCCAATTCACCACATCAGAAACCTTTTTGGTCAAATCAGTCAGTGGTTTCACAATACAGGAGAAATTACCAATAAATTTACGATAAAAATTAGCAAAACCCAAAAATCTCTGAAGAGCCTTCAATATAGTAGGTAGAACCCAATCACAAATGGCCTGAACTTTGACCGGGTCCATTTCAATAACAGACGGAGACAAAATGAATCCCAGAAATGAAACCTTCTGTATGCCAAAAAGACATTTTGATCCCTTCACATACAGGGCATTTTCTCTCAAAATCCGGAACACCATCCAAACATGTTCCACATGAGAGTCCCAGTCGTTGGAAAAAAATCAAGATATCGTCCAAATAAACGATCAGAAATTTATCCACGAAATCCCTGAAAATATCATTCATAAAGGACTGGAAGATGGAAGGGGCATTAGTGAGCCCAAAAGGCATCACTAGGTACTCAAAATGCCCCTCTGGGGTATTAAACGCCATCTTCCATTCATCACCGTGCTTGATGCGAATAAGATTATACGCCCCCTGAGGTCAAGCATGGTAAACCAACTAGCACTTTTCACTCTGGAAAATAGGTCAGAAATCAAGGGTAATGGATACTGATATTTAACAGTGATTTTATTCAGGAGACGATAGTCAATACACAGCCTCAATGAACCATCCTTTTTGGCCACAAAGAAAAAGCCGGCGCCCAAGGGTGAAGAGGAAGGTCTGATATGACCCTTCTCCAAAGACTCCTTGATATAAGAACGCATAGCATCATGTTCAGGTACAGATAAATTAAAAAGCTGACCCTTAGGAAATTTACCACCAGGCACTAACTCAATAGCGCAATCATAACTCCTGTGAGGAGGCAAGGATGCAGACTTACTCTCACTAAACACATCAGAAAATTTGGTCAAATAGTCAGGGACATCTTGAGACTGGGGGGAGGCCTAAAAAACAACTTGAGACTTGGGGGGGGCAGAAAAAACAGGAGTGTCAGTATTAACACATTGGCAACCCCAACTGGTCACAGACACAGATTTCCAATCCAAAACAGGATTATGAGTCTGTAACCAAGGGTAACCCAGTACAATAATGTCATGCAAATTATGCAACACCAAAAATTTGCAACTCTCCTGATGGTCCGGGTCAACCCGTAATATCACCAGGGTAGAAAACTGGGGTTTATTCTCCGCAAAAGGGGTAGAATCAATGCCCAGCAAAGGAATAGACTTCCAAAGGGGTATCATGGGAAACCCACAACATTTGGCAAAGTCAAAATCCATCAGGTTAATAGCTGCTCCTAAATCAACAAAAACCTGAGCCGAAAATGTGGACATGGAGCAAATCAGGGTAACGGTCAACAGAAATTTAGTCTGAACACTACCCAAAACAACTGAGCACGCAAAACGTCTTCCCCGCTTGGGGCAGACGGAAATAGCATGAGAAGCATCACCACAGTAGAAACACAACCTATTACGCTTTTGAAACTCATGACGCTGTGCCCCAGAACACGCACTGCATGGGCTCAGGAGCTGACTCACAAGGCAACACAATCTCACGCATACCTCTGCGCTCACGCAAACGTCTCTCAATTTGAATAGCTAATGACATAGAGTAATTGAGACCAGAGGGAACAGGGAATCCCACCATAACATCCTTTACAGTCTATGCCAGACTCTTTCGAAAAAGAGCTGCCAGAGCATCATCATTCCATTTAGTAAGGACTGCCCATTTTCGAAATTTCTGACAGTACAGCTCAGCAGCTTCATGACCATTCAATGCCAACGAGGTTTTTTCCGCTTGATCAGTGACATTAGGTACAATAACCCCAGAGCCTGAAAAAACACATTAACATCATTCAAAACAGAATCCCCAGGTGTCAGG
The DNA here is from genome assembly GCA_033576555.1 of Oophaga sylvatica. Lineage (NCBI taxonomy): Eukaryota > Metazoa > Chordata > Amphibia > Anura > Dendrobatidae > Oophaga > Oophaga sylvatica. Next base: position 390,581,774 of record JARQOD010000003.1, read on the forward strand.
AAAAAAGCCAATCCTGAGGGTCGCCGCGCAACAGGGAGATGACAATTTTAGCTTGCTGTGCAGTGCTTCCTGAGGACTTAGGCTTCAGGGCAAAAAACAACTTACTGTGATTTTTAAAATTCAGAAATTTAGACCGATCTCCCAAAAATAAATCTGGCATGGGGATCCTAGGTTCCACAACCGGCAACTGTTATGTTTAGGTAGCTGAGGAGAAAAAGCAAAAACAGTAATACACCAGAGAGGCTGTAACCTATTGGATTGCAGTAACCTGAACTAACCAGACAACTAGAGGTAGCCGCGGAGCGTTCCTACGTTGATCCTAGACGCCTCGTCACAGCCTGAGAGATAACTACACCTAAAGGCAGAAAGAGGAAAGCTATCTGCCCCGGAGCAGATCCCCAAAGAAAATAGGAAGCCCCCAAACATGTAATGGCGGTTAGACAAGAAGAAGAACGGACACAGACAGAAAATAGAATGAGCAAACGCTGGGGCCCAATCTGTCTAGACAGAAAAGTACAGGAAAGGATTCTCACTGCAATCCAAAAAAAAACCTAAAAAATACCAACTCTTCTGATTGCAAAAACACCTGAGATCACACGATCTCTACCACCTAAATCAGATCTCTGGTGTAACAAAACTAAGCCGCAGCTACTGAAAAAACAGGAAAAAGCAAATGAACAAATAACAGTGGCTTCAGATAAACTGAGAGGAGCACAGGCCCCCAGGAGGGGACCCGGCTGACCTCCACAGAAGTGCAGGGAACTATGCAAAAAGCAAGCACAAAAATAAAAGCAGAAAATATTTTATCTGAAAGCAGAAGATGCAAGCAAGACTCAGCAAACTTCCAAATGAACCAGGAACCACAATTGAGACAAGAACAATTGATCACCGGCGACCATCATGGGAGGGAACCTCCCTTATATCAGTCCAGTCCGTGATCCCAGATTGCCATTCCTCGCTGTGAGGTTCAGTACTGTCTGCAACCACCAGAGGGAGCCTCTGCTCAGAAATCATCTCCAGCACATTCATAACAGGCAACCTAGTGATATAGGCAGCAATATTCTGAACCTCAGCGGCGAGCCACTCAGCATGACCTGACAACTGCACAATCTCCATTGATGGCAAAGAAATATTCCTCCTCAGCACCCAGGGAGAAAGAGGGAAAAAAATGTAGCAAGCAGAAAAAAGAAAAAAAAATTTTTTCTGACAACTCCCTTTTTTTTTCCTTTATGCTCACTATCCTTCTCTTCTGTTGAGTACCATAGAATTTTCAGTCTGGCCCGTAATACTGTTATGATTTGGTAGCTGAGGAGGACAGGAGCAAAATACCGCCAAAGCAGCAAGACACCAGAGAGGTTGGAACCTAATGGGTTGCAGATCCCTAAACTAACCGCACAACTAGAAGTAGCCGTGGAGTGTACCTACGTTGATCCTAGATGCCTCGGCACAGCCGGAGAGTTAGCTACACCTGAAGATAGAAAGAGGAAAACTAACTGCCCTGGAGTAAAGCCCCCAAAGAAATAGGAAGCCCCCAAACATGTAATGGCGGTTAGACAAGAGGAAAACACGAACACAGACAGAAAATAGAATGAGCAAATGTTGGCGCCCAAATCTGTCTAGAAAGTAAAGTACAGGAGAGAAATTCTGTCTGCAACCCAGAAAAACCCTAATAAAAATACCAGCACTTCTGATTACAAAAAACCTGAGACCACACGATCTCGACCACCTATATAAGATCTCTGGTGTGACACACAGCTACCCAGCAAATAAAAATATCAATGGAACAGAGAACAAGTGCAAATACAAAATGAGAACAGAGGGCAGCGCAAGCCCCCAAAGGGGACCCGGCTGAAGTCCAAGGCAAGAATGCAAAAAGCAAGGAAAATCCAACCACAGAAAAAAAAACAGAAAGTCACTTATCTGAATGATAGCAGGAAAGCAAGCTGAAATTTCAACAAAGACCTGGAAGCAACAATTGATTACCTCCCCTTGGGTACTGCTTTGGGATGTCCCATGGTTTCCTGTGTCCCCCAATGAAGCGATAGAGAAAACAGGATTTTTGGTTGCTTACCGTAAAATCTGTTTCTTGGAGCCTTCATTGGGGACACACAGCACCCTCCCAAATTGAATAGCTCTGTTTATTGTCTTATATTGTTGCAGTTGGAGTTTGTGTTTTATTTCTCTTTTACTGGTTGCTTATCCTACTGCTTTCTCACTAACTGAACATCCTGGTTTCGGTCGGTGGGGTGTACATTGCAGAGGAGGAGCTAACTTTTTTTCTACATAGTGTCAGCCTCCTAGTGGCAGCAGCATACACCCATGGTTTTCTGTGTCCCCCCAATGAAGGCTCAGAGAAATAGATTTTACGGTAAGCAATCAAAAATCCTGTTTTTTATACAGATCTCTTCAATTTACCAATATACAAAAATGAGCATACATTAAATATAAATTATAATCAAAGGGTATAAAAAATTACATTGCAGTAAATATAAGACCCACACATACAGTACAGATCAAAAGTTTGGACACACCTTCTCATTCAACGATTTTTCTGTATTTTCATGACTGAAAATTGTAGAATCACACTGAAGGCATCAAAACTATGAATTAACACATGTGGAATTATACATTACACTTTACAAAAAAGTGTGAAACAACTGAAAATATGTCTTATATTCTAGGTTCTTCAAAGTAGCCACCTTTTGCTTTGATTACTGCTTTGCACGCAGAAAAGGTGAACGGATGGACTCTACATGCCTGGTTCCCACCGTGAAGCATGGAGGAGGTGGTGTGATGGTGTGGGGGTGCTTTGCTGGTGACACTGTTGGGGATTTATTAAAAATTGAAGGCATACTGAACCAGCATGGCTACCACAGCATCTTGCAGCGGCATGCTATTCCATCCGGTTTGCGTTTAGTTGGACCATCATTTATTTTTCAGCAGGACAATGACCCCAAACACACCTCCAGACTGAGTAAGGGCTATTTGACCAAGAAGGAAAGTGTTGGGGTGCTACGCCAGATGACCTGGCCTCCACAGTCACCAGACCTGAACTCAATCGAGATGGTTTGGGGTGAGCTGGACCGCTCACCGCTTCAATTTTGAATAAATCCCCAACAGTGTCACCAGCAGAGCACCCCCACACCATCACACCACCTCCTCCATGCTTCACGGTGGGAACCAGGCATGTAGAGTCCATCCGTTCACTTTTTCTGCGTGCAAAGCAGTAATCAAAGCAAAAGGTGGCTACTTTGAAGAACCTAGAATATAAGACATATTTTCAGTTGTTTCACACTTTTTTGTAAAGTGTAATGTATAATTCCACATATGTTAATTCAAAGTTTTGATGCCTTCAGTGTGATTCTACAATTTTCATAGTCATGAAAATACAGAAAAATCTTTGAATGAGAAGGTGTGTCCAAACTTTTGGTCTGTACTGTATATACACATATATTTCTTATAGTTTTCACTCTGAAGATGAAAGACGGGAGGTGAACCTTCAGTTCAGAGCAAGGAAACCACTGGACAGTCGCTAGAGCAATTCAAGCTGGGAAATTATGGAATGATAGATCCGGCACCTTTAGTGCTGTCAGAAATGAATATGGTCGGCCTATTTCATATCATAGAATGAAGATGAGACTATTTGCTTTTTTGCAAATGTTTTATGAAGACTTTAGAGCAGATGTCGCCCATCATTTGTCACACATCAGTTACCAATCAGTACCATGCATCTGTTTATTAAGTGCTTGTTTGATTTCTTCCAAAGTCCTAGATAAAGGGCTAGCAGTGATGAGTTTCTTAAGGTTTTCTTCTCTGTACAACGCCGTCATAAAGAGCTGTGGGTGTAACTGCGAACCTAGGAAAGTAAAAGTAAAATCTAAATATCCAGGTCCAAAAAATCTTACAGAAAGGTGCTAACTCTTCTAATGTATCACTGGATATGACGCACCCACAAAAGAAAGCATCGGTATGTTGCCGTTCATCAGACCTTCATAAGCGATCTTATTGGCCGAGGTCTAAAGTAAAATAAGAAAATACTCAGAATTCGGGTACTGTGTCCCTCGTTGTAGAGTTAGCAGCGGAATTAGATTAATTGAATAATTCACATTACAATCATATTTCATATGTAGGAAACTATAGACATAAAACCATAAAATATCAAAAACTATGAAAATAGCACTAATGTGCAGCCACCACTATCAGCATCCAACATATCATTAATTTGTTCCCACCTTATAAAATGAAATCATATTCCTGGGACATGCTATCAGTTTACAACCTTTGAAGGTTCGAGTCTTGGACCCCCAAACACCCAGTGCAGTGAACTACACGCATTAGGGTCTTTTTTTTTTTTAATTCTTGAGCATTCTATTTCTACATCCTGTGTTAATCACTGTACACAGCAGACTGAAATGAGTTACCAGTAGATGTAATCCTTATCTATCTTCTGTTGTTATGCAGAAATGGTCTTAAATCAGCTTAGAAGATGATTTAGGGCCCTATCTCACATAGCGAGATCGCTGCTTCACAGCGATCTCAGCAGTGATCTCGCTATGTCTGACATGTACCAGAGATCAGGCCCATGCTGTGAATCGCTGGTCGTGTCAGAAATGCCAGGACTTTTTTTTGATCACAGGTCTCCTGCTGGCCAGCATGCATCGCTGCGTGTGACAGGCAGGAGACCAGCGATCTGCTGGTAACCAAGGTACACATCGGTTTTCAGGCGTAGGGTTGCCTGGAAACCAGACGTGTACGTTGGATACCAGAACGCTGCTGCAGGGGAGCTGGTAACCAAGGTACACGTCGGGTTTCCAGGCATCGCGCAGCGCCTGGAAACCCGACGTTTACCTTGGTTACCAGCTCCCTGCATCAGCGCGCTGGTATCCAACGTACACTGTGGGTAACTAGGCGATGTTACCCGCAGTGTCGCTGTCCTGATCGCTGCCTGTTTGGCAGCTCAGCAGCGATCATGTAGCAACACACCAGTGATCCTGATCGTTGTCGGGATCGCTGGTGTGTCGCTATGTGAGACGGGGCCTTTAGGAGTGGAGATAAGGGTTACAGACTTGATAACAAGATCAATGCGAACTCATTCTGCAGTCTGTCATAGAAAACACACACTACAAAACTTTACGATAAAACCCTTTTGCAAAAACGTTTCTTAGCCAAAAATACATGCACAAAACTAAAAATAAAATGGCCCAAATGCACCCATAACTTTTAACCGTGAGACCCAACCTGGTCGTTATCCAGGGGTTTTGCTGCTCTGGCTCCATTATGACCCTTCACGTAGTTGTGCTGCTCCTTAGCGGACATGTTTTTCTTTACTGCTAGCTCAGTGGAGACCTTCATCAATGTCAGCTTTACAACTTTCATTAGTGTGGTGGCTTCTTGCATGAAAACTCCTAAAATTAATACAGTAAGCTACAGCAGGTAATTATGAAAATGGCACTCAATGTGTCCCTGATTGAGTCAAAAAGTAAGCGAGACATCAAGTTAAGATTTATCTGAGGTTACAGACGGATTTAGAAAAGTGAGGTAATTACAAAAAGAGCTCATCTATGGCAATTTGTTCTCATGAAAGGGACTCAAAGTAGTGGGCCAACTCCTGTAACGGAGGCCTCATCGCCGGCATATAATAACATAAAATAATTGCTTTCCAGGACATGTGAAAGCCTCACCTTGGGTCGGTTCGGTGATATACCCCTGGTTCATGCTCAGTGACGAGCTCTGACTCTGCTGGGAAGTCATGGTGGCTCTTGTACTTTCCTCTTCACCTTCCAGTGGAATTTTCCTCCACTCAACACTTTTATTAGTCCCCAGCTCTAGGGTCTGTAGCATTTCCTGTTACAGGAAAGAAAAAAAACAATATACATGACCCAGCCAAAACCATTACCAGAGCCTCTGGGTCACGGGGATAGCCACGGGCTCACCTTCAGCACCTGTATCCTGTGTATGAAGGCCTTGTAGAAGGACAGCGTTTCATTCCGGTGTCTTCCTAGCTGAGACGTCAAGTGAAGATTTTGATCTTCCAGTTTGTCAAATAAAGTTCGTACATTGAAATCCTCCAGGACGTGTACACAGCTCCTATGATCTAAGACAAAGAATGTCTGTGACAGTTCTGTGGCCACCAATGAATAGGAAAAATACTGACAGTGATGGCTAATGTGGTTAAAGAGAGTAAAACCAACTGACAGCCTACAACCTGCAGTGATCCTCAGTCTACTGAACCGCCACACAACCAGCTCTACCCTCTCCTAGCGGTATCCTCACCCATCCCTGTAGACTGTGAGCCCTCGCAGGCAGGGTCCTCTCTTCTTCTGTACTTGTGTGTGCCTTGTATTGCTCTAGTTTTTTCTACTTGTCTACATTTGCCCCTTTTTCACATGTAAAGCGCCATGGAATAAATGGCGCAATAAAAATGTATAATAATAATAATAATCAGGTCCAATTAGAAAAAAAATCACTTTTGGGGACTTTTAATTTGTAAATGATACTTATTAATAACAGACAGTTATTTAGAGGGATCCGATAGGGAGTGCACAGTGAGCAGAGGCTGAGCAACATTGACCCGTACACATCATGTACTGTATGCACCTGATCCATAAGAGATTTCCTTCTTCCCAATGTCTTGTATTTCTCCAGAGCCGTAACAGCCAACAGCTTCATAAAATTGGAGACTAAAAGAGAAAACATACGGATATCAAACAGGACTGTAGCGTCAGGCTAAGTGCACACGTTCAAGATTATTTGCGGTTTTTTTGCAGGAAAAAACGCGTCAAAAATGCATGAATTAAGCATCCTATCATTTAGAATGAATTCCGCAATTTTTGTGCACATGGTGCGTTTTTTTTCGTGAAAAAAACGCATCTCGGAAAAAGAACCAACATGTTCATTAATTTCGCGGAATTCAAGCGTTTTTCCCGCTATATTATTGACCTAGAAAGTTCAGGAAAAAATCGCGGTAAAACGCGCAAAATCCACGCAAAAAACGCACCAAAAACGCAAAAAAAAAGTGAAAAAAAACGCGTGTTTTTACCGCGGAAAAAGTCAGGTTTTGCTCAGGAAAATTCTGCACAAATTCCTGATGTGTTCACTTAGCCTAAAGGGGACAAAGGTGACGTCTGGCAAAAAGTCACATGTACAATTACTATATATGACGATTTATGCTATATAGTGGTCTTACATAAGGTGCATGGTCTATAGCATATGAGTGTCACATGGTATACTGTATATAAATTATCTGGTATATGTCATCTCTAGGTCACATGGTATACTATATTAAAAAGAGGTCATATAATATATGGAGAAAAGTAACAGGACTCACTTAGAACAAACATGGGTATTTCCTTCAGTCCCATTCTACAAAGCTACAGTCCCCGCCATACTGTCTGCCCTTACCAACATGTGACAGAATGGCTGATAATAAAGAGATAACTGATGCTAGCCCGGCCCTGTAATAATTGCAAAGTCCAGACCTCCTCTGGTATTAACATCAGCACAAATACTGCGCCCCCACCAGTAGCTTCATGGCCAAGCAGCTGCATGCAGCCGTATATCACCAAGCACAATGCCGAGAGTCGGATGGAGTGGCTTAAATCTGCCACCACTGGACTCTGGAGGAGACGAGTTCTGTGCAGTAACAGATCGCACTTCTCTATCTGCGCTTGATAGAGGAGTCTGGGTTTGGCGATTCCAGTAAGACAAGACGTTACTCGCTGACTGCATTGTGCCTGCTGTACAGATGGTGGAGGAGGATAATGCTATGGGTTTATTGTCAGGGATCAGCCACTTCCCTTTAGTTCTAATGAAGGGAAATCTTAATCTTCAGCACAAGACATTGAGGACAATTGTAGCTTCCAACTTTGTTGTAACAGTTTGGGGAAGATCCTTTTCTGTTCTCCATTACTACGCTCAGTGCACAAACTCAATACTGACATGGAGGGGATAACATGAGCGACCGCACAGAGCCTGGACCTCAGCCCCATCCAACACCTGTAATGGAGATTGTGAACCCGGCTCCCCCAACATCAAGGTCTGAAGTCACAAATACTCTTCTTCCCAGTAGAATGGAGCTGTTATATTTGCTAGTGTCTATGGATGTAGAAGGGGAGGTTAGACAAGCTCTTGGAGGTGGAATGTGCAGGGGGCACATACTTTACCTCATCTAGGGTATGAGCTTCATGACATATACAGTGGCATGTAAAAGTTTGGACACCCCTGGTTAAAATTACTTTTATTGTGAACAGTTAAGCAAGTTGAAGATTAAATTATTTCTAAAAGACCTACAGTTAAGCATGACACATTTCCTTTGTATTTTAGAGGGAAAAAAAAAAAATATATATATATATATATATATATATATATATATAACACACATATATATTACCTTTTACATCTTAAAAATTACAAAAAGGAAAATGGTCTGATGCAAAAGGTTTAACACCCTCCATGGATAGTATCTAGTAGCACCCCCTACTGAAAGTAGCACTGCTGTTGTAAGCGCTTTTTGTAACCAGCCAAAAGTCATTACATTCTTGTTTGAGGGATTTTCATTCATTCTTGCTTAGAGAATTCTTCCATTTCTGTGAGATTCCTGGGTCGTCTTCCATCCTCTGCTATTTTAAGCTTTAGGGTACATACTCACTGGAGAGGGGAACGTCCGACGTTCGCATGTCAAATCCCAGCTCTGGCGCTGGCACTCGGGAGCGGAGTGTGTGGTTGCATATACATACATGCAGCCGCGCACTCCACTCCCGAGTGCTGGCGCCAGAGCTGGGATTTGACATGCGAGCGTCGGACGTTCTCCTCTCCAGTGAGTATGTACCCATAGACAGATTTTCAATGATGCTCAGATCAGGGGACTGTGAGGGCCATTGTAAAACCTTCAGCTTGCGCCTTTTTAGGGCTTCGATTGTGGATTTTGACTTGTGTTTAGGATCATTCTCCATTTGAAGAAGCCATCCTCTTTTCAACTTCAGCTTTTTTACAGATAGTGTTCTGTTTGCATCAAGAATTTTTTAACAGTGATAAAGGTCCTAAAAGAGAAAAAACGTGGTACTATCTAAGCTTAGTAAAATTTTATCAATTGAGAAGGTGAGTGTCTATATAAAATTGCTCACCTTTTGCGGTTGTGCAAACAGAGGCACAACTCCCGCTTGAAGTATGGATGTATTTGCAAAAAAACTGCTGCTGACCTGGTGAGTAGGGATTGGACACTGAAACAGGAATATCCCACAGCGAGGATGCCAGAATGGAGGACCAGGGAATGGCGTTGTCTTTGCCACCAAGAGAAATCAAGAGCAATCAAGGTGCAAAAACTTCAGGTACATTTTTATTCAAACTGATATAAAAAAAAAAAACTACATACACAAAGTGTTTCGGCTGTTTGCAGCCTTCTTCAGGTATATTGAGAAAATGACTTTTTATATAGCCCTTTCCCAGTGTGAGAGAGGGAGGGGATACAAAAGAGGAAGAGGAATGATTCACTCTACCTTGTTATTTTATATATAAAAACATGAAAAATATAAAAAAGATATTAAAAAAAGTATATAATAAATTACAAAACTATTTGTAGAAAACATGTCAAACTAATTAAATTTCCATATGAAAACTAAAATGTATCACTAAAAAAAATACACTGCTGTTCTTTAAAACAGAAAAAAAATCCCCCCAGGGGTCCTTTGCTAATTAGTAAATAATAAGTTTAAAAGATGAATCATTTATTTTCCTATATATTATTTTTCTTTTTGTCTAAACAGCAAAGTGTTTACAAGTAGGACTATACGACAAACGTGCTCTCTATACATGCACACGTTGTCAAAATTGTTGGTACCCCTCGTTGAATGACAGAAAAACCCACAATAGTCACAGAAATAACTTGAATCTGACAAAAGTAATGATAAATCAAAAATCTATGAAAATGAACAAATGAAAGTCAGACTTTGCTTTTCAACCACGCTTCCACAGAATTTTAAAAAAAATAAAACTCATGAAATAGGACTGGACAGAAATGATGGTACCCTTAACTTAATATTTTGTTGCACAACTTTTGAGGCAAACACTACAATCAAACGATTCCTGTAACTGTCAGTGAGACTTCTGCACCTCTCGACAGGTATTTTGGCCCACTCCTCAAGAGCAAACTGCTCCAGTTGCTTCGTGTTTGAAGGTTGCTATTTCCAGACGGCATGTTTCAGTTCTTTCCAAAGATACTCAATAAGATTTAAGTCAGTGCTCATAGAAGGCCACTTTGGAATAGTCCAGTGTTTTCCTCTTAGCCATTCTTGGGTGTTTTTAGCTGTGTGTTTTGGGTCATTATCCTGTTGCAAGACCCATGACCTGCGACTGAGACCAAGCTTTCTGACACTGGGCAGCACATTTCTCTCTAGAATCCCTTGATAATCTTGAGATTTCATTGTACAATGCACAGATTCTAGACACCCTGTGCCAGATGCAGCAAAGCAGCCCCAGAACATAACAGAGCCTCCTCCATGTTTCACGGTAGGGACAGTGTTCTCTTCTTGATATGCTTAATTTTTCCATCTATGAACAAAGAGCTGATGTGCCTTGCCAAAAATTTCCATTTTTTGTCTCAACTGTCCATAGGACATTCTCGCAGAAGCTTTGGGGCTTGTCAACATGTAGTTTGGCAAATTGCAGTCTGGCTTTTTTATGATTTTTTTTCAACAATGGTGTCCTCCTTGGTCGTTTCCCATGAAGTCCACTTTGGCTCATACAACAATGGATGGTGTGATCTGACACTGATGTTCCTTGAGCTTGAAGTTCACCTTTAATCTGTTTAGAAGTTTTTCTGGGCTCTTTTGTTATCATTCGTATTATCCGTCTCTTTGATTTGTCATCAATTTTCCTCCTGCAGCCACGTTCAGTGAGGTTGGCTACAGTCCCATGGAACTTAAATTTCTGAATAATATGTGCAACTGTAGTCACAGGAGTATCAAGCTACTTGGAGATGACTTTATAACTTTTACCTTTAACATGCTTGTCTATAATTTTCTTTCTAATCTCCTGAGACAATTCTTTCCTTCGCTTCCTCTGGTCCATGTTGAGTGTAATACACACGTCACCAAACAGCACAGTGAGTATCTGTAGCCCTCTATACAGACCCACTCACTGATTCCAAGATTGTAGACATCTGTGATGCTAATTAGTGGACACTAGAGATGAGCGACTTTGCCTCCGGGAGGGTCGAGTCAGGTTTCGGACCACCCGACTTTCACAAAAGTCGAGTCAAACGAAATCGGCCGACTATCGGAAAAAGTCGAAGGTCCGACTGAAACTCGAACCAACACCAAAGCAAGTCAATGGGAAAGAAAAGTCGGCAGGGAGTGGAGGACAGTAAACACACCTACAGTGTCCATTTCAATGCCAACGATATCAATTCTTATTACTTAAGCTTGTCAACCTTAATTTACTTTATAATAATAGTAACGTATTAAAAACTGGGGGTTATTTGGCTAAGGTTGTGGGGGGGCAGGGCTGGCTCCAGGTTTTCGTGGGCCCCGGGCGAAAGAGTCTCAGTGGCCCCTTTAACACATACCACAATTCATGATGCTCCGATACGGCAGAGAAATATAGGTATAGTACAATGCCAAATACTTCACTTCTTACATTACATGAATGATATCTATTCTAAATTCTACAATAGCTCAAAAACTGGACAGTATAGTCCTCCATACAGTATTATGGTCACCACATAGTGCGCCATACAGAATGGGCTCCATATAATGCTCCATACAGAATAGGCCCCATATGTGCTCAATATGATGCTCCATATATAATGGGCTCCATGTTATGCCCCATAAATAATGAACCCCATATGATGCTCTAGTATATGATGGGCCCCATATAATACCATAGATCAACATATCAGTCACTAAATATAACCTAAGTAAATGGTAAGAATAGCGGCAAATGCCATACATTAATGGACTGAAACCATGTCGGACTGTAGTAGACCAACTGCAACTGCGGCAGGGGCAGCTAGTGTGGTGTCACATTGGTGACTTTTGTGGTATGTACCATATTATCATCTACCATTTATCTCTATATACATACTTATGTATTATAATTATGTGAATACCATCTCGTTTGATGCGAGTTGAGGTTTATTACATCTACCACATGCGGCTCCCCTTGCTGTATATACATTTTTACCGTGTTGCATGACACACACAGGGTTCACCTGTTGTGTGGTGTTTTTTATCCATATTTAGTAATAAAGTTTTTTCTATTTTCTCACATTGACCTTTGACTGCTTTTGTTCTTTGGTGTGTTCTATATGATGGGCCCCATATATGATGCTCCAGTGTATGATGAGCCCCATAAAATGCAACAAATATAATGGTCCCCATATATAATGCTCCATATATAATGGGCTTCATGTGATGCCCCATAAATAATGAACCCCATATGATCCTCTAGTATATGATGGGCCCCATGGATGATGCTCCAGTGTATGATGGGCCTATATAATGCTCCATATATAATGGGCCCCATATTATGCTCCAGTATATTATGGGCCCCATGTATGATGCTCCAGAGTATGATGGGCCTATATAATGCTCCATATATAATGGGCCCCATATGAAGCTCCAGTGTATAATGGGTCCCGTATATGATGCTCCAGTGTATGATGGGCCCCATTTATAATGCTCCAGTGTATGATGAGCCCCATATAATGCTCCAAATCTAATGGTCCATATATATAATGCTCCATATCTGACCTCATCTGGAATACTGTGTCCAGTTTTGGGCACCACATTTTAAAAAAGACATCAACAAACTGGAGCAAGTTCAAAGGAGAGCCACCAGAATGGTGACCGGTCTGCAAACCATGTCCTATGAGGAACGGTTGCAGGATTTGGGAATGTTTAGCTTACAAAAAAGAAGACTGAGAGGAGACTTAATAGCTGTCTACAAATATCTCAAGGGCTGTCACATTGTAGAAGGATCATCTTTATTCTCATTTGCACAAGGAAAGACTAGAAGCAATGGGATGAAACTAAATGGGAGGAGACACAGATTAGATATTAGAAAAAACCTTTTGACAGTTAGGGTGATCAAGGAGTGGAACAGGCTGCCACGAGAGGTGGTAAGTTCTCCTTCAATGGAAGTCTTCAAACAGAGGCTGGACAGACATCTGTCTGGGATGATTTAGAGAATCCTGCTTTGAGCAGGGGGTTGGACCAGATGGCCCAGGAGGTCCCTTCCAACTCTACCATTCTATGATTCTATATATAATGGGCTCTATGTGATGTCCCATAAATAATGAACCCCATATGAAGCTCTAGCATATGATGGGCCCCATATGATGCTCCAGTATATGATGGGCCTCATGGATGATGCTCCAGTGTATGATGGGCCTATATAATGCTCCATATATAATGGGCCACATATGATGCTCCAATATATTATGGGCCCCATGGATGATGCTCCAGTGTATGATGGACCTATATAATGCTCCATATGTAATGGGCCCTGTTATGATTTGGTAGCTGAGGAGAGCAGGCAAAAAAGGCAATACACCAGAGAGGTTGGAATCTACTGGATTGCAGTACCCTGACTAACCACCACAACTGAAGGCAGCCGTGGAGCGTACCTACGTTGGTCCTAGACGCCTCGTCACAGCCTGAGAAGCTAACTACACCTAAAGATAGAAAGAGGAAAACTATCTGCCCCGGAGTAGATCCCCAAAGAACATAGGAAGCCCTCAAACATGTAATGGCGGTTAGACAAGAGGAAATACAGACACAGACAGAAAATAGTATGAGCAAACGTTGGGGGAAGGTGGCACAAAATCCTTTGAAACCCAGGCATGGTTCATTTTAATGAAGGTGAGATCACCAACATTTTTGGTCAACAGCCGGGTCCTTCTTTCTGTCAGGATTGATCCAGCAGCACTGAAGAGTCTTTCTGATAGCACAAGCGAGCTTCTGTAAGGCATACTGTGCCAATTCAGGCCAGGTGTCCAGCTTACAGGCCCAGTAGTCAAAGGGGAATGAACTGTGAGGGAGAACATCGATAGGGGAGGAGAGGTAATTTTGAACCATAGTTGACACCTGCTGTCTGTTGTCTGTTGTAATCGATTCAGTATTAACAGTCGTGTGAGCGGTACTCGAGAAATTAGTACACAACATGGTCATGAAACCCCTGTCTCTAACGTCACTTCGGCTGTGTGCACCACAAACACCTCTTCCATTTGGCCCACTACGGCTCGTGGTAGAACCTGCACCGCTGTTGTGTGCTGGGAATGCCTCTATCTAACAGTTTACCAGAGTTGCTTGTTTGTTTGCCAATATTAGCTCTAGGTTCTCCTGTGGCATGATGTTCTGTAATTTGCCTTTATAGTGTGGATCGAGGATGCTGGCCAACCAGTAGTCATCATCCTTCATAATTTTGGCAATGCGGGGTCCCTTTTTAGGATCCGCAAGACATAATCACACATGTGGGCCAATGTTCCAGGTGTCAATGATGCACTGCCAGTGGTGGGTGGAGGAGCACTTTCTGGCAAATCCACATCCCTCCAGTCACGCACAAACCCTGTACCTGACCTAGGCAAGCCAACATTTTCTCTTGCCCCCTGAGAAGCATCCTCCTCCCCAAAATAATCATCCCCCTCATCCTCTTCCTCTTCTTCCTCCACCTCATCCAGGACAGTTCCCTGAGCAGACAATGGCTGACTGTCATCAAGGCTTCCCTCCTCCTCGGCTGCAGACGCCTGATCCTTAATGTGCGTCAAAGTTTGCATGAACAGATGCATAAGTGGGATGCTCATGCTTATGATGGCGTCGTCTGCGCTTACCAGCCGTGTGCATTCCTCAAAACACTGAAGGACTTTACAGAGGTCTTTCAGCTTTGACCACTGCACACCCAAAAACTTGATGTCTGCCCTCAAACTGAGTGCCCGTGTATCCTCCCACAAATGCATTACAGTCTGCCTCTGTTCGCACAGCCTCTCAACCATGTGCATGGTGGAGTTCCACCTTGTTGCAACGTCTATGATTAGGCGGTGATTGGGAGATGGAGCGATCGCTGCAGCCTCTGCATGCTACTGGAGTCTACGGGCGAGCGACGGATGTGCGAGCACAGTCTTTGCACCTTATGGAGCAGGGCTGTTAACTCCGAATAATTATTTATGAAGCACTGCATCACCAGGTTCAAGGTGTGAGCCAGGCAAGGTATGTGTCTGAGTTTTGCCAGGGCTATGGCAGCCTCAAAATTACGGCCGTTATCACTGACTACCTTGCCTGGCTCAAGATGTAGACTGCCCAGCCATGACTCTCGCTGCAAGTAGTCGGCCAGTACCTCCGCGGTGTGTCTGTTTTCACCCAAAGACATCATCTTCAAAACAGCCTGCTGACGCTTACCCCTAGCTGTTCGATAGTGGGACACCTCGTATCCAACACTGATAGCTGCGGATGGAGTGCTCATGTGACTGTGCTCTTGTCGACGAGCTTTCGCTTCTGGAGGAGGAGGAGGAGGATCGAACGCCTATATCGTGGGCTAGGCAGCACTGTCCCACAGCCGCTGTCCTATGTGGAGCCTGCATCCACCACATTAACCCAGTGTGCAGTGATGGACGCGTAACGGCCCTGGCCATGCCTACTGGCCCATGCATCTGTTGTGAGGTGCACCTTTCCACTCACTGATTGTTTGAGTGGATGGACAATGCGGTCTTTCACATGCAGGTGGAGGGCAGGGATGGCTTTTCTAGAAAAGAAGTGCCGACTGGGTAGGTCATAGCATGGGACAGCATAGGCCATGAGCTCTCGGAACGCTGCGCTTTCAACCAAACGGAAGGGCATCATCTCTAATGAGATCAGTTTGGCAATGTAGGCGTTCAAAGCCAGTGTACGCGGATGAGAGGATGAGTACTTTCTTGTCCTACTTAGAGTGTCTGCTAGGGTGAGCTGGACTTGAGAGCCGCAAATGGGAGAACTAGCGGTGGACATGGCGGACTGAGAGGGGGTTGGTGATGGTGGTGTTGATGGCCTAGATTCAGTCTTTCGTTGCAAAAACATTGTGATTCCCTGACTGCTTTGGCCTTGCGACGACACCTCAACATTTCTTGCTGGTGGTGTGCTAACCGGTGAGCTTACAGTGGGGAAGTGATTTAGCATTGCTGGCTACCTTCAGACGGAGCAGGTGCACATGTGCTACCTGAGGTTTTGTAGTCCGTCCATGCTTGCAAGTGCATGGTGTTTAAATGTCTAAGAATGCAACTGGTATTCAAATTTCAGAGATTTTTCCCTCGGCTAAAGGTCCTTCCGCACTTCTTACAGATAAACTTTGCCTCATCAATATTATTTTGGTCAAAAAAGTGCCACACTGCACTCTTCCTACTATGGGATAAATTTTCAGGGCTTGCACGCTGTGCTAATTTGACCGTCTGGCCAAGCTGTCCTGCAACTCTTTGTTTTTACGGGCCTGCCAGATAACCGCAGCTGCGATGTCGATGCCTGCTGCGGATCCTCCTCCTCTTCTGAGCTATTGCCAGCGGCACCCTCTTCACCAATGGATGCCAATCCGGGTCAACAACTGGGTCATCCATCACCTCCTCTTCAATTTCATCTGCACCTTCCTCTGTGTCACAGTGTAGGGTGGTATAGTATGCGGGAAGGGGCACCTGAGTTTCATCAGGGTCACATTCTGGCTCAGTAGACTGCAAGGGCAATGTAGTGCTTTGGGTGAATGTACAGAATCATATAGCAGTGGCTGTGCATCAGTGTCAGATTCATCTTGGACTGGGGAATTCAGGATTTGACTTGATAATCCAGGCATGGTATGTGAAAAGAGCTCCATGGAGTAATCTAAAGTGTGGCCTGCCGCATCCTTCACTTTTGGTGGGGGTGAAGGGCACAAGGAAAGGTGTTGTTCCTGACCAGGAGCCTGCACTTTTTGAAACTTCAGAAGAGGAGGCGATAGAGCTGGAGGCTGTTTCAGCAATGTAAGCCAAAACCTGTTCCTGATGCTCCGGCTTTAAAAGCAGTTTACCTACTCCCAGAAAAGGGAGCCATCCAGGCCTTCTGGAGCCAGACAATGACGCAGGATCAACACCTCCTGCCTTAGGTGCTATTGTGCTTTTGGCACTACCAGCAGATGCACTACCACCACCATCAGTACCAGCTGCCCCCCCCGCCCACGTCCGCGGCCTCTTCCACCATACTTCCTCATGTTTGGGAAAATGTACCAAAAATACCAGCAGATATATGGTACTGTAACAGAAGCGTACAGCTGTATACAGTGTAGGGGTAATTTTAAATCTCCGTATATATTTCCGGAGTCACACACAGACGCTCTCAGGCTCAATATGGATTAGACCAGAATATAAAAAGCAGAATAACGGTACTGTATCAGAAGCGTACAGCTTTATACAGTGTAGGGGGAATTGTAAATCTCCGTATATTTCCTGAGTCACAAACAGACGCTCAATCAGTATGGATTAGACCAGAATATAAAAAGCTGAAAAAGGGTACTGTATCAGAAGCGTACAGCTGTATACAGTGTAGGGGAAATTGTAAATATCCGTATATATTTCCGGAGTCACACACAGACGCTCACAGGCTCAGTATGGATTAGACCAGAATATAAAAAGCAGAAAAACGGTACTGTATCAGAAGCGTACAGCTGTATACAGTTTAGGGGAAATTGTAAATCTCCGTATATATTTCCGGAGTCACACACAGACGCTCACAGGCTCAGTATGGATTAGACCAGAATAAAAAGCAGAAAAACGGTACTGTATCAGAAGCGTACAGCTGTATACAGTGTAGGGGAAATTGTAAATCTCCGTATATATTTCCGGAGTCACACACAGACGCTCACTCAGTATGGATTAGACCAGATTATAAAAAGCAGAAAAAGGGTACTGTATCAGAAGCGTACAGCTGTATACAGTGTATGGGAAATTGTAAATCTCAGTATATATTTCCGGAGTCACACACAGACGCTCACAGGCTCAGTATGGATTAGACCAGAATATAAAAAGCAGAAAAATGGTACTGTATCGGAAGCATTCAGCTGTATACAGTTTAGGGGAAATTGTAAATCTCCATATATATTTCCGGAGTCACACACAGACGCTCACAGGCTCAGTATGGATTAGACCAGAATATAAAAAGCAGAAAAAGGGTACTGTATCAGAAGCGTACAGCTGTATACAGTGTATGGGAAATTGTAAATCTCAGTATATATTTCCGGAGTCACACACAGATAGTCAGCATGTATTTGTCCGTGATACCAGCCAGTACACGGTAGTGTGTGAGGAGCGTACAGCGTTATATGGTGTGGGAAAAAATGAATGCTCGGTAACTGTGCAGAAAAAAAGAATAAAAGTACCGTATATACTCGTGTATAAGCCGAGATTTTCAGCACCTTTTTTCGTGCTGAAAATGCCCCCTCGGCTTATACACGAGTCATAGGGCAGAAACCAGCGGGGGAGGGGATGCCGCGGCAGGAGCCGGTGGCTGGGATCATACTCACCCCTCCCCGTGCCATCGCTGAGGGTCCCTGCAATCCTGCGTTCTCCCCTTCCTGCAGCTCTTCTGCACTGAGCGGTGATGTAATACCCGCTCATTAAGGTCATGTAATATGGACGCGACGCCACTCCCATGGGCGTGGCCTCCATATTCATGGCCTTAATGAGCGGTATTACATCACCGCTCAGTGCAGAAGAGCTGCAGGAAGACGGGGAGAACGCAGGATTGCAGGGACCCTCAGCGATGGCACGGGGAGGGGTGAGTATGATGGAGGAGAGGACAAGGAGCATGGAACAGGACGGGAGGGGAGAACGGTGGACGGGGGAAGCATAGAGGAGGACGGGGGAAGCTGGAGCAGGACGGGGGGGGAGATCGGTGGACGGGGGAAGCATAGAGGAGGACGGGGAAAGCTGGAGCAGGACGGGGGAAGCATGGAGGAGGACGGGGGAGAACGGAGGACGGGGGAAGCATGGAGCAGGAGGGGGGGAGATCGGTGGACGGGGAAGCGTGGAGGAGGACGGGGAAGCATGGAGCAGGACAGGGGAGGATGGAGGGCACAGAGGAGCACTGAGCAGGACGGGGGGCACAGGAGGACGGAGAAGGAATGGGGGAGCACAGCGGAGGACGGAGCAGGAGGGGGGAGTACAGAGGAGAATGGGGGAGCACAGAGCTGGATGGGGGAGCAAGGAGCAGGACGGGGGCAGCACGGAGCAGGAGGGCAGTTTATACACCCGGCTTATACACGAGTCAATAACTTTTCCCAGTTTTTTGTGGCAAAATTAGGGGGGTCGGTTTATACACGGGTCGGCTTATACACGAGTATATACGGTATTAGTGCTGTGTTAAAAGCAGTCTGCACAGCAGTGAACACACAGCAATACAGCTATCAGGCAGCCTAATAACCAGCGCTGCTGCACACAAGAAAATCCTCCCCGTCACTGCACACTAACTGTACAGCACAATTGCTATCAGCACAAGCACAGAAGAACTTCTCTTTCCAGCCCTAACTCTCTCCCTACTGATAAACAGCGTCAGCAACCTCCCTACTGTTAAGATCGGCAGAAGTAAAATGGAGGTCGGCGGTCAGGGCTTTTATAGACACTATGACGCCACACAAAGCAAGCCAATCACTGCAATGCCCTTCTCTACGATGGTGGTGGACGCTGCACATGTCATCTCGTTGCCCACAGTGTACGTCCTTGCTCATTGGCTGAAAAAAGGCGCCTGCAAGCATTATGGGAAAACCTACTTTGGCACTCGTTTTGCCGAACGCATTGCCGACTTCATGCTATGGTCGAGCGAAACCCGACTTTGGCGAAAGTCGGCGACTTATGAATCTGACCGACCTGTTTCGCTCAACTCTAGTGAACACACCTTGATTTAACATGTCCCTTTTGTCACATTATTTTCAGGGGTACATCATTTCTGTCCAGGCCTATTTCATGAGTTTTCTTTTTTTAAAAATTCTGTGGAAGCATGGTTGAAAAGCAGTGTCTGACTGTCATTTGTTCATTTTCATTGATTTTTTATTTATTATGACTTTTGTCAGATTCAAGTTATTTCTGTGACCATTGTGGGTTTTTCTGTCATTAAATGAGGTGTACCAACAATTTTGACCACGTGTGTATATTGAAAATACAAAGACACACAATAAAAGTTATTTATAATGTTAATGATGATCAAACTTGTTCTAGCTTGTCGTTCAGACCATCCAGAAATAAACTTTGCAATTTAAATATCAAAAATGATTCTTTAGCATTCAGGTTTTTTTTTCTATTTAGGGATGTTATATTGATTTATTCCAGTAGAGTAACTTTGACCAAGTCAAAGTTTTTATTATGCTTCATCACTATATGTCTAGATAGACTTTGCGTTAAATTTAATTTTTTTTTAAAGGCTATTTCAACAACTCCCATGGGATATATTTTTTCTTTAAACTACCCATTTCCATCAACTGTTTTACAGTGTGTTTTGCACATGATAGTCTTATCTGTATGAAATAATTCCAAATCTAGATATATAATTTTATTACTTGCAATATGAGCTGTGAATGTAAGGCCCCATTCACTGTCATTGAGTCCTCTCACAAATTTTATAGCCTCCTGCTCCGTTCTACCCCATGTGATGATTGGATCATCAATATATCAGCGATACTATGTAATATATGTTTTATACTCATCCGACATAATTGACGATAGGGAGTCGGGACTCGAATTGCCCCATAAACAAATTTGCAAACATTGGGGCGACCCGAGTCCCACCGATATGCCATAAAATTAAGGCTGCTAAGGGTACTTATTCCCTCATCGCCATTTTAAAACGGCGATGGGGAATAAGGGTGTAATACCCCCCAGAGTTGAAAAATCTCCTGGGTCTCGGCTACTGGGGGTAGTTGAGACCCCGGAAAATATGATCAGGGCTGGATGTTTAAGTGTCCGATCACAAAAAAAACAAGTGTGCCTGCTGTTTCAATGATTTCTCCCTCTTCTGACATGATTCACATGTCAGAGGAGAGAGAAATTATGTCCCCCTAAGAATACCCGGTACCTCTGCCATCCCCAGATCCTCTTTATCTGTCCCCCAGCCCGGCGACATCTCCTGGAAAAATAAATGGTGGGAGCATGCACAGTCCAACCGCCAAGAAATGCCAGCCTGTACCGAGCACCAATTTGAATTTTTTCCTATTGGTTCCTTTTGATCACTGTAATAGACCCTATCACAGTGATCAAAATAAAAAAATAATAAATCAAATCCCCCTTTGTATCTTAGATAAAAATGATGAAATACAATTTTTTTTATTGTTTTCCATCCTTTGCAGTTGGGCTTAGGGCTGGACTTAGGGTTAGGGTTTGGATTAGGGTTGGGGTTAGGGCTGTGCTTAGGGTTGAGTTAGGGTTGTGTTAAGGTTAGGGTTGGTGTTAGAATTGAGGTTTTTTCAAAAGTAAAAAATAAAGTCGATATGACGGATGGTGTTGAGTGCAGGTGTTTGCTATTCGAGTTTGCATCAGGTGCTCAGGTATGCACAGAGTATTGCAGATCACCGCATGTTTTTTTTTGGGAGTGTCTAAGAGCCACGAAACATACGGGGCTGGGACTCCAGCCTGTCACTCGAGCACCTGCGATATTCGGTGCATACCCGAGCACCCGATGCAAACTAGAGTAGCAAGCACTTGAAATCAACACTAATGACGACATATTCAGTATGACAACCTAATGTTATCAAATTCTGTGTCCGACCTGTGGGTTCAAAATGCTCACTATATCCCTAGATAAAATCCTTGAGGGGTGTAGTTTCCAAAATGGGGCAATTTGTGGGGGATTTCCACTATTTAGGAACATCAGGGGCTCTCCGAAAGTGACATGGCGTCTGCTAATTATTCCAGCAAATTTTACATTCAAAAAGTCAAATGGTGCTACTTTCCTTCTGAGCCCTGCCGTGCGCCCAAACAGTGGTTTTCCGCCACACATGTGGTATCGGCATACTCAGGAGAAATTGCACAAAAAAAATGTTCATTTTTTCCTTCTACATTCTTCAGTTCCTGTGAAGCACCGAAGGGTTAACAAACTTCTTGAATGTGGTTTTGAGCATCTTGAGGGGTGCAGTTTTTAGAATGGTGTCACTTTTGGGCACTTTTTGTCATACAGACCCCTCAAAGTCACTTCAAATGTGAGGTGGTCCCTAAAAAAATGGTTTTCTTAATTTTGTTGGAACAATGAGGAGTCACTGGTCAACTTTTAACCCTTATAACTGCCTAACAAAAAAATTATGTTTCAAAAATTGTGGTGATGTAAAGTATACATGTGGGAAATGTTACTTATTAACTATTTTGTGTGACATGGAAATGTTACTTATTAACTATTTTGTGTGACATGTCTCTCTGATTTAAGGACATACAAATTAAAAATTTGATAATCGTGAAATTAAAAAAAATTTCACCAAATTTCTGTTTTTTCACAAATAAACGCAAGTCATATCAAAGAAATGGTACCACTATCATGAAGTGCAATATGTCAGGAAAAAAAATCTCAGAATCACCGGGATCTGTTGAAGCATTCCAGAGTTAAGAACTCAAAGTGCTAGTGGTCAGAATTGTAAAATTTGGCCTGGTCATTAACCACTTCACCCCCAAGGGTGGTTTGCACGTTAATGACTGAGCCAATTTTTACAATTCTGACCACTGTCTCCTTACGAGGTTATAACTCTGGAACGCTTCAACGGATCTTAGCGATTATGAGACTGTTTTTTGTGACATATTGTACTTCACTTGTAGAAAACAATGGAAAAAGCAAGCCTGGGCCATCAGGAAATTGGTAATATCAAGTAGAGAGTAACCTGAGGCAAAACATTTTCAATGCAGAAAAATATTTATTAATCCAAGGATGCACAGAAAAATAACACCAACGTTTCGGCACAGGAGCCTTTATCAAGGTTATATTTCTAAATAAAGAGAAATGTTATGATTTGGTAGCTGAGGAGAGCAGGCAAAAAAGGCAATACACCAAGGAGGTTGGAATCTACTGGATTGCAGTACCCTGACTAACCACCACAACTAAAGGCAGCCGTGGAGCGTACCTACGTTGGTCCTAGACGCCTCGTCACAGCCTGAGAAGCTAACTACACCTAAAGATAGAAAGAGGAAAACTATCTGCCCCAGAGCAGATCACCAAAGAACATAGGAAGCCCTCAAACATGTAATGACGGTTAGACAAGAGGAAATACAGACACAGACAGAAAATAGTATGAGCAAACGTTGGGGCCCAATCTTCCTAGAAAGAAAAGGATAGGAAGGACACTTACTGCAATCCAAAAAACCCTAAAAAAATACCAACTCACTAATTGCAAAAACACCTGAGATCACACGACCTCTACCACCTAAATTAGTTCTCTGGTGTAACAAAACTAAGCAGCAGCCACTGAAAAAAACTGGAAAAGGCAAATGAACAAATAACAGAGGCTCAGATAAACTGAGAGGAGCACAAGCCCCCAGAGGGGACCTGGCTGACCTCCACAGAAGTGCAGGACAAAATGCAAAAAGCAAGCACAAAAAATAAAAGCAGAAAATATCTTATCTGTTAGCTGAAGATGCAGGCAAGACACAGCAAGCTTCCAAGTGAACCAGGAACCAAAGTTGAGACAAGAACAATTGATCACCAGCAACCCTGATGGGAGGGAACCTCCCTTATATAAGACCAGTCTGTAACACCTGATTGCCAATCTTCACAATCTTCATTGAATAGTTCAGTACTGTTTGTAACCACCAGAGGGAGCCTCTGCTCAGAATTCATTTCTAACACATTCACAACAGAGAAAGGGGAAACAGTAATTACCAAAAGAAATAAATAAATAAAATAATAATAGTAGTGTGCACCCCTAGTTATATGACGCAGTATGCAGTAGTAGAAAATAAACACACAAGTAGCATATTCCTTAATTGTACAAAAAAAGGGGGGAGGATCTTATCCAAACAATATTTACATATATTTTACATATGTTACAATCTCATATAATACTATCACAATCAACCGCTAAGTAATATGGAAATATGGAGTTGTAAGACAGAAATATGTATACACACATGTACATGATTATTACATATGAGAAAGTAAAAGACGATTAGTCTGCAGGTAATCACTGTAAAAATAGATAGATACCTGTGCGCTTCCAGGAACTTAGTAAAGGTGCTATGAGGAGAGAAGAAAAAATAAAATAAATAAAGCCTGTGAATACCTGTGGGGTCTAAGACCAGTCCCAAGTAAGCAGAACGAAGAGTGATGAGAAGACAAACCTGGAGGATGTGAAGATCAGGGAACTAGCCGCTGAGAGGGACGTGTGCTGGGCGCTCACAAGTGTCCACTATTTAAACAGAGCGGCACTCAGGAAAAAACAGGAAGTGGGCGAACCGTCTAGCAACGCTAGCGCGTTGTGTATGTATATATGTGTATATATTAGTATGTCTGATTGCATGGGACGTACTATCCCGTCCGTAGTCTTATGGGCCCAGGTACCATGGACGGGATAGTACGTCCGATGGCAGAAAGGGATTAAGGGGTTAAAACAGTTGCTGGAAATAGGTATTTAGATTTCAATAGTGCTCATTTCCTGAAATGGAAAATGATTATTCTATCACGTCAATTTCACCAAATTAGGAGAAATTGTACCTTGACGTCTGAGGTAAGGTAGGCAGAGATTTCTTCCAGGCATCGAACCTGGAAGAAATAATAAAACGTTAAAGATTAAAACTCAATTTCTCAACATCTAGACCACAGCTACGAGGCAAACAGGTGAGACTATTTTAGCCATTCTATTACCTGTTGTCCACAGGAATAGGTTATATACATCCCGTGGGGTGACAGATTAAGGTTTCAGACCTTAAAGGCAGTCAAAATTATCTGAGTACACAAATCTCCAAGGGAGCCCAAACTTTTGCATCAGCCCATTTTCCTTTTGTAATTTTTAAAATGTAAAAAATTACTCTCTTTCTCTCTTTATATACATAAATCTTCCTTCTCACCCCTACTGGGGGTGGTCTTTTTTGGCCTTTCTCATTCTCGGGTCCTCTACCAGAGGCCTGGAAGTTTGAGGGTTCTGCACAAGTTCTTAGTTGTTCCCAGCATTGCGCTTTTCTGAACAGAGAGCTCATATGTTGCTCCTGGGATCTGTTGTGGCCATTTTTCCAACTTAGGGATCACTGCTCCAAGTGCTCCAATCATCACTGGAATCACTGTTGCCTTCACCTTCCACATCTTCTCCAGTTCTTCTTTGTGGCCCTGGTATTTCTCCAGCTTCTCATATTCCTTCTTTCTGATGTTGCTGTCACTTGGCACTGCCACATCTCTTATGATTGCTGTCTTCTGATCCTTATCTACTATCAAAATGTCTGGTTGGTTAGCCAACACCCGCTTATCTGTATATAGCTTGAAGTCCCACATGATTTTAGCCCTTTCATTCTCCACCACTTTCTCTGGGGTTTCCTACTTGGACTTAGGGGGACTTAAGAAATGGCCGGAGCAAAGCCCCCCCCTCCTCCCAGGAGGCGTGGGAGGAGGCCAACATGACGGGGGGGTTGGAAGGGTTAGTTGGGGGGAGGAGTATTTAGATTAAGGGGTCTATATAGGGAGGTGGTTACAGGCCTCAGGTCAGTTTCCCGCCTTTAGAAAAACTGTTAACATGTCCGAGGTGGAGAGAGCTCTGGAGCTGCTGAGGGAGACGGCTTTATCGCAGCCTTCAGGGTGGCTAGAGGCACAGGTCGCAGGTATTGCTCCTGGTACCTCCAGGCAGTCAGCCCCATCTCCGGTTAGGGAGCGGCGGTCAAGAAGGGTGAGGCCCCCTGAGCGGCTATCCCCAGATGCAGCTCCCAGGGCCTCGCGTCGCCGTAGGAGCCCCTCTAGGGAACCTCCAGGCCGGGCGCCACAATGTTCTCGGGCTAGCAGGCCCCGGCCTGGGAGGAATCCGGTTGCTCGGCGGGGCCCTGCGGCGGTGTCTAGGCCTCCGCCTCACGCTAGCGGAGGGGCGGAGCCAGCACGCGCTAGACAGCAGAGGCGTAAGGGATCTGCGGGGGGCCGCGGCAGCGGTACCGTCGCTGTGCAGCTTGCCTCTCCCTGCAGTACAGAAGCGATCGCCGGTGGCGCAGCGGCCTGCGTTCAGGCAGGGCCTGTGACTTCATCCCCCACTGACAGTGGGGTAGCGGGTATGTCGGCAGGCTGTGGTAGCGGGAGGCCTGCGGTGCGGCCTGGCTCTCCACGCAGGTCACGATTAAGTAATGACAGGGCAGCGGCCTGCTCGGCGGCAGGGCCAGTACAGTCTTCCCTCACAGGCAGTTTTTTCGGGGGTCGCCCGAGTGGGTGGCCTGCTTTCACCGCCGGCAGCACGATGATTAGCCCATTAATTTGCGCGACAGCGGCCTGCAGTGCAGCAGGGCCGGGACCATTGACCCCGCTACAGGGTGGCGGGAGAAGTCATCCTGGTATTATAGATGGATCACGGCGGGCCATTGCTGTGCAGGCCCTTTGTGTGATGGGTGCTAGGGACGTGGCGACCCAGGTAGTGGAGGCATTTGGGACCCAGCGGGCGGGATCCTCTCTGGCGTTTGGGCCCTCTACGCCAGTCGTTTTAGAGGGGAGTCCTAGTCATCAGCAATAGGCTACGGGAGTCGCCGTCGTTGGCCAGGACGGAGTGGAGGCATCCGAGGATCCAGGTTTTGCGGCTGGAGGGCTCACAGCACCCTCGCAGCCCGGTGAGTACACTTTTTTGTCTGGCGTTTGTCACCCAAATTTGTCTTCTACACAGTGTTTGGGGGGTCAGGTGGGCGATTATCAGGGCAGTGGGGGTTCTGCGTTGAGTGGGGAAGTAACTGGGGGTGTTAGGGACATGTTAGTGGGCGTGCGGGATTTATTGTCAAGTTTGGAACGGGGTTTGGGTGGTTCATCTCCGTTGGCTGCATGGGTTGGGTCGCAGGTTGGTGGGCATACCGGGCCGAGTGGGTCGGAGTTGGCGGGTCCTATGGGTGAGCCGGTGTCGGTATCAGTGCAAACTGAGAAGGAGAAGGTGTGTCGCGTGCATTTAGATGATAGGGCACACGGGGAGGTATACGTATGTTTTGAAGGCCCATTGGGGGCGCATTTGAAGAAGGAAGTTAGAGAGCGCATTTGGAAGGACGAATATGTGGAGATTTTCTCGTTGTTGCCTCTTGGTAAATTTAATTTGGACAAGAGCAAAAAAGAGGACAGTAAAAAAGAGGAGGAAAAACGCAGGTGGCGCCTGATTCCCCAGACGTTTGTTAATTGGCAACAAGCTTTCGCCATTTTGGCAAGTGTCATTGGGGAAAAGGCTCCGGATAATTGTTCGGCCCTATTTTGCTATTTGGATGCCATAGGTGAAGCTTACAGGGTATATGGCGGGCAAGCTTGGCTTAGGTATGATGAACAATTCCGGCAGAGATAGGCAATTCGTCCTGCTATTCGTTGGGATCAAAAAGATATTGGTTTGTGGATGCGGGTCATAGCGCAAAACAAATTTAGCCATTCCTTTCATGGGGGGGCTGGGAGCACCAGCCAGAGTAATAACACCTCCGGCACAGCCGGCGGCAACGGGCAAAGACAGGCAGGAGGGCATAAGTCGGGGGTATGCTGGCAATTTAACGACGGCCAGTGCAAGTTTGGGGCGAGTTGTAAATTCAAACACATCTGCTCCACCTGCAATGGCGCATCTCACGGAGCATCCAAGTGTTTTAGGAAAGGAAAAGGAAAATTTGGAAGCGGTAATTCGCAAGGGTGAGACTCTGGTGAAACTGGAAAGGATGGTCCCTTATCTAAATAGATATGGGGACCGGGAAAAAGCGGCATTGTTGTACTCGGGTTTTAAGGACGGTTTTGTCATTCCCAATCCACCATTTGATATTCCGCGAGTACTGAGAAACCTGCAGTCGGCATTGTTACATTGTTTCGGATAAGCTGGCAAAGGAAGTTTTGTTGGGTAGAATGGCTGGCCCGTTTATGTGCCCCCCCTTTTCAGATTTGGTTGTCTCCCCTTTGGGAGCTGTTCCAAAAAAGGAGCCGAATAAGTTTTGACTTATCCAACATTTGTCATACTCGTGGGGCAGGTCAGTGAATGATGGCATTGATCCTGAGATTTGTTCTGTAGTTTACTCCTCGTTTGATGAGGCGGTGCGGTGGGTGAGAAAGTGTGGTCGAGGGGCCCTTTTGGCCAAGACAGACATCGAGTCTGCGTTTCGCTTGTTGCCGGTGCACCCTGATAGCATAAAGCTACTGGGTTGCTATTGGGATGGTGTGTTTTTTGTTGACAGGTGCTTACCCATGGGGTGTTCCTTATCTTGTGCGTATTTTGAAGCTTTCAGTTCTTTTCTTGAATGGGTGGTACGTGACGTTTCGGGTTTTGATTCGGTTATTCATTATTTGGATGACTTCTTGTGTGTTGGGCCAGCAGATTCATGGCAGTGTTCTAGGATTTTAAAAGCAGTTCAGTGGGTGGCTGAGCGGTTTGGAGTCCGTTGGCGCCTGACAAGACGGAGGGTCCAAGTACGTGTCTGTGTTTTCTAAGGATCGTTATTGACACCGTTGAATGGGAGTTCAGGCTTCCTGAGGACAAGCTATCGGCTTTGAGAGCGGAGGTGGTCAGAGTGCGTCGATTGAAAAAACTGTCATTGCGTGATCTTCAGTCGTTGTTGGGGAAGCTGAATTTTGCTTGTCGGGTGATGCCGATGGGGCGAGTTTTTTCACGTAGGCTGGCAAGCACTACTTCAGGTGTTCGAGACCCTCATCATTTTATCAGGTTGTCCGCGGGGCTTAAGGCGGACCTGTCAGTTTGGGAATCTTTTTTGGAGGGGTAAAATGACCGCTCCTTGGTAATGGCTGAGGTTGTGGACAATGATGCTTTGGACTTGTTTACTGATGCGGCTGGCGGGATTGGTTTTGGGGCATATTTCAAGGGACAATGGTGCGCATCTCATTGGCCCAAAGAATTGTTGGAGATTTTCCCTATCCTCGTGGCTGTACATTTGTGGGGGCGTGTTTTTCGTAATCAACGGGTGCGCTTTAATTGCGATAATATGGGAGTGGTATGCGCGATTAATGGTCTCACCGCATCGTCCCCCCCTGTGGTTCGGGTGTTGCAGGAATTGGTGTTGGTATGTTTGTCCTTGAACACTCATGTTACAGCGACTCATGTTCCTGGTGTGAAGAACGAAATTGCTGATTCTCTTTCTCGTTCACAGTGGGATCGTTTCCGGTCATTCGCGCCAGAAGCAGAGTTAGTGGGTCTAACGTGTCCGGAGGAGCTATGGAAGGTGGCTTTCGGGCCACAGGGTCGTTGATCAGGTCTTCGCTAGCCCCCAAAACTTGGGAGGCGTATCAGGCGGTTTGGCGGATGTGGGAAGGGGTTTTCGCCGCTGGATCATGCATTGGCATCGGACACGACTGGGAGCGAATTTTGTTGTCCTCGTTGGGACAGGGTGCGACGGAGGGTTGGTCTTGCGCGAAGGTATCGCGGGTTTTGGCTGCTTTATCTTTCGGTTTTCGTTTACGTGGAATTCAGGATTTTACTAAAACGTTTTTGGTTAGGCAGGCAGCAAAAGGATATCTTCGTGTAAAAAGTCGGGGTGATACCAGGCGCCCAATTTCATTTAGCTTGTTAGAACAGTTGGGCCTCGCGTTAGAGTCGAATTTAGAGTCAGAGTCGAATTTTGAAGTGGCGTTGTTTCGCTTAGCTTTTTCATTTGCATTTTTTGGGGCCTTACGGGTGGGTGAGCTGGTTTCGCCGAACAAACCTGTTGTAGGCGGGTTATTGGCGAGGGACGTCGTGTTGACTTCACGGGTGTTGAGTTTTGGCTGCGGAGGTCTAAGACAGATCAGGCTGGTAAGGGTCGATGGGTGGTTTTGCGTTGTGTGCAGGGCTCTTTAATGTGCCCGGTTCAATGTTTTTAGCGTTTTCGGGAGTTTCGGCCTAGCCTGGATGGTTCGTTGTTGTGTCATGAGGATGGGGGTAGTTTGTCTCGGTATCAGTTTAGTGCCATTTTTAAGAAGTCTATTCGGATATTGGGCCTGGATGATTCTCGTTTTGCTCCTCATTCTTTCCGAATCGGGGCAGTGACGGAGGCAGCGGCAGGGGGTTTGAGTCCGGCGTCCATTCAACGTATTGGCGGTTGGAAGTCAGGCCGGTATCAGAGTTACATCAGGCCTTAGTTTCGTCAAGTGTGGAGGGGATGATCGGGGGAGTGGTGTTATGTCTCCGGGTACTCCGGTATTTTGTATTTTAGACTTGTTTTCTCTTTCAGGTATCGGGCCTGTGCTTGTGTGGATTTTTGGCCATTCCTTCGTTTACTGGGGAGCGCTGTGAGCTGACGTCAGGAATGAAGGTCGACAACTGGGTTTTCCCAGGAGCACGGCTGTGGTGCGGTGGATTGGTTTTAGAGGAATGGAATGGAGAAAGGTTCTCCAGGAAATACATGGTTGTGTTTGGAAGGACCATGCTCCTGACATTTTAGTTCTCCATGTTGGGGGCAATGATTTGGCTGTTCGACCTTCCCGGGAATTAGTAAAGGACATTAAGCAGGATTGTTTGCGTTTGTGGTTATTATATGCAGGAGTTACTATTGTTTGGTCTGAAATTGTTCCACGCAGGCGATGGCGTTCAATGAGGTCCTTGGTAAAAGTCAACAAGGCCAGGATAAAAGTGAATAGAGCAGTTTATTCATTTATTTTGAGGAATGGGGGAGTGTCAGTGTGGCATTTTGATTTGGAGAAGGGCGAGGGCGATTTTTGGTTGGCGGGCGGGGTCCACCTAAATGGGGTGGGTTCTGATATTTGGGCGCTCGGCCTTCAGGAAGGTATAGAAAAGGCCATGGCATTGCGGTTTGGGGGGGTCTCGGGCCATCGAGGTGTTCAATGGGCCCTCGTTGTGGCGGCTCGGGGTGGGGGGGGAGTCCTTGAAGTCGGTTGGAAATTGGTTTTGGAGACTCTGGATAGGGTCTCCTCCATCTGGAATTACGTTGATGGTGATCTGGTGAGATGTGGACGGGGAGTTCCGCAGGAGTGGGCGGATCCTCGAGGAGGTGGGTGAGCAGCATATCATGGTGTGCGTTGCTGCTCCTGAGCCTGTGGGGTAACGGCTGGGAGCAACATGATGGGTGTTGTTCACAACAATTTTGGGTTAATTCACCAAGATCTTTGTGGCTTCAAGGACTCCTCCTCAACGTTAATATATTATTTGGTATTTTTGTTAATGTTTGTGTATTTAATAAAAGGCTGCTGTGGCCATTACAACTCCAAATAATTTGGTCTCTGTGTATTTGTGAGCGGCGTATTGGAGTGGGTATTTTACTGGTTTGGTGGTATAGGTGAAGGTTAGCTTAGACTCCCCGCAGGTAAGCGACTTGACAATACCAACGTCAAGGCACTGTCACACTTAGCGATCACACCAGCGATCACGACAACGACACGACCTGGCGAGATCGTTGGTGCGATCGCTATATGGTCGCTAGTAGCTTCCAAACACAAAGATCTCATCAGAGATCAGCGATCTGTATAACAACCTCTGCGGTCGTTGGGAAAACCTAGTCCCTCCTGCGACGCTGGTAAAGTCGTTCATAAAGGGTGTCACACTCAGCGATTCAGGCTCACCAGCTGGACACCAACGACCAAAAAACGGCTCAGAACGTTCATCAACGATCAGCGACATTGCAGCGGGGGCCACATCGGCGCTACATGTCACACACAGCGACGTCACTAACGAGGTCGCTGCTGCGTCCTAAAATCGCTGACGCTTTAGCGCTCTCGCTAGCGATCTCGCTTAGTGTGACAGTACCTTTAGCCCATATGCTGTGCAGATGTTCCTGTTACACAATTCCCGCTACTTGGTTGTGGCATTCGGTATACGCTGTTCCTGCTTGCATTTTGCATCCTGTCACTATGTGTTGGACCGTTTCTGAGGTTTCTTTGCATAGTTTGCACCTTGGGTCTTGTCTTGCGTGGTAGATTTCTGCTTTGGATCTGGTATTTAGTGCTTGCTCTTGTGCCGCTATGATTAGTGCCTCTGTGTTGTCTCAGAGTCCAGCTTTCTCCAGCCATTGGAAGGATTTCTCTATGTCAGCCACCTCCATTATCTGTCGATGGTACATCCCATGCAGCGGCTTGTTTTGCCATGGAGCTTCATGTTCCTGTTCTTCCTTCTAGATCTGTGGTTTTTGCTCACTTAGGCTTTCTCTCAGCATTTCATCTTTTGGTGCCATTTTTCTGATGTATTCCTGGATACTCATTGTTTCATTCGTGATACTGGCTTGGATGCTTGTCAAGCCTCGACCACCCTCCTTTCTGTTGGTATACAATCTTTGGGTGCTAGACTTAGGGTGGAGACCTCCATGCACTGTGAGGAGCTTTCGTGTTTTCACATCTGCAGCTTCCATCTCTTCTTTTGGCCAGCACACTATACCAGTAGGGTATCTGATAACTGGCAGGGCATATGTATTGATGGCACGGATTTTATTCTTCCCGTTGAGCTGGCTCTTCAGGACCTGTCTTACCCTTTGATAGTATTTGGATGTTGCTGCTTTCCTTGCCTCCTCATCATGGTTACCATAGCCCTATGGGATGCCGAGGTATTTATAGCATGTCTGTACATCTGCTATATGCCCTTCTGGTAATTCCACTCCCATCAGTCTGGACTACCTTGCCTCTCTTTATTACCAACCGATCGCACTTCTACAGTCCGAAGGACATCCCAATGTCTTCGCTGTAGGTCTTTGTCAGGTGGATCAGTGAATTGATGACTCGCTCGTTTTTCGCATACAGCTTGATGTCATCCATGTAGAGGAGGTGGCTGATGGTGCTTCCATTCTTGAACTTGTATCCATAGCCAGACTCTGCAATTATCTGGCTGAGGAGGTTCAAGCCTATGCAGAACAGCAATGGGGACAGTGCATCACCTTGGTATATGCCACATTTGAAGGTCCCTTGTGCTAGTTGTCTTGAGTTGACTTCCAATGTTGTTCTCTCTATAGCCCCATTGAGTTTCTGAGGAAGGTTCTTAATTTCCTGTTGACATTTTAGAGAACCAAGCAATCACAGATCCATGTGTGTGGCACTGATTCATAGGTTTTCCTGTAGTCAATCCAGGCTGTGCTGAGATTGGTCTGTCTGGATCTTGAGTGACTTGCTCTATTTACTAGCCAGGAGCTGGTGCCTAGAGCCTCTGGTGTTGGTCCCAATGCCTTTCTGAGCTGGATTCATCTACTGGTTCATATGGTTCTGTAGCTTGGTGGCTATGATGCCTGACAGGAGTTTCCATGTATGTTTTGTAAGGCAGGTTATTGGGTGGTAGTTGTATAGATCTGTTCCTCTGTGAGGATCCTTCATGATCAGCACTTCTCTTCCTTGTGTTAGCCAAGCTGGGTGGTGTTGTGAATGTGTTAGAAATGAATTCTGAGCGGGAGCTCCCTCTGGTGGTTACAAACAGTACTGAACCATTCAATGAAGATTTTGAAGATTGGCGATCAGGAGTTACTGACTGGTCTTATATAAGGGAGGTTCCCTCCCATCAGGGTTGCCGGTGATCAATTGTTCTTGTCTCAACTTTGGTTCCTGGTTCACTTGGAAGCCTGCTGTGTCTTGCCTGCATCTTCTGCTAACAGATAAGATATCTTCTGCTTGTATTTTTGTGCTTGCTTTTTGCATTGTTTCCTGCACTCTTGTGGAGGTCAGTCAGGTCCCCTTCGGGGGCTTGTGCTCCTCTCAGTTTATCTGAGCCTCTGTTATTTGTTCATTTGCCTTTTCCAGTTTTTTCAGTGGCTGCGGCTTAGTTTTGTTACACCAGAGAACTAATTTAGGTGGTAGAGGTCGTGTGATCTCAGGTGTTTTTGTAATTAGTAGAGTTGGTACTTTTTGGGTCTTTTTGGGATTGCAGTGGGTGTCCTTCCTGTCCTTTTCTGTCCGGGTAGATTGGGCCCCAACGTTTGCTCATACTATTTTCTGTCTGTGTCTGTATTTCCTCTTGTCTAACTGCCATTACATGTTTGGGGGCTTCCTATGTTCTTTGGTGATCTGCTCCGGGGCAGATAGTTTTCCTCTTTCTATCTTTAGGTGTAGTTAGCTTCTCAGGCTGTGACGAGGCGTCTAGGACCAACGTAGGTACGCTCCACGGCTGCCTTTAGTTGTGGTGGTTAGTCAGGGTACTGCAATCCAGTAGATTCCAACCTCTCTGGTGTATTGGCCGTTTTTGCCTGCTCTCCTCAGTTACCAAAACATAACAGTATCACCGGCCAAACTGAAAATTATATGGTACTCACAGAAGGGAAAAATAGTGTGAAAAAAAAAAAAAAAGAGAAAGGATTGTCAGAGTTGTCAGAGATTTTTTTTTTCCCTCTGTTTCTCTGAGTGCTGAGGAGGATTTTTTTTTTTCTCAATGGAGCTTGCACAGTTGTCTGGCCGTGTGGATCAGCTTGCCACTGAAGTTCGGAGTATTGCTATCTATCTTGCTAGGTTGCCGGTTGTGGAACCCAGGATTCCCATGCCAGATTTGTTTTTAGGGGATCGAGCTAAATTTCTGAATTTCAAAAATAACTGTAAGTTGTTTTTGTCTTAAAACCTAAGTCCTCAGGGAACGCATTGCAGCAGGTTCAAATTGTCATCTCTCTCCTGCGCGGCGATCCTCAGGATTGGGCTTTTTCCCTGACACCTGGGGACCCTGTTTTGAGTAATGTCGATGCATTTTTTCTGGCTCTGGGGTTATTGTACGATGAACCTAATGTCACTGATCAAGCTGAAAAAACCTTGTTGGCATTAAATCAGGGGCTTGAGGACGCTGAGTTATACTGTCAGAAATTTCGTAAGTGGGCAGTCCTGACCAAATGGAATGATGATGCTTTGGCAGTCCTTTTTCGGAAGGGTCTGTCAGAGAATGTAAAAGATGTTATGGTGGGTTTCCCTGCTCCCTCTGGTCTCAATGATTCTATGTCATTAGCGATTCAAATTGACAGACGTTTGCGTGAGCGTAGAGGTATGCGTGGAATAGTGTTGCCTTGTGAACCAGCTTCTGAACCCATGCAGTGTGATAGAGTGGCTTCTGGGGCACAGCGTCATGAGTTTCGAAAACGCAATGGGTTATGTTTCTACTGTGGTGACGCCTCTCATGCTATTTCAGTCTGCCCTAAGCGGGGAAGACGTTTTGCACGCTCAGTTGTCTTGGGTAGTGTTCAGACTAAATTTCTGTTGACTGTTACCCTGATTTGCTCCCTGTCCACATTTTCTGCTCAGGCTTTTGTTGATTCGGGAGCAGCTATTAACCTGATGGATTTTGATTTTGCTAAACGTTGTGGGTTTCCCTTGATACCCCTACGGAAGTCTATTCCCCCACTGGGGATTGATTCTACCCCTTTGGCTGAGAATAAACCCCAGTTCTCTACTCAGGTGATAATGAGGGTTGAACCTGATCATCAGGAGAGTTGCAAATTTTTGGTGCTGTATAATCTGCGTGACATAATTGTACTAGGTTTCCCTTGGTTACTGTCTCATAATCCTGTTTTGGATTGGAAATCTGTGTCTGTAACCAGTTGGGGCTGCCAATGTGTTAATGCCAACACTCCTGTTTTTTCTGCCTCTCCCCAGGCTCAGGATGTTCCTGACTTTTTGACTGATTTTTCTGATGTGTTTAGCGAAAGTAAATCTGCATCCTTGCCCCCCATAGGAGCTATGACTGCGCTATTGAATTAGTGCCTGGTAGTAAATTCCCTAAAGGTCGCCTTTTTAACTTGTCTGTACCTGAACATGACGCTATGCGGTCTTATATCAAGGAGTCATTGGAGGAGGGTCATATCAGACCATCCTCTTCACCCTTGGGTGCCGGTTTTTTCTTTGTGGCCAAAAAGGATGGTTCATTAAGGCCGTGTATTGATTATCGTCTCTTGAACAATATCACTGTGAAATATCAATATCCGTTACCCTTGATTTCTGACCTGTTTTCCAGGGTGAAAAGTGCTACTTGGTTTACCAAGCTTGACCTCAGGGGGGCGTATAACCTTATTCGCATTAAGCACAGGGATGAATGGAAGACGGCATTCAATACCCCAGAGGGGCATTTTGAGTACCTAGTGATGCCCTTTGGGCTCACTAATGCTCCTTCTGTCTTCCAGTCCTTCATGAATGACATTTTCAGGGATTTTGTGGATAAATTTCTGATTGTTTATTTGGATGATATCTTGATTTTTTCCAATGACTGGGACTCTCATGTGAAACATGTTCGGACTGTGTTCCAGATTTTGAGAGAGAATGCTCTGTATGTGAAGGGATCAAAGTGTCTTTTTGGCGTACAGAGGATCTCATTTCTGGGATTCATTTTGTCCCCATCTGTTATTGAAATGGACCCGGTCAAGGTTCAGGCCATCTGTGATTGGGTCCAACCTACTTCATTAAAGGCTCTTCAGAGATTCTTGGGTTTTGCCAATTTTTATCGTAAATTTATTGGTAATTTCTCTGTTATTGTTAAACCATTGACTGATTTGACCAAAAAGGGTTCTGATGTGGTGAATTGGCCTCCTGAGGCAGTCTCTGCGTTTCAGGAACTTAAGCAGAGATTCACTTCTGCTCCTGTTCTACGGCAGCCTGATGTTTCTCTGCCATTTCAGGTGGAGGTTGATGCCTCTGAAATTGGGGCAGGTGCCGTTTTGTCCCAAAGAGATCCAGAGACCTCTAAAAGTAACCCTTGTGCCTTTTTCTCTCGAAAATGTTCTCCAACTGAACGTAATTATGACGTGGGTAATCGGGAGTTATTGGCCATAAAGTGGGCTTTTGAAGAGTGGAGACATTGGCTGGAGAGAGCCAAACATCAGGTGGTGGTCCTCACGGACCATAAGAATCTGGTTTATCTGGAATCAGCCAAGTGACTTAATCCTAGACAGGCCAGGTGGGCCTTGTTTTTCACACGTTTTAATTTTGTGGTTTCCTTTCTTCCTGGCACTAAGAATGTTAAGGCGGATGCCCTATCGAGGAGTTTCCTTGCGGACTCTCCTGAATTATCTGTCCTGCTGTTATTTTGAAAGAGGGTGTAGTTCTTTCCGCCATCTCGCCCAATTTGAGACTGGCTCTGGAAGGGTGTCAGGAGGATAAACCCGAGCGCTCCCCCATTGGGAAATTGTTTGTCCCAGACCGATGGAAAAAGAGTGTGATGTCTGAGATTCATTGTTCTGCGTTGGCCGGTCATCCCGGAATTTTTGGTACCAGAGACTTGGTTAGTCGGTCCTTTTGGTGGCCTACTTTGTCTCGTGACGTCAGGGAATTTGTGCAGTCCTGCGGGACTTGCTCTCGCTCCAAGCCTTGCTCTCGCTCTAGTGGTTTGTTGATGCCATTGCCTGTGCCCAAGAGACCATGGACCCATATCTCTATGGATTTCATTTCCGACCTCCCTGTTTCTCAGAGAATGACCGTTATTTGGGTGATTTGTGATAGGTTTTCCAAGATGATACATCTTGTGCCATTACCTAAGTTGCCTTCCTCCTCTGAATTGGTGCCTTTGTTCCTTCAGCACGTGGTTCGGTTACACGGCATTCCTGAGAACATTGTGTCTGACAGAGGAGTCCAGTTTGTTTCCAGATTTTGGAGGACTTTTTGTTCTAAACTAGGTGTTCAATTGTCTTTCTCCTCGGCTTTTCATCCTCAGACCAATGGACAAACTGAGAGAACAAACCAGACATTAGAGACTTATCTGAGATGCTTTGTGTCTGCTGATCAGGATGACTGGGTCTCTTTTTTGCCTTTGGCTGAGTTTGCTCTTAATAATAGGGCTAGCTCTGCCACTTTGATGTCTCCATTTTTCTGCAATTTTGGGTTTCACCCTCGATTTTCTTCGGGACAGACGGAGGCTTCTGTCTGTCCGGGTGTTGACTCTGTTGTGGAGCGTATGCAGCAGATTTGGGACCAGGTAGTGGAGAGGTCTCTCAGGAAAGGGCCCAGCGGTTTGCCAACCGGCATAGGACTGATGGTCCTCGGTTTGCAGTGGGGGACTTGGTCTGGTTGTCCTCAAGAAATATCCCTATGAGAGTTGCATCTCCTAAGTTTAACCCCTTCACCCCCAAGGGTGGTTTGCACGTTAATGACCGGGCCAATTTTTACAATTCTGACCACTGTCTCTTTATGAGGTTATAACTCTGGAACGCTTCAACGGATCTGCACGATTCTGAGATTGTTTTCTCGTGACATATTGTACTTTACGTTAGTGGTAAAATTTCTTCGATATACCTTGCATTTATTTTTGAAAAAAATGCAAATATGGCGACAATTTTGAAAATTTTGCAATTTTCAAACTTTGAATTTTTATTCCCTTAAAACAGAGAAATATGTCACACAAAATAGTTAAGAAATAACATTTCCCACATGTCTACTTTACATCAGCACAATTTTGGAATCAACATTTTTTTTTCTTAGGAAATTATAAGGGTTAAAAGTTGACCAGCGATTTCTCATTTTTACAACAAAATTTACAAAGCCATTTTTTTTAGGGACCACCTCATATTTGAAGTCACTTTGAGGGGTCTATATGGCAGAAAATACCCAAAAGTGACACCATTATAAAAACTGCACCCCTCAAGGTACTCAAAACCACATTCAAAAAGTTTATTAACCCTTCAGGTGCTTCACAGGAGCTGAAGCAACGTGGAAGGAAAAAATGAATATTTAACTTTTTAGCCACAAAAATGATCTTTTACAAACTTTTTTTTTTACTTTCACAAGGGTAAAAGAAGAAAATGGACACATAAAGTTGTTGTGCAATTTCTCCTGAGTACGCCAATACCCCATAAGTGGGGGAAAACTACTGTATGTGTGCACAGCAGAGCTCATAAGGGAAGGAGCGCCGTTTGACTTTTTCAAACTAAAATTGGCTGGAATTGAGATTGGACGCCATGTCGCGTTTGGAGAGCCCCTGATGCGCCTAAACAGTGGAAACCCCCCACAAGTGACACCATTTTGGAAACTAGACCCCCTAAGGAACTTATCTAGATCTGTTGTGAGCACTTTGAATCCCAAGTGTTTCACAAAAGTTTATAATGCCTGGGTGTGAAAAAAAAAAGAAACAATTTTCCACAAAAATGATTTTTTAGTCCCAAATTTTTGATTTTTCCCAAGGAAATTGGACCCCAAAAGTTGTTGGCCAATTTGTCCTGAGTACGCTGATACCCAATATGTGGGGGGGGGAAACTGTTTGGGCGCACGGCAGGGCTTGGAAAGGAAGTAGTAACGTTTTGGAATGCAGACGTTGATAGGGGTCATGTTCCGTTTGCAGTGCCCCAGATGAGCCTAAACAGTAGAAACCCCAAACAAGTGACCACATTTTGGAAACTAGACTCCCTAAGGAACTTATCTATAGCTTTGGTGAGCACTTTGAACCCCCAAGTGCTTCACACAAGTTTATAATGCCCGGGCATGAAAATAAAAAATCCTATTTTTTTCCCACAAAAATTATTTTTAGTCACTAATTTTTTATTTTCCCAAGGGTAACAGGAGAAATTGGACCACAAAAGTTGTTGTCCAATTTGTCCTGAGTACGCTGATACCCAATATGTGGGGGGGAACCACTGTTTGGGCGCACGGCAGAGCTCGGAATGGAAGGAGCACCATTTGGCTTTTTCCAACCAAAATTGGCTGGAATTGAGATTGGACGCCATGTTGCATTTGGAGAGCCACTGATGTGCCTAAACAGTGGAAACCCCCCACAAGTGACCCTATTTTGGAAACTAGACCCCCTAAGGAACTTATCTAGATCTTTGGTGAGCAATTTGAACCCCAAGTGCTTCACACAAGTTTATAACGTAGAGCCGTAAAATTAAAAAATCATATTTTTTCCACAAAAATGATCTTTTCACCCCAATTTTTATTTTCCCAAGGGTAACAAGACTCCAAAAGTTATTGTGCAATTTGTCCTGAGTACGCTGATACCCCATATGTGGGGGTAAACCACTGTTTGGGTGCATGGCAGAGTTTGGAAGGGAAGTAGTGCCGTTTGACTTTTTCAACGCAGAATTGGCTGGATGCCATGTCGTGTTTGGAGAGCTCCTGATCTGCCTAAACAGTGGAAACCCCCCACAAATGACACCATTTTGGAAACTAGACCCCTCAAGGAACTTATCTAGATGTGTGGTGAGCACTTTGAACCCCCAAGTGCTTCACAGAAGTTTATAACGTACAGCCGTAAAATAAAATTATTATTTTTTTTTCTTTACAAAAATGATTTTTTTCGTCCCCAATATTTTATTTTCACAAGGGTAACAGGAGAAATTGGACCCCAAAAGTGATTGTCCAATTTGTCCTGAGTACGCTGATACCCAATATGTGGGAGAAAACTACTGTATGGGTACACGTTGGGGCTCGGAAGGGAAGTAGTGACGTTTTGGATTGTATACTTTGATGGAATGGTCTGGGGGCGTCATGTTGCATTTGGAGAGCCCCTGATGCACCTAAACAGTGGAAACCCCCCACAAGTGACCCCATTTTGGAAAATAGACCCCACAAGGAACTTATCTAGATGTGTGGTGAGCGCTATGAAGCCCCAAGTGCTTCACAGAAGTTTATAACGTACAGCCATAAAAACAAAAAAATTTTTTTTTTTTACAAAAATTATTTTTTTCGCCCCCAATATTTTATTTTCACAAGGGTAACAGGAGAAATTGGACCCCAAAAGTTGTTGTCCAATTTGTCCTGAGTACGCTGATACCCAATATGTGGGAGAAAACTACTGTATGGGTACACGATGGGGCTCGAAAGGGAAGTAGTGACGTTTTGGATTGCAGACTTTGATGGAATGCTCTGGGGGCGTCATGTCGCATTTGGAGAGCCCCTGATGCACCTAAACAGTGGAAACCCCCCACAAGTGACCCCATTTTGGAAAATAGACCCCACAAGGAACTTATCTAGATGTGTGGTGAGCACTTTGAACCCCTAAGTGCTTCACAGAAGTTTATAACGAACAGCCGTAAAAATAAAAAATATTTTTTTTTTTTACAAAAATTATTTTTGTCGCCCCCAATATTTTATTTTCACAAGGGTAACAGGAGAAATTGGACCCAAAAAGTTGTTGTCCAATTTGTCCTGAGTACGCTGATACCCAATATGTGGGAGAAAACTACTGTATGGGAACACGTTGGGGCTCGGAAGGGAAGTAGTGACGTTTTGGATTGTAGACTTTGATGGAATGGTGTGGGGGCGTCATGTCGCATTTGGAGAGCCCCTGATGCGCCTAAACAGTGGAAACCCCCCACAAGTGACCCCATTTTGGAAAATAGACCCCACAAGGAACTTATCTAGATGTGTGGTGAGCGCTATGAAGCCCCAAGTGCTTCACACAAGTTTATAACGTACAGCCGTAAAAACAAAAAAAAATCATTTTTTTTTTAAAAAATGATATTTTTGCCCCCAGTTTTTTATTTTCCCAAGGGTAACAGAAGAAATAGGACAAATTGCACAATAACTCTTAGGGTCCAGAGTACGCTGATACCCCATGTGGGAGTAAACTACTGTTTGGGCGCATGGCAGAGCTCAGAAGGGAAGGAGCACCGTTTGACTTTTTCAACGCAGAATTGGCTGGAATTGAGATCAGACGTCATGACACATTTGGAGAGCCCCTGATGTGCCTAAACAGCGGAAACCCCCCAATTCTAACTCCAACCCTAACCTCTACACACCCCTAACCCTAGTCCCAACCCTAACCACAAACGTAACCCTAACACACCCCTATCCCTAATCCCAACCATAACCCTAATACTAACTTTAGCGCCAACCCTAACCCTAACTTTAGCCGCAACCCTAACCTTAACCATAACCCTAATGGGAAAATGGAAATAAATACATTTTTGTAATTTTATTATTTTTCCCTAACTAAGGGGGTGATAAAGGGGGTTTGATTTACTATTTATAGCGGGTTTTTATGATTGGCAGCTGTCACGCTAAAAGACGCTTTTTATTGCAAAAAATAGTTTTTGCATCACCACATTTTGAGAGCTATAATTTTTGCATATTTTGGCCCACAGAGTCATGTGAGGTCTTATTTTTTGAGGTATGAGTTGACGTTTTTATTGGTACCATTTTTGAGCACGTGACATTTTTTGATCGCTTTTTATTTTGATTTTTGGGAGGTTAGAATGAACAAAAATCAGCAATTCATGAATTTCTTTTGGGGGAGGCGTTTATACCGTTCCGCGTGTGGTAAAATTGATAAGGCAGTTTTATTCTTCGGGTCAGTACGATTACGGCGATACCTCATTTATATCGTTTTTTTATGTTTTGGCGCTTTTATAGAATAAAAACAATTTTATATAAAAAATAATTATTTTTGCATCGCTTTATTCTGCGAGCTATAACTTTTTTATTTTTTCGCTCATGATGCTGTGTGATGGCTCGTTTTTTGCGGGACAAGATGACGTTTTCAGCGGTGCTATGTTTATTTATATCCGTCTTTTTGATCGCGTGTTATTCCACTTTTTGTTCAGCGGTATGATGATAAAGCACTGATTTTTTGCTTTGTTTTTATTTTTTATTTTTTAAGGGTTCACTAAAGGGGTTAACTAGTGGGACAGTTTTATAGGGGGGGTCGTTACGGACGCGGCGATACAAAATATGTGTACTTTTATTGTTTTATTTTTTTTATTTACAGGAAAAAATGAATTTATTGGGGAATATTTTTTTTTTTTTTTACTTATTTTGGAATTTTTTTTTTTACACGTTTATTTTTATTTTTTTTACTTTTTTATATTGTCCCA
The DNA here is from genome assembly GCA_033576555.1 of Oophaga sylvatica. NCBI lineage: Eukaryota > Metazoa > Chordata > Amphibia > Anura > Dendrobatidae > Oophaga > Oophaga sylvatica. The sequence continues at coordinate 390,624,522 of JARQOD010000003.1, forward strand.
GGGTGGGACATCACTGTAAAATGTGAGATCGCTGGTCTCACAGTGTGCACAGCACTCTGTGAGACCAGCGATCTCACAGGCAGCGCTGCAGCTTCTCAGTGCCTGCTCTCGGCAGGCACTGAGGAAGCCGCCTCCCTCCAGGACCCCGGCGCCATCTTGGATCCGGGTCCTGGGAGGGAGGAAGCCCTCAGAATAGCGCGATCACATTGCGCTGTTCTGAGGGTCTCAGGGGGGCGCGCAGGGAGCGCTCTCCCTGCGCGATGCCCCCCTGTGCCCCCAGTACACCGCGATCATGTTTGATCGCGATGTGCAAGGGGTTAATGTGCCGGGAGCGGTCCGTGACCGCTCCTGGCACACAGTCCCGGGTGTCAGCTGTGATAATCAGCTGACACCCGGCGGCGATCAGCTGCGCTCCCCCCAGGAGCGCAGCTGATCGCTATGACGTACTATCCCGTCCATGGTCAGATTGTCACGGGTTTTATGGACGGGATAGTACGTCTAATGTCAGAGAGGGGTTAAACCTAGATTCATTGGACCTTATAAGATCATGGAGATTCTTAATCCTGTTTCCTTTCGTTTACTTCTTCCAGGGACATTTAAGATCCATAACGTGTTCCACAAGTCCTTATTGAAGAGGTTTGTCGAGCCAGTGGTTCCTATGGCTGCACCTCCTGACCCTGTTTTAGTTGAGGGCAATCTGGAGTATGTGGTTGAGAAAATATTGGATTCACGTTTTTCTAGACGGAAACTCCAGTATTTGGTTAAGTGGAGAGGTTATGGTCAGGAGGACAATTCTTGGGTGTTTGCTTCGGACATCCATGCTAGGAGACTGATCCGTGCGTATCACAGAGCTCATCCTGACCGACCTGGTTGCCCAGGTGAGGGTTCGGTGACCCCTCCTCAAGGGGGGGTACTGTTGTGAATGTGTTAGAAATTAATTCTGAGCGGGAGCTCCCTCTGGTGGTTACAAACAGAACTGAACCATTCAATGAAGATTTTGAAGATTGGCGATCAGGAGTTACTGACTGGTCTTATATAAGGGAGGTTCCCTCCTATCAGGGTTGCCGGTGATCAATTGTTTTTGTCTCAACTTTGGTTCCTGGTTCACTTGGAAGCCTGCTGTGTCTTGCCTGCATCTTCTGCTAACAGATAAGATATCTTCTGCTTGTATTTTTGTGCTTGCTTTTTGCATTGTTTCCTGCACTCTTGTGGAGGTCAGCCAGGTCCCCTTCGGGGGCTTGTGCTCCTTTCAGTTTATCTGAGCCTCTGTTATTTGTTCATTTGCCTTTTCCAGTTTTTTCAGTGGCTGCGGCTTAGTTTTGTTACACCAGAGAACTAATTTAGGTGGTAGAGGTCGTGTGATCTCAGGTGTTTTCGTAATTAGTAGAGTTGGTACTTTTTGGGTTTTTTTGGGATTGCAGTGGGTGTCCTTCCTGTCCTTTTCTGTCTGGGTAGATTGGGCCCCAACGTTTGCTCATACTATTTACTGTCTGTGTCTGTATTTCCTCTTGTCTAACTGCCATTACATGTTTGGGGGCTTCCTATGTTCTTTGGGGATCTGCTCCGGGGCAGATAGTTTTCCTCTTTCTATCTTTAGGTGTAGTTAGCTTCTCAGGCTGTGACGAAGCGTCTAGGACCAACGTAGGTACGCTCCACGGCTGCCTTTAGTTGTGGTGGTTAGTCAGGGTACTGCAATCCAGTAGATTCCAACCTCTCTGGTGTATTGGCCGTTTTTGCCTGCTCTCCTCAGTTACCAAAACATAACAGTATCACCGGCCAAACTGAAAATTATATGGTACTCACAGAAGGGAAAAATAGTGTGAAAAAAAAAAAAGAGAAAGGATTGTCAGAGTTGTCAGAGATTTTTTTTTTCCCTCTGTTTCTCTGAGTGCTGAGGAGGATTTTTTTTTTTCTCAATGGAGCTTGCACAGTTGTCTGGCCGTGTGGATCAGCTTGCCACTGAAGTTCGGAGTATTGCTATCTATCTTGCTAGGTTGCTGGTTGTGGAACCCAGGATTCCCATGCCAGATTTGTTTTTAGGGGATCGAGCTAAATTTCTGAATTTCAAAAATAACTGTAAGTTGTTTTTGTCTTAAAACCTAAGTCCTCAGGGAACGCATCGCAGCAGGATCAAATTGTCATCTCTCTCCTGCGCGGCGATCCTCAGGATTGGGCTTTTTCCCTGACACCTGGGGACCCTGTTTTGAGTAATGTCGATGCATTTTTTCTGGCTCTGGGGTTATTGTACGATGAACCTAATGTCACTGATCAAGCTGAAAAAACCTTGTTGGCATTAAATCAGGGGCTTGAGGACGCTGAGTTATACTGTCAGAAATTTCGTAAGTGGGCAGTCCTGACCAAATGGAATGATGATGCTTTGGCAGTCCTTTTTCGGAAGGGTCTGTCAGAGAATGTAAAAGATGTTATGGTGGGTTTCCCTGCTCCCTCTGGTCTCAATGATTCTATGTCATTAGCGATTCAAATTGACAGACGTTTGCGTGAGCGTAGAGGTATGCGTGGAATAGTGTTGCCTTGTGAACCAGCTTCTGAACCCATGCAGTGTGATAGAGTGGCTTCTGGGGCACAGCGTCATGAGTTTCGAAAACGCAATGGGTTATGTTTCTACTGTGGTGACGCCTCTCATGCTATTTCAGTCTGCCCTAAGCGGGGAAGACGTTTTGCACGCTCAGTTGTCTTGGGTAGTGTTCAGACTAAATTTCTGTTGACTGTTACCCTGATTTGCTCCCTGTCCACATTTTCTGCTCAGGCTTTTGTTGATTCGGGAGCAGCTATTAACCTGATGGATTTTGATTTTGCTAAACGTTGTGGGTTTCCCTTGATACCCCTACGGAAGTCTATTCCCCCACTGGGGATTGATTCTACCCCTTTGGCTGAGAATAAACCCCAGTTCTCTACTCAGGTGATAATGAGGGTTGAACCTGATCATCAGGAGAGTTGCAAATTTTTGGTGCTGTATAATCTGCGTGACATAATTGTACTAGGTTTCCCTTGGTTACTGTCTCATAATCCTGTTTTGGATTGGAAATCTGTGTCTGTAACCAGTTGGGGCTGCCAATGTGTTAATGCCAACACTCCTGTTTTTTCTGCCTCTCCCCAGGCTCAGGATGTTCCTGACTTTTTGACTGATTTTTCTGATGTGTTTAGCGAAAGTAAATCTGCATCCTTGCCCCCCATAGGAGCTATGACTGCGCTATTGAATTAGTGCCTGGTAGTAAATTCCCTAAAGGTCGCCTTTTTAACTTGTCTGTACCTGAACATGACGCTATGCGGTCTTATATCAAGGAGTCATTGGAGGAGGGTCATATCAGACCATCCTCTTCACCCTTGGGTGCCGGTTTTTTCTTTGTGGCCAAAAAGGATGGTTCATTAAGGCCGTGTATTGATTATCGTCTCTTGAACAATATCACTGTGAAATATCAATATCCGTTACCCTTGATTTCTGACCTGTTTTCCAGGGTGAAAAGTGCTACTTGGTTTACCAAGCTTGACCTCAGGGGGGCGTATAACCTTATTCGCATTAAGCACAGGGATGAATGGAAGACGGCATTCAATACCCCAGAGGGGCATTTTGAGTACCTAGTGATGCCCTTTGGGCTCACTAATGCTCCTTCTGTCTTCCAGTCCTTCATGAATGACATTTTCAGGGATTTTGTGGATAAATTTCTGATTGTTTATTTGGATGATATCTTGATTTTTTCCAATGACTGGGACTCTCATGTGAAACATGTTCGGACTGTGTTCCAGATTTTGAGAGAATGCTCTGTATGTGAAGGGATCAAAGTGTCTTTTTGGCGTACAGAGGATCTCATTTCTGGGATTCATTTTGTCCCCATCTGTTATTGAAATGGACCCGGTCAAGGTTCAGGCCATCTGTGATTGGGTCCAACCTACTTCATTAAAGGCTCTTCAGAGATTCTTGGGTTTTGCCAATTTTTATCGTAAATTTATTGGTAATTTCTCTGTTATTGTTAAACCATTGACTGATTTGACCAAAAAGGGTTCTGATGTGGTGAATTGGCCTCCTGAGGCAGTCTCTGCGTTTCAGGAACTTAAGCAGAGATTCACTTCTGCTCCTGTTCTACGGCAGCCTGATGTTTCTCTGCCATTTCAGGTGGAGGTTGATGCCTCTGAAATTGGGGCAGGTGCCGTTTTGTCCCAAAGAGATCCAGAGACCTCTAAAAGTAACCCTTGTGCCTTTTTCTCTCGAAAATGTTCTCCAACTGAACGTAATTATGACGTGGGTAATCGGGAGTTATTGGCCATAAAGTGGGCTTTTGAAGAGTGGAGACATTGGCTGGAGAGAGCCAAACATCAGGTGGTGGTCCTCACGGACCATAAGAATCTGGTATATCTGGAATCAGCCAAGTGACTTAATCCTAGACAGGCCAGGTGGGCCTTGTTTTTCACACGTTTTAATTTTGTGGTTTCCTTTCTTCCTGGCACTAAGAATGTTAAGGCGGATGCCCTATCGAGGAGTTTCCTTGCGGACTCTCCTGAATTATCTGTCCTGCTGTTATTTTGAAAGAGGGTGTAGTTCTTTCCGCCATCTCGCCCAATTTGAGACTGGCTCTGGAAGGGTGTCAGGAGGATAAACCCGAGCGCTCCCCCATTGGGAAATTGTTTGTCCCAGACCGATGGAAAAAGAGTGTGATGTCTGAGATTCATTGTTCTGCGTTGGCCGGTCATCCCGGAATTTTTGGTACCAGAGACTTGGTTAGTCGGTCCTTTTGGTGGCCTACTTTGTCTCGTGACGTCAGGGAATTTGTGCAGTCCTGCGGGACTTGCTCTCGCTCCAAGCCTTGCTCTCGCTCTAGTGGTTTGTTGATGCCATTGCCTGTGCCCAAGAGACCATGGACCCATATCTCTATGGATTTCATTTCCGACCTCCCTGTTTCTCAGAGAATGACCGTTATTTGGGTGATTTGTGATAGGTTTTCCAAGATGATACATCTTGTGCCATTACCTAAGTTGCCTTCCTCCTCTGAATTGGTGCCTTTGTTCCTTCAGCACGTGGTTCGGTTACACGGCATTCCTGAGAACATTGTGTCTGACAGAGGAGTCCAGTTTGTTTCCAGATTTTGGAGGACTTTTTGTTCTAAACTTGGTGTTCAATTGTCTTTCTCCTCGGCATTTCATCCTCAGACCAATGGACAAACTGAGAGAACAAACCAGACATTAGAGACTTATCTGAGATGCTTTGTGTCTGCTGATCAGGATGACTGGGTCTCTTTTTTGCCTTTTGCTGAGTTTGCTCTTAATAATAGGGCTAGCTCTGCCACTTTGATGTCTCCATTTTTCTGCAATTTTGGGTTTCACCCTCGATTTTCTTCGGGACAGACGGAGGCTTCTGTCTGTCCGGGTGTTGACTCTGTTGTGGAGCGTATGCAGCAGATTTGGGACCAGGTAGTGGAGAGGTCTCTCAGGAAAGGGCCCAGCGGTTTGCCAACCGGCATAGGACTGATGGTCCTCGGTTTGCAGTGGGGGACTTGGTCTGGTTGTCCTCAAGAAATATCCCTATGAGAGTTGCATCTCCTAAGTTTAACCCCTTCACCCCAAGGGTGGTTTGCACGTTAATGACCGACCGGGCCAATTTTTACAATTCTGACCACTGTCTCTTTATGAGGTTATAACTCTGGAACGCTTCAACGGATCTGCACGATTCTGAGATTGTTTTCTCGTGACATATTGTACTTTACGTTAGTGGTAAAATTTCTTCGATATACCTTGCGTTTTATTTTTGAAAAAAATGCAAATATGGCGACAATTTTGAAAATTTTGCAATTTTCAAACTTTGAATTTTTATTCCCTTAAAACAGAGAAATATGTCACACAAAATAGTTAAGAAATAACATTTCCCACATGTCTACTTTACATCAGCACAATTTTGGAATCAACATTTTTTTTTCTTAGGAAATTATAAGGGTTAAAAGTTGACCAGCGATTTCTCATTTTTACAACAAAATTTACAAAGCCATTTTTTTTAGGGACCACCTCATATTTGAAGTCACTTTGAGGGGTCTATATGGCAGAAAATACCCAAAAGTGACACCATTATAAAAACTGCACCCCTCAAGGTACTCAAAACCACATTCAAAAAGTTTATTAACCCTTCAGGTGCTTCACAGGAGCTGAAGCAAAGTGGAAGGAAAAAATGAATATTTAACTTTTTAGCCACAAAAATGATCTTTTACAAACTTTTTTTTTATTTTCACAAGGGTAAAAGAAGAAAATGGACACATAAAGTTGTTGTGCAATTTCTCCTGAGTACGCCAATACCCCATAAGTGGGGGAAAACCACTGTATGTGTGCACAGCAGAGCTCATAAGGGAAGGAGCGCCGTTTGACTTTTTCAAACTAAAATTGGCTGGAATTGAGATTGGACGCCATGTCGCGTTTGGAGAGCCCCTGATGCGCCTAAACAGTGGAAACCCCCCACAAGTGACACCATTTTGGAAACTAGACCCCCTAAGGAACTTATCTAGATCTGTTGTGAGCACTTTGAATCCCCAAGTGTTTCACAAAAGTTTATAATGCCTGGGTGTGAAAAAAAAAAGAAACAATTTTCCACAAAAATGATTTTTTAGTCCCAAATTTTTGATTTTTCCCAAGGAAATTGGACCCCAAAAGTTGTTGGCCAATTTGTCCTGAGTACGCTGATACCCAATATGTGGGGGGGGGAAACTGTTTGGGCGCACGGCAGGGCTTGGAAAGGAAGTAGTAACGTTTTGGAATGCAGACGTTGATAGGGGTCATGTTCCGTTTGCAGTGCCCCAGATGAGCCTAAACAGTAGAAACCCCAAACAAGTGACCACATTTTGGAAACTAGACTCCCTAAGGAACTTATCTATAGCTTTGGTGAGCACTTTGAACCCCCAAGTGCTTCACACAAGTTTATAATGCCCGGGCATGAAAATAAAAAATCCTATTTTTTTCCCACAAAAATTATTTTTAGTCACTAATTTTTTATTTTCCCAAGGGTAACAGGAGAAATTGGACCACAAAAGTTGTTGTCCAATTTGTCCTGAGTACGCTGATACCCAATATGTGGGGGGAACCACTGTTTGGGCGCACGGCAGAGCTCGGAATGGAAGGAGCACCATTTGGCTTTTTCCAACCAAAATTGGCTGGAATTGAGATTGGACGCCATGTTGCATTTGGAGAGCCACTGATGTGCCTAAACAGTGGAAACCCCCCACAAGTGACCCCATTTTGGAAACTAGACCCCCTAAGGAACTTATCTAGATCTTTGGTGAGCAATTTGAACCCCCAAGTGCTTCACACAAGTTTATAACGTAGAGCCGTAAAATTAAAAAATCATATTTTTTCCACAAAAATGATCTTTTCACCCCAATTTTTATTTTCCTAAGGGTAACAAGACTCCAAAAGTTATTGTGCAATTTGTCCTGAGTACGCTGATACCCCATATGTGGGGGTAAACCACTGTTTGGGTGCATGGCAGAGTTTGGAAGGGAAGTAGTGCCGTTTGACTTTTTCAACGCAGAATTGGCTGGATGCCATGTCGTGTTTGGAGAGCTCCTGATCTGCCTAAACAGTGGAAACCCCCCACAAATGACACCATTTTGGAAACTAGACCCCTCAAGGAACTTATCTAGATGTGTGGTGAGCACTTTGAACCCCAAGTGCTTCACAGAAGTTTATAACGTACAGCCGTAAAATAAAATTATTATTTTTTTTTTTTTACAAAAATGATTTTTTTTCGTCCCAATATTTTATTTTCACAAGGGTAACAGGAGAAATTGGACCCCAAAAGTGATTGTCCAATTTGTCCTGAGTACGCTGATACCCAATATGTGGGAGAAAACTACTGTATGGGTACACGTTGGGGCTCGGAAGGGAAGTAGTGACGTTTTGGATTGTAGACTTTGATGGAATGGTCTGGGGGCGTCATGTTGAAATTTGGAGAGCCCCTGATGCACCTAAACAGTGGAAACCCCCCACAAGTGACCCCATTTTGGAAAATAGACCCCACAAGGAACTTATCTAGATGTGTGGTGAGCGCTATGAAGCCCCAAGTGCTTCACAGAAGTTTATAACGTACAGCCGTAAAAACAAAAAATTTTTTTTTTTTACAAAAATTATTTTTTTCGCCCCCAATATTTTATTTTCACAAGGGTAACAGGAGAAATTGGACCCCAAAAGTTGTTGTCCAATTTGTCCTGAGTACGCTGATACCCAATATGTGGGAGAAAACTACTGTATGGGTACACGTTGGGGCTCGAAAGGGAAGTAGTGACGTTTTGGATTGCAGACTTTGATGGAATGCTCTGGGGCGTCATGTCGCATTTGGAGAGCCCCTGATGCACCTAAACAGTGGAAACCCCCCACAAGTGACCCCATTTTGGAAAATAGACCCCACAAGGAACTTATCTAGATGTGTGGTGAGCACTTTGAACCCCTAAGTGCTTCACAGAAGTTTATAACGAACAGCCGTAAAAATAAAAAATATTTTTTTTTTTTACAAAAATTATTTTTTCGCCCCCAATATTTTATTTTCACAAGGGTAACAGGAGAAATTGGACCCCAAAAGTTGTTGTCCAATTTGTCCTGAGTACGCTGATACCCAATATGTGGGAGAAAACTACTGTATGGGAACACGTTGGGGCTCGGAAGGGAAGTAGTGACGTTTTGGATTGTAGACTTTGATGGAATGGTGTGGGGGCGTCATTTCGCATTTGGAGAGCCCCTGATGCGCCTAAACAGTGGAAACCCCCCACAAGTGACCCCATTTTGGAAAATAGACCCCACAAGGAACTTATCTAGATGTGTGGTGAGCGCTATGAAGCCCCAAGTGCTTCACACAAGTTTATAACGTACAGCCGTAAAAACAAAAAAAATCATTTTTTTTTAAAAAATGATATTTTTGCCCCCAGTTTTTTATTTTCCCAAGGGTAACAGAAGAAATAGGACAAATTGCACAATAACTCTTAGGGTCCAGAGTACGCTGATACCCCATGTGGGAGTAAACTACTGTTTGGGCGCATGGCAGAGCTCAGAAGGGAAGGAGCACCGTTTGACTTTTTCAACGCAGATTGTAGATCAGACGTCATGACACATTTGGAGAGCCCCTGATGTGCCTAAACAGCGGAAACCCCCCAATTCTAACTCCAACCCTAACCTCTACACACCCCTAACCCTAGTCCCAACCCTAACCACAAACGTAACCCTAACACACCCCTATCCCTAATCCCAACCATAACCCTAATACTAACTTTAGCGCCAACCCTAACCCTAACTTTAGCCGCAACCCTAACCTTAACCATAACCCTAATGGGAAAATGGAAATAAATACATTTTTGTAATTTTATTATTTTTCCCTAACTAAGGGGGTGATAAAGGGGTTTGATTTACTATTTATAGCGGGTTTTTATGATTGGCAGCTGTCACGCTAAAAGACGCTTTTTATTGCAAAAAATAGTTTTTGCATCACCACATTTTGAGAGCTATAATTTTTGCATATTTTGGCCCACAGAGTCATGTGAGGTCTTATTTTTTGCGGTATGAGTTGACGTTTTTATTGGTACCATTTTTGAGCACGTGACATTTTTTGATCGCTTTTTATTTCGATTTTTGGGAGGTTAGAATGAACAAAAATCAGCAATTCATGAATTTCTTTTGGGGGAGGCGTTTATACCGTTCCGCGTGTGGTAAAATTGATAAGGCAGTTTTATTCTTCGGGTCAGTACGATTACGGCGATACCTCATTTATATCGTTTTTTTATGTTTTGGCGCTTTTATAGAATAAAAACAATTTTATATAAAAAATAATTATTTTTGCATCGCTTTATTCTGCGAGCTATAACTTTTTTATTTTTTCGCTCATGATGCTGTGTGATGGCTCGTTTTTTGCGGGACAAGATGACGTTTTCAGCGGTGCTATGTTTATTTATATCCGTCTTTTTGATCGCGTGTTATTCCACTTTTTGTTCAGCGGTATGATGATAAAGCACTGATTTTTTGCTTTGTTTTTATTTTTTATTTTTTAAGGGGTTCACTAAAGGGGTTAACTAGTGGGACAGTTTTATAGGGGGGGTCGTTACGGACGCGGCGATACCAAATATGTGTACTTTTATTGTTTTATTTTTTTATTTACAGGAAAAAATGAATTTATTGGGGAATATTTTTTTTTTTTTACTTATTTTGGAATTTTTTTTTTTACACGTTTATTTTTATTTTTTTTACTTTTTTACATTGTCCCAGGGTGGGACATCACTGTAAAATGTGAGATCGCTGGTCTCACAGTGTGCACAGCACTCTGTGAGACCAGCGATCTCACAGGCAGCGCTGCAGCTTCTCAGTGCCTGCTCTCGGCAGGCACTGAGGAAGCCGCCTCCCTCCAGGACCCCGGCGCCATCTTGGATCTGGGTCCTGGGAGGGAGGAAGCCCTCAGAATAGCGCGATCACATTGCGCTGTTCTGAGGGTCTCAGGGGGGCGCGCAGGGAGCGCTCTCCCTGCGCGATGCCCCCCTGTGCCCCCAGTACACCGCGATCATGTTTGATCGCGATGTGCAAGGGGTTAATGTGCCGGGAGCGGTCCGTGACCGCTCCTGGCACACAGTCCCGGGTGTCAGCTGTGATAATCAGCTGACACCCGGCGGCGATCAGCTGCGCTCCCCCCAGGAGCGCAGCTGATCGCTATGACGTACTATCCCGTCCATGGTCAGATTGTCACGGGTTTTATGGACGGGATAGTACATCTAATGTCAGAGAGGGGTTAAACCTAGATTCATTGGACCTTATAAGATCATGGAGATTCTTAATCCTGTTTCCTTTCGTTTACTTCTTCCAGGGACATTTAAGATCCATAACGTGTTCCACAAGTCCTTATTGAAGAGGTTTGTCGAGCCAGTGGTTCCTATGGCTGCACCTCCTGACCCTGTTTTAGTTGAGGGCAATCTGGAGTATGTGGTTGAGAAAATATTGGATTCACGTTTTTCTAGACGGAAACTCCAGTATTTGGTTAAGTGGAGAGGTTATGGTCAGGAGGACAATTCTTGGGTGTTTGCTTCGGACATCCATGCTAGGAGACTGATCCGTGCGTATCACAGAGCTCATCCTGACCGACCTGGTTGCCCAGGTGAGGGTTCGGTGACCCCTCCTCAAGGGGGGGTACTGTTGTGAATGTGTTAGAAATTGATTCTGAGCGGGAGCTCCCTCTGGTGGTTACAAACAGTACTGAACCATTCAATGAAGATTTTGAAGATTGGCGATCAGGAGTTACTGACTGGTCTTATATAAGGGAGGTTCCCTCCTATCAGGGTTGCCGGTGATCAATTGTTCTTGTCTCAACTTTGGTTCCTGGTTCACTTGGAAGCCTGCTGTGTCTTGCCTGCATCTTCTGCTAACAGATAAGATATCTTCTGCTTGTATTTTTGTGCTTGCTTTTTGCATTGTTTCCTGCACTCTTGTGGAGGTCAGCCAGGTCCCCTTCGGGGGCTTGTGCTCCTTTCAGTTTATCTGAGCCTCTGTTATTTGTTCATTTGCCTTTTCCAGTTTTTTCAGTGGCTGCGGCTTAGTTTTGTTACACCAGAGAACTAATTTAGGTGGTAGAGGTCGTGTGATCTCAGGTGTTTTCGTAATTAGTAGAGTTGGTACTTTTTGGGTTTTTTTGGGATTGCAGTGGGTGTGTGTAGCCCTGGTACACAACATCAGGAGGATGGGTGGAGAGGTAACAGTTAAGGGCTCTTCATACATCATGTACACTTCTGACACACCCAGCAGGGGTGTGGAAGGGAGTGATTTAGTCAGTCAGTTTCCTGTCCTTGGACAGAGTAGACGTGTCCAGTTTGAGCCTGTCAGCAGTTCAGAAAGTGGAGGCTAGTACAGGTGGTCTAGTTCACCTCAGCCTAGTCAGAGCTGTGCCCCACTGGAAGAAAGACTGAGCTATCTATTAAGAGTCGAGCAAATCGAAGGGCAAAGTGGAAGGAAGATTATTGGAAAAGTGCTTTTGGCTTGGAAAAGTCCTGCACATTGCAACCGGTCACTGGGGACCGAAGGATCACTATTAGCTACAGGCATAGTGGTAAGAAAACCAGAGATTTACCGGACCCTAGGTCACGGCAAACAGCCCCCATATAGTCAGTACGTAACCGGAGTCAGGTGGAATAGGGACTTTGAGTCAAGCGCAGACAAAAGCAAGAACCTAGTTTCATCAATTGGAAGACTTCACCACAAATCTGACTGGGCAGAACAGCTTTGGAAAGCTGGAGTTATTGAGGGAACTACGCTGCAGGCTGGTTGTACTCATCATTATTGGACAGTAAAGGAGGCCCCTAACTTGCTTAGCCGTTGCCTCAAAGCTCATCCTCCATCAACCCCATCAGCCTCCCTGGGACCTGCCTTACCATCTTGCAAGTAAAGGTATGGAAAGACGCTGACCGTGTGAGACTGAGTTATTTATTGCATGCCTGCACAATCCCTACCTAACTACCTACCTGAGGGAAGAGTCCCACCTGTAGGGGACCCGACATCTAGCTGCATCACCATCCCCTCAGAGATCTATAGCAGCGCTGGTACAAATTACCAGAATACTACAGGTGGCGTCACGAACTGTATATAAATCTATCCCCTGTAAATATTCCCCCAACATACGCCAGACCGCCAGGGCCACAGACCGAGCCACAGCTACCTGTGACAAATCCCATAGACTTCTACGGGCTCGGCTCTGAGTACCCCATTGCCCTGGTAACCCACAATTGTGGTGGCGGGTCGACACAAAAACTTGGCGTCACGAACAGGATACGAAACTTGCAGCATTGCGAGCCCTGTGTGCCTGTGGAGTGTTTTGGTGAAAAAGACTGTTGCTGTTGTTTGGCGCCAAATACCGCCATATTTGCCGCCAGATTCGCGCCCTAAGGCGCTGGAGAAGAAGGTGGGCGTACCTGAGAGAGCGCGCAAAGTCTTGGACACGCCCCTGGCTCTGACTCATCGGCAGGTCCTGCAACAGGAAGTGAACGCTCTGACATCAGAGCGCCTGCGACGAAGGTCCTGTTCCCACTGCGGTGCCTGTGAAATAGCAGCGTCTGAAACCGGTAGGCTCCGTTTAACCAAGGGGGCGCTAAGATGTCACAACAACCGGCTGACAGTGCGGCCCCAGCCGGAGGCCCCAATCCCGCACCGTCTGGTATTGTAGCGGAAGATGGGGGCGCAGGCCCTGCACCCAGTCCGGTAGTCCCGATCATGCCACTAACGCTCCCATATATGCCTGGGGCGAAATGGCTTCCCCAATACAGCGGTGGGCCAGGCACATTAGCAGGCTTCAAGCGGAAGTTATGCAGCATCCTAGAAATGTACTCCATGCCTGAGAGACAAAAAGCTGCTGTGCTAATAGGGCAGCTAACTGGCGCTGCTGAGAGGGAAGTGGAGACTTGGGATACCGTTGATCAGGAGTCGGTACCTGCGATCTTCCTTAAGCTACATGCCATATTTGAAGACCGCACAGAAACGGATCTCCGGATGGCCTTCTATCACTGTTCACAACAGCCAGGTGACAGCATCCGGGACTATGCTTGCCGACTACAGGGAGCCCTGAGAGCCCTCAAGCAAATTAACAATTTAAATGCTATCGACGAGAATAGAATGCTGAAAGAACAATTTATACAGGGATTGAGATCCCCAGAGGAACGCAGAACTGTAAATTGGTGGTCCTTAGATCATCCGGATGCTACCTTTGATGCCCTAAAGGACATGGCAATAAAAGGGCTGCGGCCCCTGGGCAAACCTGAGGTGGCCACCCAACATCATCAGGGTGAAGTCACTCTGGAACCGGCAGTAACCCCCTGTTCCCCGTTAGTGGCTGAAGCCGAAGCGCAGGTGACACCTCCTAGTGAATTGGACTGTCTGCGCTCAGAGGTGCGCCAGCTGACTAAAAATCTGGCCGCTGTGATGAGTGCCCTACAGCTGCGGAAAGAGGAGGAAGGGAAGATCTTGTTAGCTGACTGCCCAGAGGACGTTCCGTGGATGCACCGGAGAAGAAAGAAGACGTCGCCCCCCCGGAGGAGGACAACGCCACCCCCAGGAGCAACCTCTGATCAACACCCTCCTCGTCGAGAGATCATCTGTTATCGCTGCAACCGGAAAGGTCATCTGTCTCCACAGTGTCCTTTAAACGGGCAGAACCTGGGTCCAAGGGCCAACACCCAGGAGAATACCCGTCAGGCCCCCTAGACTGGAACCGCAGGTATGTGGGCGGGCGACCCTACCTGTCTATTATTCTAGATGGTATTGCTGTTCCAGCATTGTTAGACACTGGGTCCCAGGTGACCCTAATACCTGATGCTCTATATACCAAGTACTGGTCAATGGACAGTCTTAAACCTCCGAGCCTTGACTTTACTGTATATGCTTCTAATGGTCTTCCTGTAGAAGTACTCGGAACAAAATGTGTAGATGTAAAGGTGGGCAGAGAGGAGTTGAAAGACCAAGGGCTTCTGGTAGTAAAGACTGTAAATGAGGAGAACGGTTTAAATATAATTTTGGGTACTAACATTATCGGTAATTGTTTGGGAGAAGTTGTGTTTTTGCTCCAACAGCTCGCTGAGATTGCCCGACCAAGGCAGAAAGGAGTAATCCAAAGAGAGATCCGGGCCCTGGTGTGTCAGCAGCAAGCGAAGCTTACCGACGGCGAAATTGGTAATGTACGGGTCACTGACTCGGATCCTATTGTGATACCCCAATGAGTGAAATGATCATTTGGTGCAGGGCAGCCATAGGTCTGAGAGGACAGAATTACCAAGCTGTAGTAGAACCCCACCATTCAGAACATAGACCTACACTTATGACTGCTAGAGGAGTAGTAGAAGTGGTGAATGGAAGAGTACCGGTACGGCTTCTCAATTGGGGAGATGATGAGGTAAATTTACCCCGTTATGCAACCATTGCTAAACTACATGCTGTTGATAATAATTCTATTCTCCCGGCTGAGTCCTTAGACTCCTGTCAAATAGCGGAGGACAATGACCCAGCAACTCAGGTGGCGGAATGGTGTCAGCAACTCCATGTTGGGACGGACACCACTCCCGCTCACCAGAAGCAAGGGGTATTACGGGTGGTGCAAGAGTACGCTCAAGTGTTTAGCAAAAATCCACTTGATTTTGGGATAATTAAGGGAGTACAACATCATATCCCTACAGGCAGTCATCCTCCCATCAAAGAGCGGTATAGGCCCATACCTCCAGCTCATTATCAGAAGGCTAAAGAAATGTTGAATGATATGAAGAAAGCTGGGGTGATAAGGGATAGTTGTAGTCCCTGGGCAGCCCCTCTAGTTCTGGTTAAAAAGAAAGATGGTAGTATGAGAATGTGTGTGGATTACAGGCAGGTGAACCGCATAACACACAAGGATGCATACCCGTTACCACGTATAGAGGAATCATTAGCTGCTCTGAAAACGGCTAACTACTTTTCTACCCTTGATCTGACTAGTGGTTACTGGCAAGTGGCTGTGGCTGAGGAGGATCGTGAGAAAACGGCTTTCACCACCCCAATGGGGCTCTGTGAGTTCGACAGAATGCCGTTTGGGCTCAGTAGTGCCCCAGGAACATTTCAGAGAGTGATGGAAAATTGTCTGGGACATCTCAATTTTGAAACCGTGCTGCTATACCTAGACGACGTTATCGTGTATTCCAAGACATATGAGGACCATCTGAAGCACCTGGCAGAAGTGTTTGAGTCCCTGTCTAGGTACGGGATGAAGTTGAAACCCTCAAAATGCCATCTACTCAAACAGAAGGTACAATACTTGGGGCACATCGTCAGTTCGGAAGGAGTAGCGCCAGACCCAGAGAAAGTCACTGCCATCCAGAAGTGGCCGGAGCCGAAGAACCTTAAGGAAGTGCGACAGTTCCTGGGACTAACGGGTTACTACAGGAGATTCGTGAAAGATTACACGAAGAAGGCAGCTCCTTTACAGGACCTCCTAGTAGGACAATCCCTGAAGAGCAGAAACCCTCCCTTTAATTGGGGTAAAGAACAGGCTGAAGCATTCCAAAAGATGAAAGAGATCCTTACAGGTGATGAGATCTTAACCTATCCTGATTACAGCCAACCGTTCCTGTTGTACACCGACGCCAGTAATGAAGGGTTGGGAGCAGTTCTCAGTCAGAAGCAGAATGGCCAAGAAAAAGTCATTGCATATGCCAGCAGAAAACTCAGGCCAACTGAAAGGAATCCGGAAAATTATAGCAGCTTCAAGCTGGAGTTTCTGGCGCTGGTCTGGGCCATTACTGAAAGATTTAAGCACTATCTGGCCTCCAATAAGTTCACGGCGTACACAGACAACAACCCGTTAACGCACCTGGAAACTGCCAAGCTGGGTGCCATGGAGCAGCGATGGATGGCTCGGTTGTCCAATTACCAGTTTACTATCAAGTACCGGGCAGGTCGAAAGAATGCTAATGCTGATGCGTTGTCCCGAAGGCCGCATGACTCTGATACGGAAGAAGAATCGGACGACCTGGAAGAAATTGAGCTACCTGCGTTCCATCGAAATGGGGTAGTCCACGAGCATCGAGTCCACAGAAAGCAGTATGGTGCAACATTAAATCCTTTACCCCATCACAGTTGGAAAGAGACTCAGGACAGTGATCCAGTGGTCAGCCGCATCAAGGAGTTGTTAAGACAGGAAGGTTCCTCCTTGGAAAAGGATGCACCTATGTCAGCCAAGCTCCTGTGGAACGAGAAAAGCAGGTTGTTCCTATACCGTGAGAAGTTGTGCAGGAGATACGTCAACCCCAGAACCCATGAAATGGTCTGGCAAATAGTGGTCCCCAAGGCAGACGTCCCAATGGTGTTGGAAGCGTACCACGATCAAGCAGGACACTTTGGCTGGAGGAAGCTGGAGACCCTGTTGAGATGCCGGTTCTACTGGGTAGGGATGCGCAGCTCCATCGAGAGGTGGTGTCGGAACTGTGGACCCTGTGGTCTCAGAAGAAAGGACTACGGTAGTCAGAAGGCACCCCTGCAACCTATCCGGACGACTCGTCCCCTGGAGATTGTGGCCCTGGACCACGTCAAACTGTCGCCAAGTAGAACTGGATACTCATACGCCTTGACCATGGTGGACCATTACTCCAGATTTCTGGTAGTCGTTCCAGTTAAGGACCAGACCGCAGTGACGGCCGCGACAACCTTTCAAGCAAGCTTCTGCAGACCGCACGGGTATCCGGAGCAAGTATTAACCGATCAGGGACCTGCTTTCGAAGCTGATTTATTCAAGGAATTCTGTCACATGTACGGGTGCAAGAAAATTAGAACAACACCATATCACCCTCAAACCAACGGTCTTTGCGAAAAAATGAACCATATTGTCCTTGACTTGTTGAGATCCATACCGTTGGAAGACAGGAATCGATGGCCGGATTTACTACCTGATTTGGTTGATTTGTATAACCATATACCTGTAAGCTCAACTAACTGCACTCCAGCCTATCTTATGAGAGCAAGGCCCGGAAAACTACCAATGGATTAGAACTTGGAGTGGTAGAACCGGAGGCAGACGACGCCGTTGAAAACTGGGACGTCAATCGGCAAGAGCAATACAGAAGAGTACAAATCTGTGTAGAGGAAAGTCTCAATAAGGCACGGGAGAAACAGGAAGATGTTTACAACCGAAATGCTCCTGCCAAGCCTTTGATGCCTGGAGAGGAAGTATTAAAAAGGAAAAGGAAGATGCACAAATTGGATAACCAGTGGGAGCAAGAACCCTACGTCATACAAGATTCTAAATATGACAACAGAAAAGTTTGTGTCGTCAGTAAGGACGGAGGAAGAACAACAATCACTGTGTCCAGAGATCATTTGAAATTGTGTCCAGAACACTTAAAGGGTTGTGAAAAGAACCCTGTCCTCAATCAAGGAGAAAGAAAGGAAGAGGTCCTACACACAGATCTGGGAGATTTTCCTGCGGATTGGCCCCGACTGGGAGATGCTGTGATAATTCCAGTGTTGCAGTTTTATCAGCCACAAGAGGAAGTTCTACCTCCAGTTGTGCCTGTGGTGCCAGTTGAGCCCGCTCAGGAGTTACCCATTCCAGCAACACCTCAACCTGTGGAATCTCAAGAAGGATCATCTGAAGCAGCGCCCCATACTATGGGATCCCCTGGTGAAGCTGACTCACACCGCCCAGCCATCAGTACGCTTGCCAGATCCATAGAAAGATTAAGGCAGTTCTATAGTTTGCCGTCACGCAGTGCAGACAGATCGCAACTTGATATACCTGAAGCTACACCACGTAGATCAGAGCGAACCACCAAAGGGAAGTTACCCATTAGATATCAGCAGTGATTATAACGAATTCATGTGAATATTGTGAAAAGTCTATATATATATATGTGTTTTTCCCTATTATGTCTTCGTTTAATAATGGACTCAGAGGCTGAGGACTGAGCCAGCCCAAAAACTGTATCCTGTAAATAGTTGCACTAAAGTGCCTTTTTAATGGTTTCACATGAAACCTTGACTTACCTCTGAACCAAAAACCCGTGTGGTGTGGCACTGAGTGAGGTCTGCATTCGGATGTCCTGCAGCCCACCCAGGACCCACGTTGAAGGTTTGGTGCGGGTCCTTCACAAGAATACTGTATATTTATTGAATGCTATTTAATACTTTTGTATTTCTATATATAATGTTATTGTTTGCAACGTTCAAAATATCCTCACCTCCCGGATGGGACGAATTAATGTTATTGTTAATGTTTTCATGCATAAACAAAATGTCTCTTTTGTATTTTACAGCCCGGGAGTGCTGTCTTTTACCATGGGGGAATGTGTAGCCCTGGTACACAACATCAGGAGGATGGGTGGAGAGGTAACAGTTAAGGGCTCTTCATACATCATGTACACTTCTGACACACCCAGCAGGGGTGTGGAAGGGAGTGATTTAGTCAGTCAGTTTCCTGTCCTTGGACAGAGTAGACGTGTCCAGTTTGAGCCTGTCAGCAGTTCAGAAAGTGGAGGCTAGTACAGGTGGTCTAGTTCACCTCAGCCTAGTCAGAGCTGTGCCCCACTGGAAGAAAGACTGAGCTATCTATTAAGAGTCGAGCAAATCGAAGGGCAAAGTGGAAGGAAGATTATTGGAAAAGTGCTTTTGGCTTGGAAAAGTCCTGCACATTGCAACCGGTCACTGGGGACCGAAGGATCACTATTAGCTACAGGCATAGTGGTAAGAAAACCAGAGATTTACCGGACCCTAGGTCACGGCAAACAGCCCCCATATAGTCAGTACGTAACCGGAGTCAGGTGGAATAGGGACTTTGAGTCAAGCGCAGACAAAAGCAAGAACCTAGTTTCATCAATTGGAAGACTTCACCACAAATCTGACTGGGCAGAACAGCTTTGGAAAGCTGGAGTTATTGAGGGAACTACGCTGCAGGCTGGTTGTACTCATCATTATTGGACAGTAAAGGAGGCCCCTAACTTGCTTAGCCGTTGCCTCAAAGCTCATCCTCCATCAACCCCATCAGCCTCCCTGGGACCTGCCTTACCATCTTGCAAGTAAAGGTATGGAAAGACGCTGACCGTGTGAGACTGAGTTATTTATTGCATGCCTGCACAATCCCTACCTAACTACCTACCTGAGGGAAGAGTCCCACCTGTAGGGGACCCGACATCTAGCTGCATCACCATCCCCTCAGAGATCTATAGCAGCGCTGGTACAAATTACCAGAATACTACAGGTGGCGTCACGAACTGTATATAAATCTATCCCTGTAAATATTCCCCCAACATACGCCAGACCGCCAGGGCCACAGACCGAGCCACAGCTACCTGTGACAAATCCCATAGACTTCTACGGGCTCGGCTCTGAGTACCCCATTGCCCTGGTAACCCACAATTGTGGTGGCGGGTCGACACAGGTGTCCTTCCTGTCCTTTTCTGTCTGGGTAGATTGGGCCCCAACGTTTGCTCATACTATTTACTGTCTGTGTCTGTATTTCCTCTTGTCTAACTGCCATTACATGTTTGGGGGCTTCCTATGTTCTTTGGGGATCTGCTCCGGGGCAGATAGTTTTCCTCTTTCTATCTTTAGGTGTAGTTAGCTTCTCAGGCTGTGACGAAGCGTCTAGGACCAACGTAGGTACGCTCCACGGCTGCCTTTAGTTGTGGTGGTTAGTCAGGGTACTGCAATCCAGTAGATTCCAACCTCTCTGGTGTACTGCTGTTTTTGCCTGCTCTCCTCAGTTACCAAAACATAACAGGGTGGTGGCCTGCTTCTAGCAGTTGGTTAATCTGCTTTGTCATGCGTTCATGTACAGCTGTTAATTTCTTTAGCCAGTAGGTGTGGATCATATCTAAGCCAGGTGCTGTCCAGCTCTTCATGTTCTTGACCCACAGTTGGATGTCTGCTTCTGTAATGGTGACTGGTTCTTGCTCTAGGTGGTTGCTGTGTTTCATTCTCAGATCTTGCAGCCACATTGCACTGGTGTTGTGTGTTTTTTCCTTCTCCCATATGTTCCTCCAGTATTGATCAGTCTCTACTATTGGTGGAGATGCTGCCTTTGTGCTGTTACTCTGTAGTTGGGAGTACACCTTGGATGGCTCTTGGAGAACAGGGCATTTATCTTCTTGGCCTCAGCTTCTCTAGCGTATCTCCCTAGTCTTGCAGCGAGTGCTGTGAGCCTTTGTTTAGCAGTCTCTAGGGCTTCAGTTGGGGTCAGGCCTTTGTACTTGTCCAGCTTGGTCTTATTCTTGATCTTTACACTCTTCTGTATTTCTGTTAGTTGCCTGACTTCACTTCGTGTCACCTTGATCTTTGTCTCCAGTCTTCTTTTCCAAAGGGGGCACGTACTTCTGTTATTCGTGCTGGTTGTATAGCCAAGCATTTCCATGATTGCTGAGGCAGGAACATAGATCAATTTATTAGTTTGAGTTATTGTGGTGGTAGGTGTTGATGCAAGTGCTCTATTGGCATCTTCTAGCATACTGTCTGGTTTAGTTTCTTTGCTGAGCCTTGGCAGTTGATCTCTGGTATTGATGGTATTTAGTTTATCTAAAATCTTCTGTTTCAGATCAACTGCAGTGCTCTCTAGTTGCAGGATTGGATTAGGATTTTCAGGGGGTTGCACATGTTGTTCTTCCAGGTCTTCATGTGGGGTGGATCTGCAGTGCAGCTGATCCATCTCAAGTTGTGATAATAGCTTTCTCTTTATGATATTGAAAAGGTGGGCGACTAGATGTTTCTTAGTCAGTAGACATGCAGGTCTTGTTTGAATCCAGAGTTTCCTCATACACTTCATGTATTTTTCTCTCATTTGGTCTGCTGTTATAATAGCATTTCATCAGATCCAGGTTCTCTTGCCTTGTCCATGTATGGTTTGTTCCAGTAGCTCAATTATCATCAGATTGTCCTGGTTCCTCGACATCTGACGCGGACCTTGTTAATCCGGCGGGCGTCGTCCGTGCCGGCATGACTCTTTTTCGTGACACTCTCATGTTTATTGAGGTAGGCACTATAGTGTTCGTAGTCTTGCCAAAGGACAAGGATCCTTACATACAAACTCATGGCTGTACTAGCTCAAAAGGGTGCTTCTACTCAATACTGAGCAAAGGGTCTTACTTATGACCATGTGATATTTCAATTTTTCTTTTTTAATAAATTTGCAAAAATTTCTACATTTGTTTTTTTTTCAGTCAAGATGGGGTGCAGAGTGTACATTCATGAGAAAAAAAAGAACCTTTTTGAATTTATCAAATGGCTGCAATGAAACAAAGAGTGACAAATTTAAAGGGGTCTGGATACTTTCCGTACCAACTGTATATATATATATATATATATATATATATATACAAGTCATTCTCAAAAAATTTGCATATAGTTCTAAATTTCATTATTTACCATAATGTAATGATTACAATTAAAGTTTCATATATTTTAGATTCATTACACACCAACTGAAATTTGTCAGGTCTTTTATTGTTTTAATAATGATGATTTTGGCATACAACTCCTGATAACCTAAAAAACCTGTCTCAAAAAATTAGCATATCAAGAAAAGGTTCTCTAAACGACCTATTATCCTAATCTTCTGAATCAACTAATTAACTCTAAACACATGCAAAAGATTCCTGAGGCTTTTAAAAACTCCCTGCCTGGTTCATTACTCAAAACCCCCATCATGGGTAAAGGGTATGCCACACTAAACAATATCGCTAACGGGATCGCTAAAAAACGTCACTATTTAGCGATCCCGTTAGCGATATTGTTCAGTGCGGCAGCTTCCAGCGACGAGCTTCCTGCTGTGATCTCGCTCGTCGCTGGAATCGTTCCGGACCCTATTTAATCGCTGGCGCTCCCGCTGGGTAAGTATCATCGCTGTGTGGCACCTTTTCTTAGCGATTTAGCGGTACTTTTGTACCGCTAAAGTCGTTAAGAAGATCGCTAACGGCGATAGCGTCGTTAACTATATCGCTAAATGTGGCCACATTTAGCGATATAGAAACAATCCCGCTAGCGATCTCATTAGTATGCAACGCTAACAAGATCGCTAGCGGGATAGCTTAGTGTGGCAGTACCTTTAGACTAGCGACCTGACTGATGTCAAGAAGGCCATCATTGACACCCTCAAGCAAGAGGGTAAGACCCAGA
Organism: Oophaga sylvatica; assembly: GCA_033576555.1. Taxonomy (NCBI): domain Eukaryota; kingdom Metazoa; phylum Chordata; class Amphibia; order Anura; family Dendrobatidae; genus Oophaga; species Oophaga sylvatica. Next base: position 390,647,142 of record JARQOD010000003.1, read on the forward strand.
AAGAAATTTCTCAACAAATAGGCTGTTCCCAGAGTGCTGTATCAAGGCACCTCAATGGGAAGTCTGTTGGAAGGAAACAATGTGGCAGAAAACGCTGTACAACGAGAAGAGGTGACCGGACCCTGAGGAAGATTGTGGAGAAAGACCGATTCCAGACCTTGGGTGACCTGAGGAAGCAGTGGACTGAGTCTGGTGTAGAAACATCCAGAGCCACCGTGCACAGGCGTGTGCAGGAAATGGGCTACAGGTGCCGCATTCCCCAGGTAAAGCCACTTTTGAACCATAAACAGCGGCAGAAGCGCCTGACCTGGGCTACAGAGAAGCAGCACTGGACTGTTGCTAAGTGGTCCCAAGTACTTTTTTCTGATGAAAGCAAATTTTGCATGTCATTCGGAAATCAAGGTGCCAGAGTCTGGAGGAAGACTGGGGAGAAGGAAATGCCAAAATGCCTGAAGTCCAGTGTCAAGTACCCACAGTCAGTGATGGTGTGGGGTGCCATGTCAGCTGCTGGTGTTGGTCCACTGTGTTTCATCAAGGGCAGGGTCAATGCAGCTAGCTATCAGGAAATTTTGGAGCACTTCATGCTTCCATCGGCTGAAATGCTTTATGGAGATGAAGATTTCATTTTTCAGCATGACCTGGCACCTGCTCACAGTGCCAAAACCACTGGTAAATGGTTTACTGACCATGGTATTACTGTGCTCAATTGGCCTGCCAACTCTCCTGACCTGAACCCCATAGAGAATCTGTGGGATATTGTGAAGAGAAAGTTGAGAGACGCAAGACCCAACACTCTGGATGAGCTTAAGGCCGCTATCGAAGCATCCTGGGCCTCCATAACATCTCAGCAGTGTCACAGGCTGATTGCCTCCATGCCACGCCGCATTGAAGCAGTCATTTCTGCCAAAGGATTCCCGACCAAGTATTGAGTGCATAACTGAACATTATTATTTGATGTTTTTTTTGTTTGTTTTGAAAAAACACTTTTATTTTATTGGACGGTTGAAATATGTTAATTTTTTGAGACAGGTTTTTTGAGTTATCAGGAGTTGTATGCCAAAATCATCAGTATTAAAACAATAAAAGACCTGACAAATTTCAGTTGGTGTGTAATGATTCTAAAATATATGAAAGTTTAATTTAATCATTACATTATGGAAAATAATGAAATTTAGCACTATATGCTAATTTTTTGAGAAGGACCTGTATATATATTTTTTTATTTATTTTTTTTGCCTAAAATATAAAGGAAATGTGCAATCTTTAACTTTAGAAAACCGGTTTTCTATATCATACTCCACGGTTTGGGAACCTACCGGAGGCACCTCCACCACTGGCTGTGCTAGCATTTTTTCTTTGATATCTTTAACTTTAGACCTTAAAGAGATCATTTCATTTTCAACTTGCTTAACTGTTCACAATAACAGTAATTTTGACCAGGGGTGCCTGAATTTTTACATGCCACTGTATGGAGGGTCATATGTTGTATTGTCTAAATATATACTGCATGTCAGAGTATTATACATAATATATACTGTACATCATATCACTAAGACCACCTGTCTTGTGTGAGCACATATTCAGGTGGGATATAGGGTTCTCCAAGACTCCTCCATCTGGGCTTCCAGTTCTTCAGCGGGCAGGGGGTGAAGAGTGAGGGTCGTAGTACCAAGGTGAGGATCAGCAGAGAGACCATAACTATGAGGAGCAGCAGCAGGATGCCTACAGCACATACAAAATGGTGACATTAGTATTACAGCTACAGACCCAATATAATAGTGAGGATTGCAATAATAGGATAAAATGCCAACCCTCTTCCCCTTATGCCCGCACTATACTCAATATGAGGGAACTGATATATTACCCAAAATAGCAGGCCAGTTTGGTGCCAGGTGGAGCCTTTGTTGGCTGACAATACCCTGCTTGACCAGCTGATATGGAGAAGATGGCTGGATACGGGAGGCCCCCGGATCACAATACACATTATTTTCTTTCACCATCACAAAAAGTGATCGATCCCTAATCCCGTTGTCCATGAAAACATATATACCAGGATCTGTGAACACGTGGGCGAATCTACAACATAGATAACACACGATCAGTGTCCTGTGCAAGGGGTTAAAGTGATAAACTGCGAGTAGACAGTGACTACCTGGAAACATTCACATCCGTCTCCTTGATGAGGTGGTTGAGCCTCCTGAATGCCCCAAAATCCCAGTGAGGGTTAGTATTAAACAAGTGATCCTTCTGATAGAGGGGATAATGACTGAACGTCCGCTCTGTAACATACCGGATAGGATGTGTTATTAGATAGTCTATGTCCTGACATATGATACAGGGGATAATGATGTTACTAAGGTAAATCTGTGAAGCGATGTAAATGAAAAGAGACAGATTTGTCTGCTCTTTCCTGCATTGAAATGATAGAGAAAAGCAATGTCAGAAGCGAGGAAAGAGAGATTTGTGTATTCTCTTCTGCACTGAAGTGATAAAGGAGACAAGCAATGTCAGAAGTGAGGAGAGGAGGATTTGTGTGCTCTCTTCTGAACGGAGGTGAGAGGAGACAAGCAATGTCAGAAGAGAGGAGAGAAGGATTTGTGTGCTCTCTTCTGAACTAAGGAGATAGAGGAGACGAGCAATGTCAAAAGCGAGGAGAGAGATTTCTGTGCTCTTTTCTGAACTGAGGTGAGAGGAGACGAGCAATGTCGGAAGTGAGGAGCAGGGGCGGACATATCATTGGTGCAACCTGTGCAGCCGCACAGGGGCCCAAGAGGTGAGGGGGCCCATTTATACCTCCAAAGCAGTTACAATTTTGCATTTTTAGGAGATCTTGGGCTGCAAAGGGCCCATGCAGTGTTCTTGCACAGGGGCCCTTTTCTGTCTGTGTCCACCAGTGGTGAGGAGAGAAGGATTTGTGTGCTCTCTTCTGTACTGAGGTGAGAGGAGACGAGCAATGTCAGAAGTGAGGAGAGAAGGATTTGTGTGCTCTCTTCTGAAATGAGGTGAGAAGAGACGAGCAATGTCAGAAGCGAGGAGAGAAAAATTTGTGTGCTCTCTTCTGTACTGAGGTGAGGGAGATGAGCAATGTCAGAAGTGAGGAGAGAAGGATTTGTGTGCTCTCTTCTGTACTGAGGTGAGAGGAGACGAGCAATGTCAGAAGTGAGGAGAGAAGGATTTGTGTGCTCTCTTCTGTACTGAGGTGAGAGGAGACGAGCAATGTCAGAAGTGAGGAGAGAAGGATTTGTGTGCTCTCTTCTGAACTGAGGTGAGAGGAGACGAGCAATGTCAGAAGCGAGGAGAGAAAAATTTGTGTGCTCTCTTCTGTACTGAGGTGAGGGAGATGAGCAATGTCAGAAGTGAGGAGAGAAGGATTTGTGTGCTCTCTTCTGTACTGAGGTGAGAGGAGACGAGCAATGTCAGAAGTGAGGAGAGAAGGATTTGTGTGCTCTCTTCTGAACTGAGGTGAGAGGAGACGAGCAATGTCAGAAGCGAGGAGAGAAAAATTTGTGTGCTCTCTTCTGTACTGAGGTGAGGAAGATGAGCAATGTCAGAAGTGAGGAGAGAAGGATTTGTGTGCTCTCTTCTGTACTGAGGTGAGAGGAGACGAGCAATGTCAGAAGTGAGGAGAGAAGGATTTGTGTGCTCTCTTCTGTACTGAGGTGAGAGGAGACGAGCAATGTCAGAAGTGAGGAGAGAAGGATTTGTGTGCTCTCTTCTGTACTGAGGTGAGAGGAGACGAGCAATGTCAGAAGCGAGGAGAGAAGGATTTGTGTGCTCTCTTCTGTACTGAGGTGAGGGAGATGAGCAATGTCAGAAGCGAGGAGAGAAAAATTTGTGTGCTCTCTTCTGAACTGCAGTGATGGAGGAGGCAAGCAATGTCAGAAGCGAGAAGAGAGATTTCTGTGAGCTCTTCTGCACGGAGTTGAATACATAGGAGATGAGCAGTGTCAGAAGCCAGGAGAGAACGATTTCTGTGCTCTCTCCTGAACTGTTAGAGGAAATGAGCAATGTCTAAAGCATGAAGAGAGCGATTTCTATGCTCCCACCTGCACAGAGACAGTAATCACATAAAAGAGGTTTATCTTCAGGCAATGCTGGTTCTGGGCAAGCATCACTGTTAAACAACATAGAAGGCAGGAGGGGCAGTAATGTAAATAAGTGGGTGGAGCGGTGCACTGAGGCACTTAGCCACACCCAGTATGCACTGAGCAATATTTTTTTGCATATTACATTTTTTTTTTTTTACAGGCAACAGAAGAACAGATTTAAAAACCAAAAAGACTGATTTTTATTTTGGCTCTATTTCCTACAAGGCAATGTGGTTGCAGTGTAAATTTATTGTGACAGACGCCTTTCTACATATTTTGGATGAAGATGCTTCTTGGCCTCCACAATAACCACAATGCAGGAAAGAAGCAATGACTCTTCCAGCAGTCAGATAGCGCTGTGGATTTTTTACTCATTTTTTTTCACCCAAGACAAAATTTTATCTCCTCTACTTAGACGTTTTCTATCCTCATCCTCTTTATGACAGTATCACAGGACCTGTTTAATCACTTTTTCTTATTGGGCTCTGGTGTCATGATGTGACTCGACCCAACGGGTGGTCAGTCAGGGAACGGCGCAAAACACACAACGGGATGGTATTGGGGAGAGGAAGGCCCTACTGATAGGGAAATGGGGGATGGTCACCACCTTAGCCCAAACCTGAGCCTGTCTTTGCACTCCCCTGAAGCCCTAAGTAGGTCCTTCTCCCCACCGCTCTCAGGAAACCTCGTGCCTCGTTGTCACCTATTACTGCCCTGGCTAGTGCACTGGCCATCAAGGGGTGCTAGCCTCACCACTCCAGATAATACCACACAGGGGAAGGTGACAAACACAAAAGGGACAAGGAGAAAATACAGCACTTAGCTTCCAGACACCGCTGCTAAGCTCCACACCGCAAATAGAACAGCAACAAGACTCCAAACACCAGACGTGGCTGACACCAGAGAGCTGCTCCTGCAAAAGATGGTCTCCAGAGAAACTATCACCAACAGTCAGCTGATGCATCATGTGACCATTTAAAGGATGGTGGGAATGGTCCCCACCCACATCAGCTGACCCAGCAACACAGCAACTGCAGAAAATTGCCAGCGAGAAACAAACTGACATTAACTCCTCCTGGCCTGAAAGGAAAAAAGCTACATTTACACAGAGTGGAACCAGAGCTGCCACAAATCCAAAAACGGATCGTGGCATCTGGTCTTGTACAGCAGCTACAGTCCTTTCTGCGGTGTGCACCTCTTTTCTGGTCAGTAGGAAGAACGCTCCTTTCTTTCTGAGCAACTGGAAGTTTGGTAATTAGACATCAGCATGGTTCTCCTGGTCTCGGGTCTTCGCTGTTGTCGGGATTGCTTCAGTATTCCTGATACTGAACAGACCTCCTACTCTGAATCTGTAGAGCCTGGTGTGGTCCTCAAGCCATTAGTAGTATTCTGATCCATGGCTGTATTAAAGACTTGTATTACCACATCCCAGTTTACATAATATACCATACTTAACGTTCAGATAAACCCAAATATTATCAATTTCCAGTCCTTAGCACGTCTTTTTGGAGTTCATCTGCTTGTCTAACTTTCACAAGACAAATGGATCAAGACTTGTTTTGTTATCCCATGATACATATTGCTCTATATTCTGATGAACTTCTGATCATTTCCATTTCTGCCTTTCTTATATTCATCATCAGGATCATTTCAGGTGCCCAAAGACAAATGTATTTCCATAGGAAAAGAGTCTGTCCTATGTATATTGACTGCTTGTATCTCTGCAGTCAGACCCACCCTCTTCAGGGACTAGGTCTTAGGAAGGAGTCACACTAGCGAGAAATATGGACGAGTGCTATGCGAGAAAAAAATCGCATAGCACTCGGAAAAATGTTAATCTATGGGGCAGCTCCCATCATCCGATTTTTTTCTCGTCCGTTTTATACGTGCAAGCGAAATTGCAGCATGCTGCAATTGTCAGTGTTTCTCGGCCTAGACTCGCCAATGCAAGTCTATGGGTGCGAGAAAAACTCGCACACCACACGGACCATCAGTGTGACTTGTGAGAAATACGCACCGGTGTCCTTTAGAGAAGCCGGCAATTCAGTGCGCTATACTGTAAAATCACACTGACAGGTTAAAATAGAATACATGTATTCACATAGAATAGGTATAAATATATATATAATATATATATATATATATATATATATATATATATATATATATATACAAAAAGAAGGACCAGCACATCTAAGCTAGTGTGAATAGGCGCCAACCAAAGAAAGCATACAAGTCAAAAATGATTATACCTGTAATGGGGGCTTTGGTTGACACTACTTTGAAGGGGGTGGGAGCTGGATGTGGCTCACGACCCTATCTCAGTGCTGATTGTGGCTCGTGACCCTCTCTCTAAGCTGAATGTGGCTCTCAAGGTCAGAAAGATTGTGGACCACTACTCTAGAGCATAGGAATTGCATTGCTGCCATAGAAAATGGGAGAAAAATTTGAAAAAAGTGCTACACAGGGTATATATGAAATATGTATCTGCAAAAATTGGAAAATGACGGTGCTGAGGTCACACGAGTTCAGCTGTCAGCGAGCACAGACTCAGTGATGTCACCACTTGTCACTGAGCCTGTGCGCGCTGCTTCCATTCATTCCCCAGTAGTTTACAGTCGGAGCAGCTGCATTAGAATAACAAGGTGACATTAACCCCCTTATTACCCCATATGCCACCGCTACAGGGCAATGGGAAGAGAGAGGGTAAGTGCCGGAATTGGCGCCTTTTCTGGGGTGGCTGGGGACAGATTTTTTTAGCCAGGGGGGGCCAAAAACAATGGTCCCTCTCTAGGCTATTAATTTCTCCCTCAGTCACCGGCTTGCCCTCTATGGCGCAAGTTTTTTCCGTGAATTAATCCTTTAATATAACACCAATGTGTAGCCCTGGTGTTAGGCACACGCAGTACCCTGGAGAGTGTGTGGAGAGATAGCAGTTCAATGCTCAATACCCATTCACTCAACATACACTAGACACACCCTTAGGGTAGTGTAGTCACTTGTGAGGGAGTGGTCAGGGTGTATTCGTTGAGTGATTAGAGTAGTCAGTTTCCTGTCTTCGGACAGAGCAGACGTGTGGAGTCTAGCTGGGACCTGGAGGGAGGAAGCAGTCCAGCTTGGTTCTATCAGCAGTTCAGCAAGTGGAGGCCAGTAAGGGCGAGATATAGATCACCTCAGCCTGGTCAGAGCTGTACCTCACTTGAAGACACTGATTAAGAAAGAAGAGCTTAGTACAGAAATACTTCAGTCACCTGTCCCAAGGACAGTGAAAGGTTCAGAGACGTGCTCCTGCCTAGTGGATAACTGAGAGTCTGGAACTAACTCTAAAGGAAGAGAAGAAGGGAGTGATTATATGACTTTTTGCAAGTGTGAGTGTTTATGCTACCAGCGAGGACAAGGCGAAAGGCACAGTGGAAAGGAATATTTGAAAAGTGCTTTTGGATTGAAGAAGTCCTGCACATTGTAACCGGTCACTGGGGACCGAAGGATCACTATTAGCTTCAAGCATAGTGGTAAGAAAACCAGAGATTTACCGGACCTTAGGTCGCGGCAAACAGCCCCAAATAGTCAGTACGTAACTGGGGTCAGGGGGAGTGAGGACCTTGAGTCTCTGCAGGACAAGATAGGAATTCAGCTCTCTCACAGGAAGGCTCCTACCACAAAACTGACTGGGCAGTACAGCTATGGAATAGCTGGAGTTATAGAGGGAACTACGCTTCAGGCTGGTTGTACTCATCGTGTTGAAAGTAAAGGAGGCCCCTAACTTGTCCAGCTGCTATCTCAAAATACATTCTCCTTGGATCAGCCTCCCTGGGACCTGCCTGAACATCTTGCAAGTAAAGGTAAGGAAAGACGCTGATCGTGTGAGACTGAGTTATTTATCTGCATGCCTGCACAACCCTGCTTTAACTACCGACCTGAGGGAAGAGTCCCACCTGTAGGGGACCCGACATCTAGCTGCCTCACCATCCCCTCAGAGATCTATAGCAGCGCTGGTACAAATTACCAGAGACTACAGGTGGCGTCACGAACTGTATATAAATCTATCCCCTGTAAATATATCCCTAACATACGCCAGACCGCCAGGGCCACAGACCGAGCCACCGCTACCTGTGACAAACCCCATAGACTTCCATGGGCTCGGCTCTGAGTACCCCATTGCCCTGGTAATCCACAATTGTGGTGGCGGGTCGATACAATTTGGCGTCACGAACAGGATCCGAAACTCGCAAAATTGCGAGCCCTGTGTGCCTATGGAGTTGTTTTTGTGAAAAGGACTGTTTGCACTTTTGGCGCCAAAAATCGCCATCTTTGTCGCCATATTCGCGCCCTCAGGCGCTGGAGAAGAAGGTGGGCGTACCTTCGTGGGCGTGCACCCCCCTGTGGCGCGAAGAAAATGCCTGCCCTCTCAAAGTGCTATTACAATATGCGATCCTGCCCTACAGCAAAGGAGGTCCGCCTCCTCTTTACCTTTCCTGCAAAGAGGAGGAGACGCAAACCCCGCCTCCACGGAAGAGACCGGACGTCTCTGGAGGAAGATGAGAGAATCTTCTGGAACATCATGGAAGCAGGACGTGTGCAGCCGAGCAGGGAAGCGGAGGAAGGCAGGCCCCGCTCCCCAGCCAAGCTGCCACCAGCACCGGAGTCATCCGTGGTCCTGCACCTGCAGCAAGCGTTGCTAGAAATTAAGGAAGAAAATGCACGCCTGAAGAAGATGGTCCAGCACCAACCTGGATTTGAAGAGATCGAGAGACGCCGGCGTGCCCTGGAGCAGCGGCGGCTGTGGGACGCGGTGGTCTCTCCCTTCGATGGTCCTCTACGTCTGGAGTTGCCAAAACTTCTGCTGCCCAAGGCAAAGGAGCAACCGGAGGCTGCCCCCGAAAGTACCAATCCTGATCCCACCGGTGAAGCGGTGGAGGCGAAGGAGGTTGAGGAGGTACCGCCAGTTCCGGAACTCCCGCCCGGCCAGGAGGCCGCGGCAGATGATCGAGCCCCGGCAGGGACACCGGAGGGGTCCTGTCCGTCGTTACCAGACGTCGACTGGGACGAGATGGCGCGCCTGGATGACGTCGCCTACACCGCCCAGTGGGAATATGAGTGGCAGCGTCGTGAGGAGAAGCAGAAACGCCAGCAGGAGGAAGAGCGGGAAGCTCAGCGGAATCGTCAGCGGCAACATGCAGAGCTGATCGCGGACAAGGAGAGTGTCCGGAGAGAGAAAGGTACCCTGAGGGAACCGCGGCGGCAGGGGTGTGTGACTGAGTTCCAGCTCCGGAGGGGCTGGGGCTTCATCCGTGAACCGGGCCTCTACCCAGGGGTCTTTGTTAGTCGCAGGGACGTAGAATCCCACCTACCGCAAGGCCATCCCGGGAGGGACTTAGTTAATGGAGACATTGTCACGTATACACGGCACTGGGGAATGAAGGGATGGTATGCCCTTAACGTCACCATCGTCCGTGACCCCGTCCCTGACGCAGGTAACGTCACCACTACCGCAGCGTCCCCGTCTCCAGCTCAAGCAGTATCCGGCCGTGCCCCAGCATCGCCCCCTGCAGGCTCATCGCAAATGAAAGCAACATCTACATCGCAACATGCGACCCAGTTTCCATCGCAATCCATGACACGATCCATATCGTTAACTGTGACTCAGGTTGAAACGCAATTGGTGTCTCGCAAGGAGAAAGTACCCGTTGCGCCCCTAGAGGTTCGCACAAGAACTGTGGCGACTCAAACCCCAATAGCAGGTCACGACCTGTTAGTCCTGGGATCTAGGGACCATCGCATTGTTCCAGCCCCCGGGGTGGAAAATGTACTTGAAATAAATGAATAGTTAAACAGTAAAAACCGGTGAGATCCAGATAGGGGTCTACCATAAGTAAAGTTGTAGAAAGTTTAAGAAGTTTGCCAATTTTTGCACTAGTTAAATGAGTATATAATACATTTATATATTGCTAACAGTAGAATGCCCGGCTGGGTAACCAGAAAAAGTTTTGCACTTTATTATTATTATAATGTGATATAATATGTCTTCGTTTTACAATGGACTTTGAGGTTGAGGACTGTGCCAGCCCAGAACTTATTTGTATATAGTTGCGCTTCGGTGCCTTATCTTGGTTTTACATAAAACCAGCACAACTACCTCTGAATACAAAACCCGTGTGGTGTGGCACTGAGTGAGGTCTACATTCGGATGTCCTGCAGCCCACCCAGGACCCACGTTGAAGGTTTGGTGCGGGTCCTTCACAAGAATACTGAGTATTTATTGAATGTTTTGATGCCTTAATACTTTTGTATTTTTCTATATTCAATGTGTTGTTTGCAACGTTCAAGACATCCTTACCTCCCGGATGGGACGAATTAATGTTTAATGTTGATGTTTTCATGCATAAACAAAATGTCTCTTTGTATTTTACAGCCCGGGAGTGCTGTCTTTTACCATGGGGGAATGTGTAGCCCTGGTGTTAGGCACACGCAGTACCCTGGAGAGTGTGTGGAGAGATAGCAGTTCAATGCTCAATACCCATTCACTCAACATACACTAGACACACCCTTAGGGTAGTGTAGTCACTTGTGAGGGAGTGGTCAGGGTGTATTCGTTGAGTGATTAGAGTAGTCAGTTTCCTGTCTTCGGACAGAGCAGACGTGTGGAGTCTAGCTGGGACCTGGAGGGAGGAAGCAGTCCAGCTTGGTTCTATCAGCAGTTCAGCAAGTGGAGGCCAGTAAGGGCGAGATATAGATCACCTCAGCCTGGTCAGAGCTGTACCTCACTTGAAGACACTGATTAAGAAAGAAGAGCTTAGTACAGAAATACTTCAGTCACCTGTCCCAAGGACAGTGAAAGGTTCAGAGACGTGCTCCTGCCTAGTGGATAACTGAGAGTCTGGAACTAACTCTAAAGGAAGAGAAGAAGGGAGTGATTATATGACTTTTTGCAAGTGTGAGTGTTTATGCTACCAGCGAGGACAAGGCGAAAGGCACAGTGGAAAGGAATATTTGAAAAGTGCTTTTGGATTGAAGAAGTCCTGCACATTGTAACCGGTCACTGGGGACCGAAGGATCACTATTAGCTTCAAGCATAGTGGTAAGAAAACCAGAGATTTACCGGACCTTAGGTCGCGGCAAACAGCCCCAAATAGTCAGTACGTAACTGGGGTCAGGGGGAGTGAGGACCTTGAGTCTCTGCAGGACAAGATAGGAATTCAGCTCTCTCACAGGAAGGCTCCTACCACAAAACTGACTGGGCAGTACAGCTATGGAATAGCTGGAGTTATAGAGGGAACTACGCTTCAGGCTGGTTGTACTCATCGTGTTGAAAGTAAAGGAGGCCCCTAACTTGTCCAGCTGCTATCTCAAAATACATTCTCCTTGGATCAGCCTCCCTGGGACCTGCCTGAACATCTTGCAAGTAAAGGTATGGAAAGACGCTGATCGTGTGAGACTGAGTTATTTATCTGCATGCCTGCACAACCCTGCTTTAACTACCGACCTGAGGGAAGAGTCCCACCTGTAGGGGACCCGACATCTAGCTGCCTCACCATCCCCTCAGAGATCTATAGCAGCGCTGGTACAAATTACCAGAGACTACAGGTGGCGTCACGAACTGTATATAAATCTATCCCCTGTAAATATATCCCTAACATACGCCAGACCGCCAGGGCCACAGACCGAGCCACCGCTACCTGTGACAAACCCCATAGACTTCCATGGGCTCGGCTCTGAGTACCCCATTGCCCTGGTAATCCACAATTGTGGTGGCGGGTCGATACACCAACAGCTCCAAAATTTTACACACACACACACACACACACACACACACTACTAACATTATTAGTGAGGGACATATATAAATCTAACGGATATGTATTGGTTTACTATATGTAAACCATGTCTCATATCCTGTCAGGTTCTGTAATGATTTTAGAGAAGCCGACAATTGAATTATTGACTATTCTGCTATCTACCTCTGTATGAAATATAAATATATATATATATATATATACTAGATGGTGGCCCGATTCTAACGCATCGGGTATTCTAGAATATGTATGTAGTTTATTTATGAAGATTTAAGAATAATGCAATGAATACACAGGATTTTCCGGGTAAAATATATATGTGGAGGCTGCTGCTGCTGGGGTATATGTGGAGGCTGCTGCTGCTGGGGTATATGTGGAGGCTGTTGCTGCTGGGGTATATGTGGAGGCTGCTGCTGCTGGGGTATATAGAGGCTGCTGCTGGGGTGTACGTGGAGGCTGCTGCTGGGGGGTTAACGTGGAGGCTGCCGGTCGGAGTACTTCCGCCGCGAGCAGCCGGGAGATGCCTGGCTGGCGCCGGTCATCTCCCGGCTGCTTCGCCGCTGACCTCCATGCGGCAGGCGATGACCCGAGGTTGCCGTCCGGAGATCAGCGGCTAGCACCGCTGATCTCCCGACGATAGCGGTGGCGTGCGTGGTTCAAATCCTGCGCCAATTCGCGGCAGGACTGCGCCTGTCACTGATTGGTCGCGTCCGGCCGGGCGCAACCAATCAGCGTCATGGGATTTCCGTTACAGACAGACAGAATTAGATGATTATATAGTAGATGTGTCTGTATATATGTTTTCACGAATATTTGAGGCCATGGATCCATTATATGTCCATTTTGCAAGCCGGCGACAAAAAATCTCGCCGTACGGATGGCATACGGATGTCACACGGATGCTTATATGCGAGAAAATCGCATCCTCGCATTGCAAACGGATGACATACGGATCTCTGTTCAGGGAACATTTGTGCGATTCTCGTCCGTGAAAAACGGACCGATTTTTTTATACGTTGTGTGTGACTCGAGCCTTATTTGTAGGATCCAGTTCAATTCACTAAGGGTTCAAGGAGATGTGGCTTAGCTTAAAACTATAAAAGGGAGTAAGGTGACTTTCTGTGCAGCAAAGTTGTTACCCCCAGGAATTGTGCTTGAAGAAAAAGATCTTTCAGTCCTTGGTCCTTTGTTTAGGAACTGAAGATATTGACCTTATCACAATTCTCTAGAAATGAAAAGACAAGAACTTTTTCTCCCTGAAATCCAGCAGGACAGACATCCTTTCTCGGATCTGACATTAAGGAATCTTAATTGTATCGCTTTTGCCATAAAATAAGAGCAAATATAGTCTTCTAAAATAAGTCTTCAGAGGATTCTTCCAGGACTTTGCATATTTCGATTGTGAGCCCCATTGGGGACAGCGATGATAATGTATGTAAAGCGCTGCGGAATAAGATAGCGCTGTATAAGAAAAGCATAATAAATCATAAATAAATATAAGAGTCTCATGCGAGTTCAAAAAGTTGCAAACCTCCAGATGGGATTCTGGAAACTATGTCCTGCTGAGAAAAAGCCTAGCCGAGGTTTAAGCTCCTAGAAAGAGTTGAGACAGAGTGACTTTGGCTGATTATCACACAATGCGGGGAGTATCAGCTTTACCTGCCATCTAAGATGTGGATCTGGCAATACAACTTCTCAAATCATTCTCTCTCTTTCGGGCTAACCTTTGGTCCTTAACCCCTTTCTCACATTGGACGTACTATCCCGTCCATGTGCCCTGGGCCCGTATGACCATGGATGGGATAGTACGTCATCGCGATCAGCCGCGCTCAAGGGAGGAGCGCGGCCGATCGCGGCTGGGTGTCAGTTGATTCTCACAGCTGACACCGGTCACAAAGTGCCAGGAGCGGTCACGGACCGCTTCTGGCACTTTAACCCCTGGAACACTGCGATCAAACACGATCACAGTGTTCCGGTGGCTGCAGAGGGGCTGACAGCCCCTCTGCTATTGGATCAGAGACCTCGCGGCTTGCCGCGGGATCCCAATCGCTGCCATGGAGACCCGATGTCGTCACGATGACATCCGGATCTCCTGACCTGAGGGACTTCCTGTCATGCGTAGTGAAGACCAGGAAGTCTCTTATGTCAGTGTTATAGAAGCTGCAGCGCTGACAGCTTCTATAGCATGCACAATGTGCAAAAGTAAGAATTAAATTAAAAAAAAATTAAATAATTGTAAAAATATTTTAAAAAATAATTAAAAAATAAATATTTATTCTATCAATAAATAAATATTTAAACAAAAAAATCTAAATAATAAAAGTACACATATTTGGTATCCCCGTGTCCATAATGACCCGACCTATTAAACTGTCCCATTAGATAACCCCTTTAGTGAACACCATAAAAAAAGGCAAAAACACAATGCTTTATCATCATACCGCTGAGCAAAAAGTTGAATAACACGTGATCAAAAAGATGGTGACGTGGCACCATTGAAAACGTCATCTTGTCCTCCAAAAAATGAGCCACCATACGGAGTCATCAGCGAAAAAATAAAAAAGTTATAGCTCTCAGAATAAAGCGATGCAAAAATATATTTTTTTCTATAAAATAGTTTTTATTACATAAAAGCGCCAAAACATAAAAAAAATATAAATGAGGCATCACCATAATTGTACTGACCCGACAAATAAAACTGCTTTATCAATTTTACCACACGCGGAACGGTATAAACGCCCCCCCAAAAGAAATTAATAAATTGATGGTTTTTGTTCATTCTGTCTCCCAAAAATCGGAATAAAAAGCGATCAAAAAATGTAATGTGCCCGAAAATGGTACCAATAAAAACGTCAACTCGTCCCACAAAAAACAAGAACTCGCATGACTCTGTGGGCCAAAATATGGAAAAATTATAGCTCTCAAAATATGGTGATGCAAAAACTATTTTTTGCAATAAAAAGCGTCAGTGTATGACAGCTGCCAAACATAAAAACCGGCTATAAAAACCTGCTATAAATAGTAAATCAAACCCCCATTTATCACCCCCCCAGTTAGGGAAAAATAATAAAAAAAATGTATTTATTTCCATTTTCCCATTAGGCTTAGGGTTGGGGCTAAAGTTAGGGTTAGGGTTGGGGCTAAAGTTAGGGTTAGGG
Organism: Oophaga sylvatica; assembly: GCA_033576555.1. Taxonomy (NCBI): domain Eukaryota; kingdom Metazoa; phylum Chordata; class Amphibia; order Anura; family Dendrobatidae; genus Oophaga; species Oophaga sylvatica. Next base: position 390,662,181 of record JARQOD010000003.1, read on the forward strand.
TTGGGGCTAAAGTTTGGGTTAGGGTTGGGGCTAAATTTAGGGTTAGGATTAGGGTTGGGATTAGGGTTGGTATTAGGGTTAGGGTTGGTATTAGGGTTAGGGGTGTGTTAGGGTTAGGTTTGTGGTTAGGGTTATGGTTGGGATTAGGGTAAGGGGTGTGGTGGGGTTAGAGCTCGAGTTAGAATTGGGGGGGTTTCCACTGTTTAGACACATCAGGGGCTCTCCAAACGCGACATGGCGTCCGATCTCAATCCCAGCCAATTTTGGTTTGAAAATATCAAATGGCGTTCCTTCCCTTCTGAGCTTTGCCGTGTGCCAAAAACAGTGGTTCCCCCCACATATGGGGTATCAGCGTACTCAGGACAAATTGGACAACTATTGGGATCCAATTTCTCCTCTTACCCTTAGAAAAATAGAAAACTGGGGACTAGAGTTGAGCGATACTTTCCGATATCCAAAAGTATCGGAATCGGAATGGTATCGCCGATACCCCAAAAATATCGGCGATACCCGATACCGGAAATCCAATGTAAGTCTATGGGAACAAAATATCGGAATTAAAAAAAGCCCATTCTTGCCTTGTTGGTTAATTGTACATGAAGGAAAACAACAAAGAGTAATGTAGAATGTATTGGGGGAGGTTGAGGAGACATTAAAGGCATAGATGTTTAACCCAATCAAATGGAATAACATTAATATTTTTTTTTTTTAAAGATGTTCGGATTGACGAAGAAATTGACAATGTTGTTAACCTTTTTTCTATTTTGGCAAATATGTATGTTTCACAAATTCCATGCTCTTCACCTTTTTAACTTTTGCCACACTTTCTCCTTCATAATCTTCAGCAGCATCATCTTTTTCATCAAATTATTCTTCATCTTCACCTTCTTTATCTTCTTTTTAAACTTATTCCTATTCATCTTTTTGTTAACATTACTCATATTGTTCTTATTAAACTATTATTCTTCTTCATATTCTACTTCTTCATCTTCTTCCTCTTCTTCATCATATTCTTATTTGTGACAGAGATTCCTGTACTTGTAATCTTTAAAAGTATGAATATTTCATCCTTGCGTTCTTGCTGTCACAAAAGATTTAAATTACAACAGTATTTGTCCGTGTTCAGTTTAGCCTGCAGCAGCAGGCATTTTGCAGGGGCACCATGAGGAGGAACGGACTCACCCCCATACACTGCTTAGTCTTCTTCTGCTTATAATTTAGAGCATATATTTAGCTCTTCATTTTGGTCTTATACTTCATGTTCTGCTTTTTGATCTTCTGCTTATTGTTCTTCTGTCTCTTGTTCTGTATCTTGTAGTTTGTCTTAACCTTCTTTGTCCTGTTGGTGATCTTCTGGGTAATCTTTTATTTCTTCTTTGTGATGGTGTTCAGGCTTATTGGCTTGATGCTCGTCGTCCTTGTGGTCGTCATCTTCTTCGGGGTGGTCATCAGGGTCGTCGTCTTCATTGTTGGAGATCCCGAGTGATTACCCAAAAAAACATTTCAAAAATCTTCAATTTGTAAATGTAGCTGAAGGTACAAGAAGGCTGACTAACTTCCGCGAACCAGCTGACGTTACTAAAGGTACTGCCACACTAAACAATCCCGCTAGCGATCACAATAACGACGCATACTAATGCGATCGCTAGCGGGATTGTTTCTATATCGCTAAATGCGGCCACATTTAGCGATATAGTTAACGACGCTATCGCCGTTAGCGATCTTCTTAACGACTTTAGCGGTACAAAAGTACCGCTAAATCGCTAAGAAAAGGTGCCACACAGCGATTAGATACTTACCCAGCGGGAGCGCCGACGAGAAAATAGGGTCCGGAGCGATTCCAGCGACGAGCGAGATCACAGCAGGAAGCTCGTCGCTGGAAGCTGCCGCACTGAACAACATCGCTAACAGGATCGCTAAATAGTGACGTTTTTTAGCGATCCCGTTAGCGATATTGTTTAGTGTGGCATACCCTTAAGTTTTTCTTTGTTAATCCTTTGGACAACAAATCACATTCGTTGAAAACTTACATCAATTGTAAAAGAAAGAATGTTATCTACGCTATCATCTGTCCATGCCAAAAAATTTATGTGGGCCAAACTTCGCAGGAACTAAGAAAAAGAGCACAAAAACATCTTTCTACCATTCATCTTGCAGCTTCAGACCAAAAAAAGGGTCGGATGCTTACTCCTGTAGCGTCCCACTTTCTAAACCATCATGGTGGCCATGTTATTAACACACGTTTTTTTGGTCTACAGAAAATTAATGGTAACGGAAGAGGAGAAAATCTCCAGAAAAAACTACTTCAAGCAGAATCTCGCTGGATCTACAATCTACGGAGTACCTCCCCATTTGGTCTGAATGAAGAGTTACTCTTCACCGGTTTCTTGGGCTAAATATGTACCTTGTATTCGCTGTTTGGTTTTTGACACCCTTGCCTGCTTTCCCTTGCGTCTCTCTCCATTCTTTATATATTTTTTCATATATCTCATCATATATTTCATCATTTATTTTTTATTATTTATTTATTTTTTATTTATTTTCTTTATTTCTTTATTTATTATTATTTTTATTTTCATTTATTTATATTTTTTTATTTCTATATTTATTTTCATTGTTATATTCACGTATATCAATATTATTTATTTATTATTATTTATTCATCTTATTTCATTTTGTTTACATAGTTTTGTTATATCTACCTCGCATATATGTGACTTTATTTATGACGCATAAAGCTGACTTCTTTATTTTCATTTATGTGCAAGTGTGTGCCTATTTTATTCCATGTAAATGCGTCGTTGTTTAAAGCGCAAATATACTCTTCGCAGATTTCTTGCGTTATATTGCCACGATCTGTTTCGTTGCGCACTCCTGCACAAGAGTGCGATTTCATCTACGACGCATCATGTTTTCTTATTCTCTTTGTGTAAGTGCGTTCCCATTCATGACGCACTTCTTACCTTCATGCATATATTACCACTTCCGGTTCTTTGCAGCAGGGTGTTTCTGTAATGTATGTAGTACAGTTCATATAGTGTCTTGTGCTTGGGTGCGATGAAAATACATGAGACACAGGTTTGATATAGAAAGTCTTGTATTACTTCATACAAGTTGGCAAAAATAGTCACACAGTTTGCAGACACAGAAGCAGGAGACACAGCAGGCCAGAGTAATCTAAGCTCAGCAATCACTCTCCACAACAGGTTCAGGATCTTCTTCTCTGTTACCGTAAGTCCATGCAAACGTGGGTCTTTCAAAGAGCAGGGTTCAGAGTCCACAAGTGCTTCAGAGTTCCTCAGTAGGAATAGCTGGAGTACAAGGTCCAAGGCTTTAGGAGTCAGGTCACAGGTTCACTGCAGGCTAGATTCTGAAGCACTGATTGCTCAGCTGTGGCTGCTTAAGAAGCAAAAGGAGAGAATCAGGGCGGGAACATGCAAGCTGGAAACTCCATTTTGACTGAGGGCAAGATAGCTGCAGCAAGGCAGAAAGTAAAATGGCTGACGAACAAACTGAGTTTCAGGAACATGTACACAGAACCTTACATTACTCCCCCCTTAGGGACAACCTTCGGATGACCTCAGGCCAGGCTTGTGTGGGTACCTCTGATGAAACTGACGGAGCAAGCGAGGAGCATTAACGTTATTGACTGGTTCCCATGAGTTGTCCTCCACTGGGTAGCCCTGCCATTTAATCAGATATTGTAACTGATTTCTATACAACCTGGAATCTAAAATCCTTTCCACCACAAATTCTTCCTGACCATCGACTAGCACTGGGTCAGGGCAAGGAGAAGAACGTCCAGGAAACGTATTGGGTGTCGCAGCCTTTAGTAGGGATACATGAAAGACAGGGTGAATTCTCATAGTTCTGGGCAGTTGAAGACGACAAGCAACGGCACTTATAATTTTACTGATTTTATAGGGTCCAATGTACTTATGTCCCAACTTAGACGATGGAATCCTTAACTTAAGATTTCTGGTTGACAGCCAGACCAAGTCTCCTACCTTGAAAGCTGGTGCAGGTTTACGAAATTTATCTGCTGCTTTCTTGTACCTTTCCTGAGCCGATTCCAGATTCTCCTTTAGAAGATCCATATTCTTCTGTAAAGACGTGATTCTTTCAGCCACTGCTGGTAAAGGCGTTTCTATGGGAAATCGTGGTAGAATGTTAGGATGATAACCTAGATTAGAGTAAAAAGGAGACTACTTAGTGGAGGCACTCTGAGAGTTGTTATACGAGAACTCAGCTAATGGAAGTAGATCCACCCAATCATCCTGTAGGTGGCAGATAAAGCAGCGGAGATACTGCTCCAGGGTTTGATTGGTTCGTTCGGTCTGTCCATTAGTCTGGGGATGAAAAGCAGAAGAAAGGTTTACTTTAATGTCCAATGCTGCACAGAAATTTTGCCAAAACCTAGAAGTGAATTGCACCCCTCGATCCGAAATAACCTCATCCGGTACTCCATGTAAGCGAAACACATCTTTAATCATCAAATCTGATGTCTGTTTTGCAGTGGGTAAGCCGACACAAGGGATAAAATGAGCTGCCTTTGTTAGACGGTCAACCACCACTAGAATGGTGTTCTTCCCTTGAGAGGTTGGTAACTCCACAATGAAGTCCATAGAAATGGATCCCCACGGGCGGGACGGGGTGGGAAGAGGCTGTAACAGACCAGTTGGTGAGGAGCGAGGTGTTTTGCATCTTGCACAGACTTCACATGAAGTGACATAGTTTAAAACATCCTTCCTGCAAGTGGGCCACCAAAAGAAACGAGAGAGAAATTCCTGTGTCTTTAGAATTCCTCTATGCCCAGCTATCTTGGAATCGTGAATGAGTTGCAATACTCTCAATCTGACTGTTTCAGGAATATACAGGCGTTGTCCCTGAATCCACACACCATTCTTAAAGACAAGACTTACGTCCCTTGGGGGTTGTGCCAAAAAGGAATCCGCATGGTATGCTTCCTTGATGTCCTTAAGTAGGTCTTGATTATGAATTACTCCTAGGAATCTAGAGTCAGGAAGAATAGTCTTAGGAGGAGTAATTGGACGTGTCTCTGCTGAGTAAATCCTAGAGAGTGCATCAGCCTTTCCATTGCGCGATCCTGGTCTATAAGAAATGATAAAATTAAATTGGTTTAAGAAAAGATTCCAGCGAGCCTGGCGAGGAGTCAGGCACTTAGCCGACCTGATAAACTCAAGGTTACGATGATCTGTCAGGACGACTATTTGCTGTGCAGCTCCCTGAAGAAGGTGTCTCCATTCTTTGAAGGCGGCAATAATGGCCAACAACTCTCTATTGCCCACATCGTAGTTCCTCTCAGCCGAAGACAACTGCTGGGAAAAGAAGGCACAGGGATGCAAGACATTCTTCTCACCTGTTCTCTGAGAGAGTATAGCTCCAACGGCACAGTCTGAAGCATCCACCTCTATTATGAAGGCAAGCTCGGGTTGGGATGTACTAGGATAGGTGCAGTGGTAAATTTATCTTTTAGACGGGAAAATGCTTCCTGGGCTTGGGGAGTCCAGGAGAACCTAGACTCTTTCCGGGTAAGTTGGGTGATAGGTGACACTACCTCAGAGAAATTTCTAATGAAACGTCTATAGAAGTTGGCAAACCCGATGAAGCGCTGCACCTCCTTCACATTTCTAGGACTTGGCCAATCCTTGATGGCTTGGGTTTTGCTTCCATCCATACTAATTCCTTGTGTAGACAGTACATACCCCAGAAATTGAATTTCAGTCCTATGGAATTCACACTTTTCAAGTTTGATGTAAAGATGATTTTGTCTTAGACGTTCCAAGACCATTCTCACATGTCCATGATGTTCCTCTGTGGAGTTAGAAAAAATTAGAATATCATCCAAATAAATTACCACGAATGTATCTAGGAGATCCCTGAAGATGTCATTCACCAAGTGTTGGAAAGTGGCTGGGGCGGTACTCAGACCAAAAGGCATAACTAGATATTCAAAGTGTCCATAGCGTGACCTGAATGCAGTCTTCCATTCATCCCCAGGTCTAATACGGACTAAGTTATAGGCCCCACGAAGATCTAGTTTAGAGAAAATTTTGGCATGTCGCACTCTCTCCAATAACTCAGGGATTAAAGGCAATGGATAACGGTTTCTAATAGTAACCTTATTGAGTTCCCTATAGTCTACGCATGGTCTCAGAGATCCATCTTTCTTCTTTACAAAGAAGATGGGTGCACCTGCAGGAGATGAAGAGGGGCGTATGAAGCCCTTGGCTAGATTTTCGTCTATGTAATCCTTTAAAGCCTTTAGCTCGGGCCCCGCCAGGGGGTAGATCTTACCAAAAGGTATCTCTGCTCCAGGCAATAATTCAATTGGACAATCATATGGACGGTGAGGAGGAAGCTTGTCAGCGTTCTTCTTGTCACATAAATCCACATAGTCCTGGTATACAGCTGGTAGTTCAGGGACTGACATGGTTCCTTTAGGAACAGAGCAAGCTGAAACTTTTGGACTCATCTGTTTCTCTGGAAAATGTAATTCCTTGGTCTCCCAGTTAATGGTAGGATTCTGAGCCTGCAGCCATGGTAGCCCTAGAATAATGGGAAAGTGGGGAGAAGAGATAAGCATAAAGGACAGTTTCTCTTGATGATCTTTACCCATAAGAACCCTCAAAGGCTCTGTTTCCTGATCCACTGGTCCAGAGGTCAGCAGGGAGCCATCCACAGTTTCCATCTGTACTGGAGTAGCCTTCTTCACTGAACGTATCCCCTGTTTCAGAGCAAAGGAGACATCCATAAAATTTCCACTTGCCCCTGAGTCGATCATAGCAGAGCTAGACACCCAAGCTGAGTCAACCCAGAGTTTGATGGAAAGAAAGCAATGAGAATTGTTTTTCTTACAACTCAGCTGGGACACCGCTGAGGAAACTTGAAAAATGGCAGCGTTTACACAGTCAACGTCCTCAGAGGTAACGGAGTTTAAGTCAGAGAAATCAAGATCTGTTGCTGCAGATCTCTCTGGAGCCTGAGGCTCGGACCTGACAGATCCCCTCTCGCAACACTCACAATGAATGAGTGCTGCAGTAGTCTTACGAGAACGGCTGGGGCAGTTTATAATGAAGTGCCCTGACTTACCACAATAGAAACATAGATTTTCCTTAAAACGATGTTCCTTGCGTGCATCACTAACCCGTCGTTGTAAAGAGTCTACCTGCATGGGTTCAAGTTCAGGTTCCCGTGTAATCCTACTCAAAGGTTCCTTAGCTGGAGAGGAAGGTAGGAAAAGGTTAGTGCGATTGCTTTCGAACCATCTCTCTTGCCTGCGTTCAGTCAGACGAGTATCAATACGGATGCAGTAGTTAATAAAGTCACCTAACGCAGTGGGAGGGTCGGCACGAGCAAGTTCATCCTTAATCAGTGGAGATAACCCCTTTCGAAAAATAGATTTTTTGGCGGAACTGTCCCAGGTGGTATCAAGGGCCCATCTCCTGAAATCCAAGGCATATTCAGCTACCGAGTGCTTACCTTGGCGCAAAGCTAACATGGCTGCTTCAGCTGTTGCACCTCGATTGGGGTCATCAAACACCTGCCCCATGGCTGAAATAAAAGCATCAAGGTGATTCAAACAATCATCCTCAGTCTCAATCAGAGGGTTTGCCCACATCAAAGCCTTGTTGGTAAGCAACATAATTATAGTAAGCACCTTAGATCGTTCAGTGGGAAATTGTGAAGCATGTGCAGAAAAAAAAAGATTGCATTGATTAATAAATCCCCTGAATTTCTCACGTTCACCGCCAAAACGAAAAGGGGGCAACTTGGGAATCCCAGAACTCGGGGCTACGGCAGGAGCCTGGACTCGCTCTTCTAGAACCTCAATCCTGGCTCGCAAATCCTGGGCAGTCTGTCCAAACACTTGCAAATTGTGATTAGTGAGGTCCTGTAGGCTTGAAAAACGGGTCTTTATATTCTGCAAATCTGCAAGGATATTATCAGTCACTCCGCAAAGTTCCTTTATGCGGGCCTCCATTTTCCAGATCTTTTAAGACAGGAGTACTGGAAGAAGAGGAGAGGAGAAAAAAAAACAATAGTGTTTACCTGTGGTAACACTGCAGAGAGAAAAAAAATTAAGGGAACTGCTCACCTGGAATGGTTGTGAGAAGTCACAACCACTATCATCACAGAAAGTTCACCCGGACATCTGATATCCACAGTTACAGCAGACAAAAAGAGAAAAGAGAAAAAAAAAAAAACAATAGTGTTTACCTGTGGTAACACTGCAGAAAAAAAAAAACACTTAAGGGAATTGCTCACCTGGAATGGTTGTGAGAAGTCACAACCACTGTCATCACAGAAAGTACAACCGGACATCCGATATCCACAGTTACAGCAGACACAGCCTTTCCAGACCCAGCAGACACTAACGTTTTGGCTTCAGAATCTTGTAATGTATGTAGTACAGTTCATATAGCGTCTTGTGCTTGGGTGCGATGAAAATACATGAGACACAGGTTTGATATAGAAAGTCTTGTATTACTTCATACAAGTTGGCAAAAATAGTCACACAGTTTGCAGACACAGAAGCAGGAGACACAGCAGGCCAGAGTAATCTAAGCTCAGCAATCACTCTCCACAACAGGTTCAGGATCTTCTTCTCTGTTACCGTAAGTCCATGCAAACGTGGGTCTTTCAAAGAGCAGGGTTCAGAGTCCACAAGTGCTTCAGAGTTCCTCAGTAGGAATAGCTGGAGTACAAGGTCCAAGGCTTTAGGAGTCAGGTCACAGGTTCACTGCAGGCTAGATTCTGAAGCACTGATTGCTCAGCTGTGGCTGCTTAAGAAGCAAAAGCAGAGAATCAGGGCGGGAACATGCAAGCTGGAAACTCCATTTTGACTGAGGGCAAGATAGCTGCAGCAAGACAGAAAGTAAAATGGCTGACGAACAAACTGAGTTTCAGGAACATGTACACAGAACCTTACAGTTTCCTGCTTTGGGGCTTTAAGCATTCATTATCTCCATTATATAAGGACCGTTCACAGCATTCTAACATCTTTCCCCTGACGAAGCTGCCTTTGCAGCGACACGCGTTGGGTCTTCACCCCGGGTCCCGGGACCGCTCCCCATACTCTTGCCTTACCTGCTTATCCTGGCACCTTCCATTTGGATCCTTTTTTGGTAACGTTACCAGTTCCTTTTATTCATGCTTTGTCCTCTATTTGGACAGCTCTATATATCTCCTTCTGAGATTCACTCTGACTATTATATCCTTATTCCCTATGTGGATATTTATCTTTCCTCCACATATCTTATCCTTTTCAGGTTGCCAATTGTGATACTGCCTACTCTTTGGGCTATATTGTACTAGTGGTCCAAATACGTTAGTCCATTTATATACAGGTATTTTTTGATTGTTCTGATACATATATGTTTATGTCTTGTTATCTATTTACTGAACTTATGGGGATATTTCCATCCTTTATTTTGATATTCATGGTTATTATATAGTATTACGTGCACACTATTATAATACTACATAATCTGTTTGATGGGGATTATTTCATTCGTGGTCCCATATATTTTGGACCTTGGGGGTGTTCTTTGTTTTATTAAAAAGTTTTTTTGTATTACATGTAATTTTTAAATGTATTGTCCTACATGTTTTGCTGTGTTTAGTCCTTTTGTAATAAACATTGTTTTCTCATCATTTATTCTTCCTTATTCAAATATTATTTTACTTTTTCATATTGAGGGGTGTGCACTATTTATTGCATTTTCTTTTTTCTTTTTCTTTTCAGACGTTACTGGAACGCGGACGGGTATCAGATGGTACAAGAGACAATGGAAGTAACGAGGACCAGCTGACTGTGCTGGAACCCGGAGGGGCAGCAGAAGGAAAAGAGCCAATGGCACAACCGAGGACCAGCTGACGTTACTGGGACACGGTTACTAAGCAGGAGGTACCTGTGCTCCAAAGCACTACCAAGGACCAGCAGACGTTGCTGGAACTCGGATACCGAGATGGAGGCACCTAGGCCAAAGGCACTGCGGAGAACCAGTTGACGGTACTGGAACCCGGACGGGTACCAGAAGGCACCCATGAAAATGTAAGTTGACAGGCCGCAAGCCGTCCGCAGTTACCGAATCACACAGTCCTACAGTGGGTGCTTGTCCTATTGTCACAACGGAAACAACCTTTATTTACATATCCCACAGCACACATAGGAATGACCTAAACTGCAGGCACCATAGAGTCGGCTAACCAGAATGCAACACGACAGGACAACTTATTGGAGGCTTATTGACGTTGACACTGCCAGGAAACAGCTGTCGTGCTGTAACCAGGCTGGGCAGGAGTCAGTACCCGTGCCAAGTACTTCCGAGCAACAACTGGCGGTGTTGGAGCCCAGGGATGAGAAGAGAACAGGGTGGAGGCAGCAGGACTTTTTGCCGTACACACAGCAGGGGAACAGCTGACATTACTGAACCCCAGTAACACAAGACCAAGTGTTGACTGTGCTAACAGCACTTCCAGGCAACAACTGGCGGTGTTGGAGCCCAGGGTCAAGGAGGATGTTTAAATACTAGATCAAGTATTTTCCTTGTTACGTGTCAATTTTAAATGTCTATACTCCAAAGAAGAGAAAGATAACCTTTACTAGCATAAGATGATGATTTCATTTAAAAAAATATATAGATAAATAAAGAATTGACAAACATAAACGCATACATTAACATGTTGAACAGCAATGCAAACCACAAAATAAATTAGTTAAGGAATCTGCTATAAGGTTGTACATAAAAGCATACAAGTACATATCTGAATCCATTAATGATGGATAAGTAACAGTATGTACACCATTTTTATTGTATAGACAATGAATGTCTGACTTCAAAACATCATCAGCATTACAAGTTATCAGTGACATTAATAAAATGTTACATTTGCTGAATAATGTCACTAAACAGTTTATAAAAATTAGACAATTACCATCAGGTAATACTCATAATATGTGCCAATAATCATTTTTCTTAACAAACATAACCTTTAAAAAGTGCATAGTGCATAGTGAAAATTGCTATTTATGCCTGACTGTGGACTTGCAAGCATGACAACGGATAGATAAGGTATATATAGATGAGACTGCATAGCCACAGATGGTGAATGGCGATGTAATACTGTACCACAATAAAGTGTGCGTCACTACTACCTAATTATTTTTTTTTACATAGCTTTATAAACAGGGTACGTGCATGTATGCTTGCGCCTTTGTTTGGACGCACAGACTGCTTTCCTGCTGTGACGCGCTGGGTAGTGAACAGTTGTGTGCAGTGTTCACTGCAGTCTCTGCGGAATAAGCACACTTAGGCCTTATAACTTTTCAGACTTTCTTTATCAATCTACCAAGATGAAGAAGGCAGGGAGTAAGGCACGTGGTCGTGGACGTGGAGTTTCAGCAGGGAGAGAACGTGGGGATTCTGTGGCTGCTGCCGCCCCCAGTGACACAGCATCCACCAGTTTTCCCCGTGAACGTTCCTTTATGCGCACTTTTGTAGGAGGTCGGCGTAACCCCCTGCTGCGGGAAGAACAAATTGAAGCCGTTGTTGGTTGGATGTCAGCCAATTCATCGACTTCAATTGCTTCCACCTCCTCTCAGGACCACAGCACTGTTGAGCAACCATCTGTCTCTTCACCGCCTGCCAAATTGCCCAGGCAGTCAGACATTTCTGTACAGGAGCCAGCTGAGTCTCTGCTTCTGTTCTCAGAATCTGTTGGCTTGCAAACAGGGGCCCAGCCAAGCAGCATTCTGGAATGTGAAGAAGAGGGAGTATGCAGTGATGCGCAACAGCTGTGTCTCTCTGAATCTGAAGAGGCGGGTGAGACAGTGCCGATGGTCAGCACACCGCAGAAGGCATCTGATGATGATGAGACTCAGGTGCCAGTTTATGTTGAGCATGGTGCTTGCCAGACCACCCAACAGCAGCAGGTGTTGGAAGAGGGTAGTGGAGATGATGAGGTCCAAGACCCAACATGGCGTGAGGAACAGGAAGGTGGTGGGAGCAGCTCAGAGGAATAATAATAATAATAATAATATTATTTATATAGCGCCATCATATTCCGCAGCGCTTCACAGTTTAGCAGTTTCAGAACAGAAGTCATAAGTAACAACGTTAACAATACAATAATTAAAGCAAAATAAGTCGCCCCTGCTCGTGACAGCTTACAATCTACAATGAGGTGGGGGAGATACAAAGTATAGGTGTTTATATACAATGGTGCATTTACAATGATGGTCCAGCCATCTTAAGGGAGTGACGGATGGAGATAGTGAATGGGCTAGGGTGCTTCTAAGAGTCTCATTGTAGTGCTGAACAGCCAGATCAGGACAGGAAAAATAGGAGATTGGGGACAGTGATGAGTGTAGGGAATCTGAAAGTGTCTGAGGGTTAATGGCTTTTAGATATCTGAATGTGTGGTAGGTAGTAGTGCGCTGGGGTGGTGGAGGATTTGTGAGCGTGAAGGAGAGAATGTTGTGGTCAGACAGTGGAAGCGGTGAGTTATTTAGGTGGGAGATTGAACAGAGGCGGACAAAGACCAGGTCAAGGGTGTTAGCATCCTTGTGTGTCTCAGAGGTTGAAAGCTGTGAGAGGCCTAGAGAAGTGGTTAGTGATAGAAGGAAGATAGAGGAAGACATTGCCCCAACGGTACAAACAGGATGGAGAGTTAGGCTGCAGACTCGGTTGCCTGTAGCCTCCAGTTTGCCACCTGTTTGGAGCAGTTGTCTTCCAAAAGTCAAAACGTGCGTTCCCAGGACTTGCACTGCGTGGTCCTTTTTGGTAACACTTGTAGATGATATTTGCTATGTCAAATGCTAGCTGTGTAATCAAAAAGTAAAAAGAGGTAAAAGTGTCATTAACCTCAATACCACTAATATGTGGAAACATGTTCGGACAAAGCACGTAGTTGAGTTACAAAGACACACTGGAGATGTAGGCCAACCTACAGCAGCACCTACATCTTAAGGTCATGTTGAAGCCTCTTCATCAAGCTCACACACAGCTGGTTCTGCTTCCTCACAGGATCGCCATGGAAGAACCTCGGTTACTGTTGTCCAGAGACAAAGTGTTATTTCACCCACAGCAGCAAGTTCCCTGTCATCCTCACACTCCAAGGACACAAAACAGCCATCGGTAGCACAGGCATGGGATAAAAGACGGCCATACTGGGCAAACCATCCACGAGCACAGGCTCTGAATGCTGGCATTGCAAAACTCGTGTCCCTTGAAATGCTGTCATTCAGGCTGGTGGAGACTGACACTTTCCGTAACTTAATATCATTGTCAGTCCCACAATACAATGTGCCAAGCACATTTCATTTCAGCAGGCAAGCCATCCCTGGTCAGCAAAAGCATGTTGATGGAAAAATTAAACATGCGCTACTAAACGCCGTCAGTAGCAAGGTCCACCTGACCACCGATGCGTGGAACAGTACCCATTATTATGATATGCTACAAGCACTAAGGAAAGAAGGGAATTCTGTCCCTACAATAGAACTAAGCTGAATCCCTACGATGTAACGGGGAACCTGATCCTGCGACCAGACCCGCTAAAGTCCTCAGCTAGTCTGAACGAAGACCTATAGTTGCGAGGGAGGAATCCCTACAAGATCTAGGGACTGGGAGAAAAGGTGGACACCTCCTAACAGAAATTGTAGCAGTGATAATTAAACAGAAAACAAAATACTTAGAGATCCTAACATCAAGCAAAACTGACTGAGTAAGGCACCTAAGCACCCGGCTAGCTTAAGAGTAGATAATACAATGAAGTCCAGCAAAGCCAGAAGGGCGGATCCAGACTAAATAGGGAAAAAAGGTCATGTGACAAGCAAACTGAAACAAAACCTAACAAGAGGGTTCTAACACCCATGGCCAGGGACGATACCTTTCCCTCACTGCCCATTGGGTCAATGTTGGTGAGCCGGGTACTGATCTTGCGTTTGGCGCTGTACATGTTCTGCCAACTCCAAGGATTGCAGGAATCAAGTCTGTAGACATTGACTCCTCCTCCTACTCCAGTTCCTCAGAATCATCGCTGCAGGACCCGTCACGGTCTACCTCCACATGGACCCGTGAACGCTAACCTGTTGCGACCGATATGAGCACAGCCGTGGCCAAACGTCAACAGGCCGTCCTGAAATTAATTTCCATGGGGAATGGAAGCCACACAGCGCAGGAGCTCTGGAATGCCATCAAGCAGGAGAGCGACGTGTGGTTTTTGTCAGCGAATCTCCAGCCAGGCTTGGTAGTGTGTGACAATGGCCGAAATCTGGTGGCAGCTCTGGGCCTTGGCAACCTCACTCACATACCATGTCTGGCACATGTGCTCAACTTGGTCGTGCAGAGTTTTTTGAGGGACTATCCGGATCTTGATGCACTGCTGCACAAGGTCCGCCTACAGTGCGCTCCCTTGCGACGTTCCAGCATGGCCAGATCGCTGATTGCAGCTCTGCAACGCTGATTTTGCCTTCCTGAACATCGCATCATATGTCATGTACCCACCAGCTGTAATTACACGTTACATATGTTGGAGCGGTTGTGTGAGCAGCAGCCAACAGTAATGGAGTATCAGCTGCATCAGGCGCAATCGACTCGCAATTTGCGCCGTTCACACTTCACCAGTACTGAGTGTGCCTCTATAATAATAATAATAATAATCTTTATTTATATAGCGCCAAAATATTCCGCAGCGCTTTACAGTTTAACAGTTTCAGAACACAAGTCATAAGTAACAACGTTAACAATACAATAATTAAAGCAATATAAGCCGCCCCTGCTCGTGAGAGCTTACAATATACAATGAGGTGGGGATATACAAAGTACAGGTGTTTATATACAATGGTGTATTTACAATGATGGTCCAGCCATTTTGAGTGAGTGATGGATGGATGGAGATAGTGAATGGGCTACACACACAGACTTACACATAGAATGACTTTGATTAGTGAATGTGATAGGCCGCTGTGAACAAATGTTTTTTGAGTGAGCGCCTGAAACCATGCTAATTGCGGATAGTCCTAATTTCTTGGGGTAGAGCATTCCAGAGGATTGCCGCAGCACGGGAGAAGTCTTGGAGTCGGGAGTGGGAGGTACGGATTAGTGCAGAGGTTAGTCGAAGGTCGTTTGCAGAGCGCAGCAGTCGGTTAGGCCGATAGATAGAAATGAGGGAGGAGATGTAGGGGGGTGCTGCACTGTGGAGAGCTTTGTGGGTGAGAACCAGTACTTTGAATCGGATACTATAATGAATGGGCAGACAGTGTAAGGACTGGCGAAGGACTCTATGAAGGACATCTGCCACGTTTTGCGTGCGTTTGATGAGTCAACGCGGATGGTGAGTGCAGATGATGCACTAGTCAGCCTGACTGTCCCCCTTATCTGCTTGCTTAAAAAAACACTGCAAGCACTAACGGATGAGGTTTGGGAAGAGGTGGAGGATGAGGAGTCACAAATTCCATCACCTTCTGGACAGTCAGCGCAATGTGGTTCCTCACAAAGGGCTGGGCAGGGCTCACTTTGTGAGGAGGAGTCAATGGAGGAGGAAGACATCGCTCCAGAGGGAGGTACACAACGCTGTAGTCAGTATGTATAGCGAGGGTGGGGTGATGCAGAGCAGGCAGAGATGACGCCTCTTGCAGGGGACAGCGTTTCTTGGCCAGTTGGGAGTCTGCAGCACATGGTTGATTTCATGCTGCAGTGCCTGAGAAACGACCGCCGCATCGCCCACATTCTCACCACGTCTGATTATTGGGTGTCCACCCTCCTAGACCCTCGCTACCGGTACAAGTTACAAAGCCTCATCACACCGTTGAACCGTGAGCGTAAAATGCGGGAGTACCAAGACACACTGGTGCAATACATAATGTTCTCCATTCCAGCCGAGAGCACTGCTGCTGCTACTGCTTTACAAAGCAGCTCTGTGCGTCGAGGCAGTGGAGACAGCTCTGCAACAAGAGGGAGCACAAGCAGCGCCTCTGCACAGGGCAAGATGTTATGATTTGGTAGCTGAGGAGAGCAGGCAAAAAAGGCAATACACCAGAGAGGTTGGAATCTATGGGATTGCAGTACCCTGAATAACCACCACAACTAAAGGCAGCCGTGGAGCGTACCTACTTTGGTCCTAGACGCCTCGTCACAGCCTGAGAAGCTAACTACACCTAAAGATAGAAAGAGGAAAGCTATCTGGCCCGGAGCAGATCCCCAAAGAACATAGAAAGCCCCCAAACATGTAATGGCGGTTACACAAGAAGAAATACTGACACAGACACAAAATAGTATGAGCAAATGTTGGTGCCCAAACTTCCTAAATAGAAAAGGATAGGAAGGGCACTTACTGCAATCGAAAAAAACACTGAAAAGTACCAACTATACTAATTACAAAAACAGCTGAGATCACACGACCTCTACCACCTAAATTAGTTCTCTGGTGTAACAAAAAATAAACAGCAGCCACTGAAAAACTGGAAAAGGCAAATGAACAAACAACAGTGGCTGAACTAAACTGAGAGGAGCACGAGCCCCCCAAGGGGACCCGGCAGACCCCCACAGAAGTGCAGTACAAAATGCAAAAAACAAGCACAAAAAAATAAAATAAGACAATGTCTTATCTGTTAGCAAAACATGCAGGCACGAAACAGCAAGCTACAAAGTGTACAGGAATCAAAGATGAGACCAGAACAATTGATCACCGGCAACCGTGATGGGAGGGAACCTCCCTTATAAAAGACCAGTCACTAACAACGGATCTCCAATCTTCACAATCTTCATTGGATAGTTCTGTACTGTTTGTAACCACCAGAGGGAGATTGTTCTCAGAATTCATTTTTAGCACATTCACAACAGCAAGACCAGTATGTTACAAATGTGGCGAAGTTTTGTGGCAGCGCCACCAATG
This sequence comes from Oophaga sylvatica, assembly GCA_033576555.1. Taxonomy (NCBI): domain Eukaryota; kingdom Metazoa; phylum Chordata; class Amphibia; order Anura; family Dendrobatidae; genus Oophaga; species Oophaga sylvatica. The sequence goes on from JARQOD010000003.1 coordinate 390,679,101, forward strand.
TCTACACCATCCGAGACGGATCCAGTCAGCAGGAGGCAACGTTTCCGTAAGATGGTGACAGACTACATGTCTTGCCCTCTCAGTGTATTCCCAGATGGCTCTTCCCCATTCAAGTTTTGGGTCTGTAAGCTGGATACATGGCCAGAGCTTAGCCAGTATGCATTGGAGGTGCTGGCTTGCCCTGCTGCCAGTGTATTATTGGAGCGCTTCTTTAGTGATGCAGGTGGTGTACTAACAGACCGTCGCATGCGACTATCCTCCGATAATGTAGACCGGATTCATTTTCTGAAAATGAACAAGTCATGGATCTGGCCTGAATTTGACTGTCCGTTTCAGATTACATAACTGGTTGGCAACGTTATCCATGTCTCCTGTTATGTTCATCTTTCTACCACCTGAACTCTACTCCCTGGGCTACAACGCTGCCAGTTGCTGCTCAGAAGTGTTGTGTCCACAGACCAATACACAAGCTATAGTGTTAGTGTGGTTCAGTAACGCCTGCTGTTCCCCTGCTGTGTGTCTGGCAAAAATTAATGCTGCTAACTCCAAATTAAACTTCAAACATCTCATACTAGGCCTCTGCCTACACCCTCCTTGACCCTGGGTTTCAACACCGCCAGTTGCTGGTCACAAGTGTTGGATGCACAGCTCAAAACAATCGCTGATGTGTTTGTTGGGTTCAGTAACGCCTGCTGTTCCCCTGCTGTTTGTCCGGCAAAAATTAATGCTAGCTAGATACACATGTTGAATAAAACATTACATGTTAAAGTGGCTACTGCTACACATAGATAAGAGGCTACACCCTTAGTTCTAAGCTGTAAACAAGTGAAACGTCACCTTTAAAACCATAAAATTATTAGTCTTTGTCACAAATCTGTAACAAAATAATTGTGACCTATTACTGCAGATATCCACATGTTGAACACAAATGCTAACACAAAAGCCTACCTATGCTATAGGGTACTGATGGTGAACCTTCTCACTACATAACTTAGACAAATCAAACTCACAGCATGCCTCAAATGCTGCAATGTTGGAAGTGCATAATTTGGTTAGAACTTTGACAACACCTGCAGTGCGAAGGTTAGCCTTCAGTGTTCTTGGCTTTTACATAAAAGCATACAAGTAAATATAATAATCCATTGCTGATTAAGGGACGTGATGTACACCTGTAATATTGTGCAAACAATTGATGTAGGACTAGTCCTCTTCAACATTACTTATATTTGTGTCATTAGAAAAAATACATATTTAATTACAAATTTAACAACCCATATCATAAAGGTCCATCATGTAAACATGAGAATTGGTAACAAAAATCATGCATTACCTTGTTAAAGTCAATAGTGCGTAGTCACAATAGCAAAATATATACCTGAAAGTGGTGCTGAAACAACGACAACTGATAGAAAAGGTGAATGATATCTACTTATCAGACTGAATAGCGACACATGTACAATGTTGATATAATACTGTAGCTTAACAAAAAGGCTGTTTGCAACCAATGTATTGTATACGGATGGAAGCGCATCACACTAATAGATTTTAGTTATTTGAAATAGAATGTAGCAGCAACAATTAGAGAAAAATGTCAAGGATGAGGCAGTGAGACACGCTCAGCAGAGTACAAGCAGCAGTGGTTGAAGAACTAACTGGAGCGGGATCTGCACTGCAACTATGAAAACCTCAGACTACAGTGAAAACTGCACACAACTGTTCAGTATCTGTGAAAGGCCCGTTTGTGTACTTCTAGATTGTTTGCAACCAATGTATTGGATAATGATGGAAGCACGTCACACTAATACATTTGATTATTTTGAAATATAATGTAGCAGCAACAATTAGAGAAAAATGTCAAAGATGAGACAGTGAGACACGCTCAGCAGAGTACAAGCAGCGGTGGTTGAAGAAATAACTTGAGCGGGATCTGCACTCCAATAATGAAAACCTCAGATTACAGTGAAAACTGCACACAACTGTTCAGTATCTGTGAAAGGCCCGTTTGTGTACTTCTATATTGTTTGCAACCAATGTATTGGATAATGATGGAAGCACGTCACACTAATACATTTGATTATTTTGAAATATAATGTAGCAGCAACAATTAGAGAAAAATGTCAAAGATGAGACAGTGAGACACGCTCAGCAGAGTACAAGCAGCGGTGGTTGAAGAAATAGCTTGAGCGTGATCTGCACTCCAATAATGAAAACCTCAGATTACAGTGAAAACTGCACACAACTGTTCAGTATCTGTGAAAGGCCCGTTTGTGTACTTCTATATTGTTTGCAACCAATGTATTGGATAATGATGGAAGCATGTCACACTAATACATTTGATTATTTTGAAATATAATGTAGCAGCAACAATTAGAGAAAAATGTCAAAGATTAGACAGTGAGACACGCTCAGCAGAGTACAAGCAGCGGTGATTTAAGAAATAATTTGAGCGGGATCTGCACTCCAATAATGAAAACCTCAGATTACAGTGAAAACTGCACACAACTGTTCAGTATCTGTGAAAGGCCCGTTTGTGTACTTCTATATTGTTTGCAACCAATGTATTGGATAATGATGGAAGCACGTCACACTAATACATTTGATTATTTTGAAATATAATGTAGCAGCAACAATTAGAGAAAAATGTCAAGGATGAGGCAGCGAGACACGCTCAGCAGAGTACAAGCAGCGGTGCTTGAAGAAATAACTGGAGCGGGATCTGAATTAAAAAATTGAAAACCTCTGAGTACAGTAAACACTGCACACAACTGTTCACTATCTCTGAAAGCCTCCTTTGTGGGCTTCTATACTGTTTGCAACCAATGTATTGTATACGGATGGAAGCACGTCACACTAATAGATTTGTTTTTTTTTAAATATAATGTAGCAGCAATAATTAGAGAAAAATGTCAAGGATGAGACAGTGAGACACGCTCAGCAGAGTACAAGCAGCAGTGTTTGAAGAACTAACTGGAGCGTGATCTGCACTCAAAAAAAAAAAAACCTCACAGACTAGAGTGAACACTGCACACAACTGTTCACTATCTCTGAAAGCCTCCTTTGTGGGCTTCTATACTGTTTGCAACCAATGTATTGTATACGGATGGAAGCACGTCACACTAATAGATTTGTTTTTTTAAAAAAAGAGAATGTAGCACCACCAATTATAGAAAAATGTCAAGGATGAGCAGTGAGACACGCTCAGCAGAGTACAAGCAGCAGTGGTTGAAGAACTAAGTGGAGCGTGATCTGCACTCCAAAAAAAAATACCTCACAGACTACAGTGAACACTGTACACAACTGTTAACTATCTGTGAAAGGCTCCTTTATGTAATTCTATAGTGTTTGCAACCAATGTATTGGATACGGATGGAAGCACGTCACACTATAATTTCAATTGAATGGAGCAGCAAGAATTACAGTAAAGAAAAAAAAAAGAGTCTGTGAGTGACACGTGCAGATGCCTACAAACAGCGTTGGATGCAGAGCAAACAGCAGCGTCACCTGCACTCACACACACACCTTGCAGAGCTGTTAAAACAACACTGCAAGGCAAAAGGAAGCTTTACACAGCCGGTGGTAAACTAGCCTGCCTAGAGCACAGTGCACAAAATCGCAATCTCTAACTGTCCCTCAGAGTCAGCAGAGCAGCGTTCTGTCCCTAACTGAATTCACAGCACAGTGACGCTAAAATGGCGGCGGCGCCTTTTATAGTGCATTCTGACATCATTTCAGCATCCAATCACAGCCATGCCATTAGTTAACATGACCGCAGCAGTACAGGATGTGCCCACACTTCTTAGGATTCCTCATTGGCTGACTAAAATCACATTGCCTCTCAAAGAATTATGGGAACTTCCGATTCCGGTATACGATATATGGAAAAAATCGGAACTAAGTATCGAAAGGCCGATACAGCGAATATCGGCCGATACCAGATACTTGCGGTATCGGAATGCTCAACTCTACTGGGGACTAAAAGATCATGTTTGTGGAAAAAATATGATTTTTTTTCATGGCTCTACATTATAAACTTGTGTGAAGCACTTGGGGGTTCAAAGTGCTCACCACATATCTAGATAAGTTCCTTAGGGGGTCTAGTTTCCAAAATGGTGTCACTTGTGGGGGGTTTCCACTGTTTAGGCACATCAGCGGCTCTCCAAATGCAGCATGGCGTCCGATCTCAATTCCAGCTAATTTTGGTTTGAACAAGTCAAACAGAGCTCCTTCCCTTCTGAGCTCTGCTGTGTGCCCAAACAGTGGTTCTCCCCCACATATGGGGTATTGGCATACTCAGAAGAAATTGCACAACAACTTTGTCAGTCAATTTTCTCCCTTTACCCTTTAGTCATTTTTGTGACTAAAAAGTTAAATGTTCATTTTTTCCTTCCACATTCCAAAAATTCCTGTGAAGCACCTGAAGGGTTAATAAACTTCTAGAATGTGGTTTTGAGCACCTTGAGAGGTGCAGTTTTTTAGAATGGTGTCACTTTTGGGTATTTTCTGCCATATAGACCCCTCAAAGTGACTTCAAATGTGAGGTGGTCCCTAAAAAATGGTTTTGTAAATTTTGTTGTAAAAATGAGAAATCGCTGGTCAACTTTTAACCCTTATAACTTCCTAACAAAAAAATTTTTGTTTCCAAAATTGTGCTGATGTAAAGTAGACATGTGGGAAATGTTATTTATTAACTCTTTTGTGTGACTTATCTCTCTGTTTTAAGGCATAAAAATGCAAAGTTTGAAAATTGCTAAATTTTCACAAATTTTGCCATATTTCCATTTTTTCATGAATAAACGCAAGTTATATTGAATAAATTTTACCACTAACATGAAGTACAATATGTCACGAAAAAACAATATCAGAATCGCCAAGATTCGTTGAAGCGTTCCAGAGTTATAACCTCATAAAGGGACAGTGGTCAGAATTGTAAAAATTGGCCCGGTCATTAACGTGCAAACAACCCTCGGGGGGGTAAAGGGGTTAAAGGCTTTATTAAGGCACCTTTGGAATGACTGATATAAAAAGACTTGAAATACAACATTTCTAATTGCTATTACCTTAGCAAAGTATTAAAGGAAACTTGTCATATTGCTCACGCAATCGGAAGGGCAGGTAGCATGATATAGAGCAGAACGGGATGAGCAGATTGATAAACGGGTTTGTAGAAAAAAAAATCTTGTTTCTTTTTTATGTAAGTTCCTAATAATTTTGAGCTTGGGAGTCCAGTGGGCGGGTCTAATCAGTGATTGACATCTCTATGTCCTTATACGGAACAGGTTGCAACAGTAATAGCATTGACTAGACGTCTAAATATAGATGTTCACTCAAAATCATCATCCTGACAATCACTCGGCCTGTAAACCGTGTATCAGGAGTAAAGTTCTGTAAGCGATATTCACTCCCTAAAGATCTGGTTATTCGGCATTCTCCTGTGGTGTCAAAGAGGTGTGGATAGAAAAGTGGAATTATTCTTACCAGTAATACGTTTTCTACGAAACCTCCAAGACAGTGCCAATGCTAATACTTATAAATCCCCTCCCTTATCCAATGATAATCACTTTTGCAATTCCTTAAAACATGTGCATATCCGCATAGAACATGGGCATAAATGAATACCAATTAAAAACTTCTGCATAAATGAGGTGCTAATCCGTATATCCATACATCCACATGCTGGAAAATGGCATAGCATAAAGTATTTACTCCCTCACCACAAACATTTTCATTTTCATAGTCCCCACCTTTCAAAACTATTTTTCTTCCATAAAACGCCATGTTTATTTGTAGGCATTTGAGTTGCATTTTTAACCCCACAATTAAAATTTACCTTTTATTGTATTGAAATACAAGTAAAAAAAAATGTGAAATGCGGAAAACAAACAGCAATATGTCATTGTTGTTGGGATCCGTTTTGCCTCATTCTCTGTGCAGTAACTTTATTCCATAGAACGATGTGTGACTGCTGATACCACATTTCTATAGCGTTTTTGTGTGCTACTGTCACACACTATCTGTATAAGCCGCATTCCAAATTATTATGGTAATGCTATTTTGTCTCTGATTTTCCTAAATGGTCTATGCTGTATGATGGTCAACTAATCCACCGTTAGAGGATAAATCACATCTTATTGGACAAACTTCCCAATGATAGCAGGAATTTTTATAAAAATAAAAATAAAAATGCACTAAAATTTTCTGCACAACAGTTTCCAAACATAATGAATTTGGTGATTTGCTGAATTTGCAACATTAAGAGTTCACATATATGGAAATCAAAAGCTTTTTCAGTCAAAACCATTTTAACTGACCAAATTAAGTAACATAGGACCCTTCCTAAATTTCACCTTCACAATTTTTGCATTCATTGAACTTGTGAGTTTTTGGATAGTTTCTTCTTGAATTTCTCTGCAGGATGTCAGAATCGCCACCAGAGCTGCTGTGTTGATGTGATCGGTCTCCCACTCTCATAGATCTTTTGCTTGGGGATTCTCCAAAGGTTCTCAATATGGCTGATGTCAGGGGAGGCTGGGTCCGCACCATTGAGTTTCTCTCCCTTTACACCCATGACAACCAATAACTTGGAGGTTTCTTTCCAGCATGAGATGGGGCAAGGTCAGCATGATGATTTTGCTATGGATGGGGCAGTTCTTTTTTTTGCACCATAGCAGAAAGTGGACAGTCAGAAACTCTATGTAACACCTGCACATGGAACTGTCAGAGCAGCTACTGGTATACTGGGATTTACAGACACTAAGAAGAGTTTTGCAGCTGCTGTTAAACAGGGACCTTCAGACATTAATGGTTTTTTCCCTGAGCTGCGGGGACTACAATTCCCATGGACCCTTGTTTTGGTCAGATGACACAGCTTGGAGGGATAGGAGGGAGGAGGGACTTGGGGAGGAAGCTGGTGAGGAAGTGAAAGAAAGTGAGAGAGTGGTTTGTTCATGTAAAAGATGGAACGCTGTGGACTTGTATTCCTCTAAAGAGCGGAGCGTTCCAGTCCCCTCTGATATACCTGCGAATCTGGAGAGAGCGCAGCCCGGTCACCAGGTGAAGCAAGCAACATTAAGGACTCGGAGAGTTCTACCGGCACTCCCACCGTATAAAGGCCTGAATCCTGCCGCCCCCAGTTGGGGTCCAGGGAAAACTACAACCGGTTGAGACGCACCGTGAGTGCCCCTTTTCGAGACTTGTGGTTCAACCAGCCTGTTACAGTGAGTACACTACGCCCCAGACTATATACCTTCGTGAGCATCTAAGTGCACCAACGGTTATAAATTTGCGCGCCAACATCCGCGGCAACTGGGCCCCAACGTTAGGACTGGGTTAATACAAGAAAAGGGAACCCTGCTATGTTATATTTGCAGGGTTGGGGAAAGAATTAGGTTGTGATGTGTATATGATTTTTATAGAGCACCGTTATCTGTATTGCATGTTGTTTCTTTAAATACACTTCATTTCTGCTGCATATCCATAAACCAGTTAAACTGTTTTACTCCTGTTTTGGGTGAGTGTGTACTGAGCTATAGGCAGGGGTTTCCCGAATCAGTCCCTGGCAGAAGATAACAGTCCTTCTGCAGTCCTAGAGAGAGCTCCAATCAAGATTCGGGTGGAGGCACTGCGCCCTAAAGAGGTGAGACCCCCCATAACACCCAGCGTACCGTGGTAGCCCTGAAGGGTGTTACAGTGGAGGCACTGCTGAGATCCAGAACTAACACAGGAGTATTTACTATGGAGACTTTAACAGAACGAGAAGTATATTTGTGGTGTGAAGAGATGGATGTTACAGCTAGACAAAGCTTTGCAGTGAGTGGTGAGCTCTGTGATGCATCTGATGAAGAGATACTGAAAATAGTTAACCGACTCACTGAACTTGCCCACCCTGAAGTGGTCGACCGCAGAAAGGAAAAGGGGGGACAGTTACCCATAGCCCTGATCTCAACCGGGCAGATCTTGAGGAAAGATTACTTCCCATCCATGATAGCCGTGTCCCCAGAGTATGGTCGACAATGGAAGATCATTTGGCCTAATGAGTCCGAAGTTGAGACCCGGCAACAGGAATCAACCACTCAGTCTAGGAAGACTAGTATACGTCCGCCCTCTACTCCCCTTAGAACCAGTCCTGAAGAGACAGCGGCCCCTGTTGATGTGCTTATGACCGCTATGGAAAAGTTAGTCAGTCAGTTTGCAAAGATGCAGCCAGAAGGGAACTACCGTCGTTTAAGAACCTTCTCGGGTACCCTCCCCACCCCTGCTGGAGAAGAAGAATATGATACTTGGAGGGATGTCACTTTACTGTGCTTAGAAGAGTGGCAGTGCACTGATGCCGTGAAGAAGCAAAGAATAGTAGAAAGTTTGAAGGGTACTGCTATGGAAGTGGTGCAGGCTGCTTGGCGGAGCAAGCCACTAGCAACTTATCAAGATTATATGAGTGCTTTAGAAGATGCTTTTGGATCCCCTGAAGATGCTACTGATCTACTCTATAAACTTCGTACCACCTACCAACAACCAGATGAGAAGATGTCCGACTATCTATACCGATTGGATAAGACGGTTCATAGAATAGTATCTAAAGGTGGAGTCAGCCCTAAAGAAGTTGATCAGTGTCGTCTGGACCAAGTACTCCGAGGAGCTCTCACTCATGATCCAATTGCTCAGCGGATGAGGTCTTGTGATAAAGAGAAGATTCCTGGTTCTTTTCATGAGTTGCTTAAGGAAGTTCGCAAGGAAGAGGTTATTTTGGCCGCAAGAGAGAAGACCTCCCCTCGGGTGACTACTGTTGCTTTGAAGCCAGCAGCCGACTGCCGAGAGAGGGAACTGCTGAAAGTCATCGAGAAACAGGGGGAGCAGATTACTCAATTGTTAAGTGCTCAGGCCAAGACAATACAGCGGTTACAAAGTGCTGCAGAGGTAGCCGAGAAGCAGACCCTGGCTTCAGGAAGAGAGAATGATGACCTGTGTAGAGTGGAAAGTAGGAAACCAGAAGGGTGCTTTGTCTGTGGGAGTCCAGGCCATATAGCTCGTCAGTGTCCAAAGAGGTGGAGCTCAAAGAACTCTTCACATTCTCCCCACCTCCCTCCGAGGCAGTCGGGAAACGGGAAAGGGGGCCAGTAGAACCCCATACTGAGCCCCCATCAGCAACTAAGACCTACTCTACCTCTCCATCCAATAGTGCCTCATCGAAAACACTGCCTGAAGGGTTAGTGGGACCAGCCCCGCATGTCCCCGCATATATCAATGGTAAATCTTGTTCAGTATTGCTGGATAGCGGATCTCAAGTGTCCATCATTTTTGAAGGATGGTATAAGAGATATTTATCCAATGTGCCTCTGAAACCGCTGTCTGGACTCGTGGTGTGGGGACTGAGTGAACATAGCTATCCCTACCGAGGATACGTGTCCGTGACACTACGATTCCCAGAGACTGTTGTTGGAGTGGATAAAGAGATACCCATTATAGCGCTAATCTGCCCGGAGGCAGAGGCAGATGAGAGACCCACACCTGTCATAGTGGGAACAAATGCCAACATTTTCCGTACGTTAGCTCAGTGGTGTCGTGAAGCTGGGGGAGAAAAGTACTCGCAGACCCTATCCATCCACCCAGTCTGTCTGGAAGCCTATGTGAGGACGGAGGAGGAGAAGAGGGAACTGCAGCCTGAAAGCTTTGACCCTTGTTTTGAAGGAAGTGAGCTGAAAGGAGAAGAGAGGAGGCTAGTCATCGACGGCATGATGATGCGGGGGGCGGCTTTCTCCTTGGGTGAATGGGACATGGGCCTCGCCCAAGAGTAGAGCATCGCATTCGGTTGAAAGATCAAAAGCCTTTCCGAGAGAGATCCCGAAGATTGGCCCCGGCGGATATCGAAGATGTTAGGCAGCATCTACGCGGTATGTTAGACACAGGAGTCATCATAGAGTCTAGTAGCCCATATGCTTCCCCCATTGTGATTGCTCGAAAAAAAAATGGAGCTATTCGGATGTGTGTGGATTATCGTACTTTGAACAAACGTACGGTTCCTGACCAGTACACTGTGCCCCGAATTGATGAAGCTTTAGATTGCCTGCAAGGGAGCCAATGGTTTTCTGTGTTAGATCTCCGGAGTGGTTACTATCAGATACCCATGTCAAAGGAAGATCAAGAGAAGACCGCTTTTATCTGCCCCATTGGGTTCTTCGAGTTTCAAAGACTGCCTCAAGGACTGACAGGTGCTCCGGCCACTTTTCAGAGATGTATGGACAAAGTAGTAGGGGACATGCACTTACGTGAGGTCTTGGTTTATCTCGATGATCTTATTGTTTTTGGGAAGACTCTGGAAGAACACAACCAGCGGTTGTTCAAGGTGCTGGATCGGTTGAAGGAGGCTGGGTTGAAGTTGTCCCTTGATAAGTGCCGGATTTGCCAGACGACTGTGAAATATGTGGGGCACATAGTCAGCAGAGAAGGAATTTCCACCGACCCCGCCAAAGTGGAGGCTGTGGTAAACTGGCCTAAGCCCACCAAGCTGGGGGAGCTTAGGTCCTTTTTAGGATTCTGTGGATACTACCGAAGATTTGTACCCCAGTACTCTCGGATTGCGAAGCCATTAACTGCTCTTACCCAGGGGTATCCCCCTTCCGGCGGGACAGCCCGCCCCTCAAGGTCAGGGAAAAGAGACTACTTCCGAGTTAATGAACCTTTTGGGGAAAGATGGACACCCTTATGCGACGAGGCATTCGAGAAACTGAAGTCATGTTTGACCCAAACTCCAGTGTTGGCCTATGCAGACGCCAGTAAACCATATGTGTTACATATAGATGCTTCTCTCGACGGACTAGGAGGGATTCTCTATCAGGACCATGATGGCTGTCTACGTCCCGTTTACTACATTAGTCGAGGATTGACTCCCAGTGAACGCAACTACCCAGCTCACAAACTGGAGTTTCTGGCTCTGAAATGGGCTGTAGTGGACATGCTGCATGACTACCTCTATGGGGTACGCTTCGTGGTTCATACCGACAACAATCCATTAACCTACGTGAGAACCACAGCAAAACTGGATGCCACGGGGTACCGGTGGCTTGCCGCACTCTCTCTGTATGATTTCAGCTTAAAATATCGACCAGGGATCAGTAACATTGATGCAGACACACTCTCTCGCCTGCCTAGTGAACCTTTAAATGAGGAAGAAGAAGGAGGATGGATAGAGGTCCCTGCCCCTGAGGTGAAGACTCTGTGCCATAGACATCGAACTGATGCCCTCACTCTGCAGTGCTGTGCTAAATTCTTAGGAGCATCTAGCGAAGCGCTCCCGTTGTCGTACTGTCGAGTGACAAATGTAACCCCAGACTCTCTCCCTCAGCTGACTCATAATCAAGTCAGGACGGCGCAGCAGGAGGATCAGTCAGTGGGGGTAGTTCGATGGTGGGTGAAGAGGGGCTGGAGGCCCGAAAAGAATGCATTAAGAACAGAGGAGTCTGTCCTGCTGACTCGGCAGCTAGAGTCGCTAGTAGTAAGAAATGGGCTACTATACCGAGAGACAAGGGGCCAGAAGGGAGGAGTCCGCAGACAGCTGGTGTTACCCACCCGATTTCGGAAGATGGTCATGAAGTCCCTGCATGATGACCATGGACATCTTGGCATCGAAAAGACTACGAGTCTCGTGGCCGACCGATTCTATTGGCCTCGCATGGAAGCGGATATTGAAGAATACTGCAAATCATGCTCCCGGTGTGTGTTGAGAAAAACCTTGCCTTTGAGAACAGCCCCCCTTGTGAACATTACCAGTGATGGCCCACTTGAACTAGTGTGCATTGATTTCCTCTCCATCGAGCCTGATGAAAGCAATGTCAGTAATGTGTTAGTGGTCACTGACCATTTCACCCGATATGCCCAGGCCTACCCCACTAAAGATCAAAGGGCAATTACTGTGGCAAAAACATTATGGGAGAAGTTCTTTGTACATTACGGGCTGCCTGCCCGCATCCATACCGATCAAGGAAGAGATTTCGAAAGTAGACTAATCAAGGAGCTATGCGCTCTCTGTGGGATCAAGAAATCCAGAACCACGCCATATCACCCCCAAGGGGATCCTCAACCTGAGAGATTCAACCGTACCCTTCTGAACATGTTAGGCACTTTAGATCCCAGGAAGAAGGGACACTGGAGCAGGCATGTGAGCCAGTTGGTTCATGCCTACAATTGCACCACAAATGAGTCAACTGGATATTCTCCTTATTTCCTCATGTTTGGAAGAAAAGCCCGACTACCCGTGGATATTAGTTTTGGGACATCCATTGACCGTTCTAATGGGAAGACCTACTTAAAATATGTGTCCCAGCTAAAAGAAGATTTGACAAAAGCTTACAAATTGGCAGAGCAGGCCTCTGGTCGGTCAGGGAAGCGCAATAAGACTCGCTACGACTGTAGGGTTCGAGAACAAGTTTTACTACCTGGAGACAGAGTTCTTATTCAGCTTTTGGGCCTTCCTGGGAAGCACAAGCTTGCTGATCGGTGGTGTCCTGACCCTTACGTGGTGATGGAGAAGTTGCCCGGTGTTCCGGCCTACAGAGTGAAGCCCGAAAAAGGGGGTGGAGCTGTTAAAACCTATCATCGACATCATCTGTTGCCTGTGGGAAAAAACATCCCTTTACCCCCATTGCCAACTCAAGGAGGTCATACAACTCTTCAGTGCAATAGGAGAAGTCCAAGGTGTAAAAACCCACCCCAGACTGGAGTTGCCTCAGGAGGATGTGACAGCGAGTCTGGGGATGAATGGGGACCTGACTGTCAATGGAGCTACAGGTGGATCGAGGACCCATGCCCCATGGGCGTAGACCCTGAAAACCAGACCCCTGAAGTAGAAACAAAGAAAAGGAACATTTGTCAGGAGGCGAGTGCACCCCGCCCACAATTGGAGGAAAGTTCAGAAGAGGGACATTTATTGAATGAAGAGATTCACCTGGTGGAGCCCGTTCTTGAGAGACAAGAGTCGGGACTGAGGAGGTGGGCCCCTTGGTACACACTCGTCCCAAGCGGGACATTAGGCCACCCATGATGTTGACTTATGACAGAATGGGACATACCACTGAGGTCCCCAGGTTGATACACCCAAATTCAAATTCTGTTTGGCCTTATTTCTCGGTATCTTCCATGTGTCCAGGAGGTGGTTTGTATGCATGTAAATTTGGTGTTAGTCAGGATGCCTTAACCCCCATTCATGTTTCAGGTGGTGAGTCCTCATGTCGTGATGGACACTTTCAATGACTCACCAGGGGGAGAATGTAACACCTGCACATGGAACTGTCAGAGCAGCTACTGGTATACTGGGATTTACAGACACTAAGAAGAGTTTTGCAGCTGCTGTTAAACAGGGACCTTCAGACATTAATGGTTTTTTCCCTGAGCTGCGGGGGACTACAATTCCCATGGACCCTTGTTTTGGTCAGATGACACAGCTTGGAGGGATAGGAGGGAGGAGGGACTTGGGGAGGAAGCTGGTGAGGAAGTGAAAGAAAGTGAGAGAGTGGTTTGTTCATGTAAAAGATGGAACGCTGTGGACTTGTATTCCTCTAAAGAGCGGAGCGTTCCAGTCCCCTCTGATATACCTGCGAATCTGGAGAGAGCGCAGCCCGGTCACCAGGTGAAGCAAGCAACATTAAGGACTCGGAGAGTTCTACCGGCACTCCCACCGTATAAAGGCCTGAATCCTGCCGCCCCCAGTTGGGGTCCAGGGAAAACTACAACCGGTTGAGACGCACCGTGAGTGCCCCTTTTCGAGACTTGTGGTTCAACCAGCCTGTTACAGTGAGTACACTACGCCCCAGACTATATACCTTCGTGAGCATCTAAGTGCACCAACGGTTATAAATTTGCGTGCCAACATCCGCGGCAACTGGGCCCCAACGTTAGGACTGGGTTAATACAAGAAAAGGGGAACCCTGCTATGTTATATTTGCAGGGTTGGGGAAAGAATTAGGTTGTGATGTGTATATGATTTTTATAGAGCACCGTTATCTGTATTGCATGTTGTTTCTTTAAATACACTTCATTTCTGCTGCATATCCATAAACCAGTTAAACTGTTTTACTCCTGTTTTGGGTGAGTGTGTACTGAGCTATAGGCAGGGGTTTCCCGAATCAGTCCCTGGCAGAAGATAACAGTCCTTCTGCAGTCCTAGAGAGAGCTCCAATCAAGATTCGGGTGGAGGCACTGCGCCCTAAAGAGGTGAGACCCCCCATAACACCCAGCGTACCGTGGTAGCCCTGAAGGGGTGTTACATCTATATACTTTGCCAAGGACATTTTTGCACCTTCAGGGACCCTAAGGGCCCCGTCACACCCAGTGACACACCAGCGATCCCGACAACGATGTGCACTTGTCAGGATCACTGGTATGTCGGTACATGATCGCTGCTGAGCTGCCAAATAGGCAGCTCAGGCAGCGATCAGGACAGCGACACTGTGGGTAACGTCGCTTAGTTACCTGCAGTGTACGTTGGATACCAGCCCGCTGGTGCAGGGAGCTGGTAACCAAGGTACACATCGGGTTTCCAGGCGCTGCGCGGCACCTGGAAACCCGATGTGTACCTTGGTTACCAGCTGATCGCTGGTCTCTTGCCTGCCACACACAGCGATGCGTGTTGGCCAACAGGAGACCAACGATCAAAAAAATGTCCAGGACATTCAGCGACGATCAGCGATACCCAGCAGGGGGCTGATCGTCGCTGAATGTCACACACAGCGATATCGCTGGGGAGATCGCTGTTCCGTCACAAAACTAGTGACTCAGCAGCGATCTCGCTAGCGAGATCGCTGTGTGTGAGGGGGGCTTAAGGCCAGCTCTCTCCTCAAGATTCCGGCCCAAAACATGACTCCACCAGCTCCTTCCTGATGTTGCAGCCTTGCTGGGATATGGTGGCCATCTACCAACATCCATCCAGGATTGCCAGCACTCCTCAGTAAACATGGCTGGTTTACAGTGAGTCTTCATGTCTGGGCCACTGCAGACATTTCTGCTTGTGAGCACTGTTTAAGGGCAGCCGAATAGTAGGTTTATGTACAACTGCAGTCTTTGGAGGATCCTACACCTTGACATTCATGGGACTCCAGAGGTTCCAGCAGCTTCAGATATCTGTTTGCAGCTTTCTAATGGGGTTTTAGCAGCTGCTCTCTTAATCCAATGAATTTGTCTGGCAGAAACCTTGCTTATTATGCCTTTATCTGCATGAACCAATCGCTTCACAGTACGATGATCATGCTTAAGTTTTCACGAAATATCTAATATTTCCATACCTTGTCCAAGACATTACACTATTTGATGCTTTTCGGCAGCAGAAAGATCATTTTTCTTTTCCATATTGCTAGAAACTTGTGGCTGCTTCATAATGTGGAGCGTCCTTCTTAAGTAGTTTTCCTTTAATTGGGCCTCATCTGGCAAACTAATTATCACAGGGGTTTGAGACTGATATCAGTGATCCAAAGATCCTGAGACACAAACCATCCGCGAGTTTAATGGAAAAACAGAAAAATAACTATTTATGATCCTTAAATTCAATGTGCATAATAATTTGGAACGCGGTATAGTTTCTTCAGTGTTTTATGGCTTTCCCTCCCTATTTTTATTGCTAAACTGTGATGTCCTCTCACTCTCCAAATTTACCATAGAGTGGCTGCTGCATTCCCTGCCTCTGCTTTTATACAGGATATCATAGTCTCTTTAGAGTGGTTGTGCTATACCATGTAATGTGATTGCTGCAAAGCATTATGGGGAAGCCTGTCTGGTTATGACAGAGGTCAGGTGAGCCTTCTGTCTGATGCAATCTCCTGTGGTGTGTAAAATGGCACTGGCCATTTTTGACAATTTGAGTGAGGTTAAATTTGCTGGTTTCATTGAATTCCTGCTAAATTTGCCACAAATTAGATTTCCATAGAAAAGCTTTGCTAATCTCTAACATGTAAGGATAGATACTTATGTATGGCTAGATGTGAGATAAATTAACAGATGGATAATATATTATTTTGCGATTCCACAATTTTTCATCCATCACAATAAACAGATAGATATTGTAAGGTTTATGTCCTAACATAAAAAAAACTGGGTAGTAAGGCAAAAGGAACAATTGCAAGTACACAAAGCTATATAATATGACGGGTGCAATATATTAAGACGATAACAATTTTGATGGGAGTACTTCTTTAAAGGCTGATTGACATGGGGCTGATAAAAGCTCTATAGGGACAGAGCGATTGCTAATATGAACCTCCTGTCTCCAGGCATGTTGGTGACGGCACATCACCCTTTATATGAGCTAATGACTTTCATGCCACATAAACAATCAAATCAACCAACGAATGAGCATTTTGCTTTGTACTGTGATACACCAAGGTTGTGCAAGATAAGGAATGTACTTATACATAGTTGTACCTATATGTAAGTTATAGATATACATATACAGTATGTAACTTACCACTAAAATAGAAACCTACTAGTGATCCAGTGATATTACCATTTTCCGATATGCTCAGCTGAAATAACACCACGTCGCCTTTTTTGAGGCACAGGATGGGATTGGGTATTCTGGGTAAAGATGCCGAGTCTGGTGATGCAAGAAC
This sequence comes from Oophaga sylvatica, assembly GCA_033576555.1. Taxonomy (NCBI): domain Eukaryota; kingdom Metazoa; phylum Chordata; class Amphibia; order Anura; family Dendrobatidae; genus Oophaga; species Oophaga sylvatica. The sequence continues at coordinate 390,695,687 of JARQOD010000003.1, forward strand.
CGAATCTCCTGCTCGAGATTTCCTGGGTGATGGCACGGACCATGAGTCTCCTAAAAACAAGTGCTGTTCTCAAGATTTCATTCCTTTTTGGGAACAGCTTATAACATACCTAACATGAATATTACAATTATCTGACCTGTCAGAAAAGACTCGATGATGTGTGCGCTGGCCAGAAGAATGCCAAAGACACCGCTGGGACTGAACAGCACAAGATGCACTTGCTCGCTGCTCCAAAGGTGGTGATCCGGACCCAGGACATTTGTCACCTCCTGAGATAGAAGGGTAAAACTCTAGGGTAAGAATAGGGATACACGGGTAAAACCTGCAGTAATGACAGCCAGGAGGATACACGGCTAGTACTGGTCCTAGCCATAGAGATCCACTGTGGACATCACATAACAGGACATTTTTCAATTAAACAGCCCCCACTGATGACAAATCTACAACAGAGAGAATGGTCATCATAAGGAAAATGTTGCTAATTTCACCCATGACTGCAATTAATAGTCAGATGCGAAGGTAGATGCTAAGAGCAAAACATTAGTAACAATCTAGAAAATTTTGATAACTTGTTTCCCTTGGTTATAACTGACAGCATTATGGATGAAGAACCATATAGAGGAAAATACTGATACTTTATTACTAATTTACTATTGCACCACTCTGCCACTAGAATATGGGTAATCCCCAAAGAAAATGTAGTCCTGGACGCTATCTCTGTGAGTCACTCTCATAGTTATAGATGTTGTCCAGGACCTTGGACACCAATATTGATCAAAATCATATTTACGATTAAGGGTATGCCACACTAAACAGCGTCGCTAACGAGATCGCTAAAATACGTCACTATTTAGCGATCTCGTTCGTGACGCTAACGTGTGTGGCATGTAGCAACGACGTGGCCCCTGCTGTGATCTCGCTGATCGTTCACTAGAGTTCTGGACCGTATTTAGATCGTTGGCGTCCCGCTGGTGAGCCTATATCGCTGTGTCTGGCACCTTTTGTGAGCGATGTGCGCTGTTTTTTACATCGCAATGACCGTTAAAGTCGTTAATGAGATCGCTAACCGCTTTTGAGTCGTTAACGAGATCACTAAGTGTGGCAGCTACTAGAGACATTAAAACGATCACAAAAACGATCTCATTAGCTTGCGTTGTTATTGAGATCGCTAACGAGATCACTAAGTGTGGCAGTACCTTCAGAATAAAATGGCTGAAGAACAACCAGGGGCACTTTTTCCCCAATGCTGCCATTAAAGATAGGAATCCACCCATTTCCACCAGGCTTATTGCCTTACTGATAGCACTGGGAGAGTCAGGATCAGCACAGAAGGAAAGAAAAACAATCATGGACAAACATAACAAACAGGACAAAAGTGAGAGTGCAATGACTTCAGACCTTCTGTGAATTTGTGCTACAGCTGATTGAAACTTTCTTAGAAAATACATTGTGTAGAACAGGCGGGTTGTACGGCATAGGAGCGGAGTGTTCTGGGAAATGTACTGTATCATCACAAGAGGGTTATTCATATGTAACATGAATGTACCTAAACTTTTCACACATTTAACAGGGTTTTCCAGGACTTATTTCAAAACCAGCCAAAAGAAAAGGAATTGTTTTAAAATAATCCACGGTGACTGCTCTAGTGGTCTTTGTCAGAACCATCAGTCACCATACCCCTCAGCTAATCCATGGCCTCGTCAGATGACTTTTGGCCCTGGACGAGGTTAGGAGAGGTAATAACACTTTTCTGTTTTACGGCGATCTCTACCGGCTGATGGCTTCTGAAAGGGTCCTAGAAAATGAAGATTTTGGGTTTTTACCGCAAAATCTCTTTCTTGGAGCCTTCATTAGGCGACACTGCAAAAACTACTAGGAGGTTGACACAATGCAAAACAAGTTAGCTCCTCCCCAGCAGTATGTACCCACAAAGCTAATCAGTTAATGAGAAAGCAGTAGGAGAAGCAACATGAATACTGTGTCCCCCAATGAAGCCTCAGAGAAAGAGATTTTACGGTAGGCACCCAAAATCTTAATTTCACTGGGGAGCACAGGAATCCATGGCACGTTTAAAAGCAATCCCAAGGGTAAATTAAAGAGGCAGGACCCCCATGTTAGAGCTCAGGCCACTGAAGCTTGCAGGACCTTTCTACCGAGGTTTGCATCCAACGAGGCGTAGGTGTGAACCCTGTAGAACTTGGCGAAAGTATGAATGGAGGACCATGGTGCAGCCTTGCAAATCTGTGAGCCCTTCCGCGGATCTTCGGTGATTACGAATAGAGAGTTTGCATGTCTGAAAGGTGCTGTCCTGGAAAGGTAAATACAGATGGCTGTTACCAGATCCAGTTTGCTTAGTGACCGTTCGAGGATGAGAGGAAAATGGACAAAAAAAAGAAAGCACAATGTCCTCATTAATGTGAAAAGCGGTAACCACCTTAAGAATAAAGGCAGGATAACAGAAGTAATGTGTAAACTCTTGTTTTGAGCCTGGACGCAGAAAAGGCTTTTGATCAATTAAATTGGTCTTTTCTGTTTGGGGCTATGAGAGCATTTGGTATCTCATGGGCTTTTTTAACGGTTATCAGGGCCTTCTATAGTTCTCCTTCGGCCTCCCATGACAAACAACATGATTGATGATAACAAAAATTCTCCATTAAGTGTCACCTGTTTAACCCAGCAGTTAGTACGGCGGCGTCTAAAAATCACTAAAATTGACAAATCCCCGGGCCTGGATGGGATACACCCCCGAGTACTGCAGGAATTAAGTACAGTTATAGATAGACCATTATTTTTAATCTTTAAAGATTCCATAATAATGAGGTCTGTACCACAGGACTGGTGTATAGCAAATGTGGTGCCAATATTCAAAAAGGGGACAAAAACTGAACTTGGAAATTATAGGCCAGTGAGCTTAACCTCCTCTGTGGGTAAAATCCTGGAGGGTTTTCTAAGAGATACTATGCTGGAGTATCTGAAGAAGAATAACCTCATGACCCAATATCAGCATGGGTTTACGAGGGACCGCTCTTGTCAGACTAAGGTTATTGGAGAACTGGGGGGGGAGCTTCAGCAATACCAAGACAGGTTATTACACTTGGAGTTATTTAGTTTGGAAAAATGAAGGCTTAGGGGTGATCTTATTACAATGTATAAATATATGAGGGGACAGTACAAAGACCTTTCTAATGATCTTTTTACTCTTAGACCTGTGATGGGGACAAGGGGCATCATCTACGTCTGGAGGAAAGAAGGTTTAAGCATAATCACAGACGTAGATTCTTTACTGTAAGAGCAGTGAAACTATGTAACTCTCTGCTGTATGATGTTGTAATGAACATCATACAGCAGAGAGTTACATAGTCTCACTGCTCTTACAGTACTAAAATTTAAGAGGGGCTTGGATGCCTTTCTTGAAAAGTATAATATCACAGGAGAGCGAGGTGATGGCCTTGAAAAACCTGGGAATGAGGGAAGCATTCTTTGGTGAGTGGGACTTGAAAAAACAAGAATGAGGGAGTGTAGAAAATTGTGTCTTGTAACCATAGTCGACGACATCCCAGACCCAGGCATCATCGAGGAAGAGATCTCTGCGACCTTTATGTTAAGGGTCTGATTAACAGCTAGAAACAGACTATCCACCGTCTCATGTAGTTTGGAGATCTGTTCGGAGTCTAGATTGGTATATGACTCGCAATGTGGTTATGTCTCCTGCGCCGCTGCTAGAGTATCGGAGGACCGGGAGAGACACTAATCTAAAACTTATTAGCTTCGTGCCATTTGATGTTCATATACTGCTGGGCAGAGCCGCCATCAGGGCATCACTGCACTTACTGCTGTATGGGGCCCAGTGAACAAAACTACGGAGGGTGGGCCCAGACACGGTCCGGGGCCCCCTCTTGTGCTTCTGCTCACTGGGCCTCAGGGTATCGTGTGCCAGTGGCATTCATCTCAGTGCAGGGAGGCTTGGAGCTCGCATGGTTGTCAAAACGGCCGTGCAGCTTCAAGGGAGTCCCACCGCCTCCTTTGTGGTACGATGGTGAAAATTTTAGGGCAAATGATGAATTGGGAGTGGGGGTGGGGAGAGTAAATGATGACTTGAGGGTGGAGGGGGAGAGCAAATGATAATGATTTAAGGGTAGGGGACAACAAATGATAATAAATTGGAATGACGGAGTGTGACTGGTAATTAATTGGGGGAAAGAGTACAGGTGCTAATTAATTTATATATTTATTGTTTGGGGAAAGTGGCTAAGCATAGCCACAGTGGTGGATTACAATTTATATTTGTAACGGTGGTTTGTATAATAACTAATTATATATTAATGGTGGGTGGATGTCTGTATTCGGCTTCATAGTGTAGAAGTTGGGGAATGTGATCTGGAAGCGGTGCTCTAGATAACCATGTGTTATTTTATGTAGAGACGAGTCCTGGCTGTAAGAAGTGATTGGCCGTATGCCTTGGATGAAGATGGAAAGCGAAGATGAAGAACTTCAACTAGAGACTTCACCAGTGGGTCAGTGTGTTATCTGTACACTGACACAATATACAGAGCTCCTGTATATAAGGTCACTGGTGATCACTGTGTCCGTTCTTCCTGATCTCCACACTGCTCACCAGCTCCATGTTTTTTAACAGATGAAATAAAAGTCTTAACAGTAACAGTGAGTGCCACCTTCTTTTTCTTTTTTCATGAACTGTTATCATGTGTTTTTCTCAGTGAGCACTCCATCCCTTTTTACATACAGGTGTGGACCCATCTGATTGCGCAGGAACTTATATAGCAGTATTTGATGCAGGGGCGGACACTGACAGCTTGGGGCCCCTGTGCAGGAAATTTCTGGGCCCCCCTCCTTTTAAGGAGACAAAGCTATATATATATATATATATATATATATATATTATAGCAACACACACATTATACTGTACAGTGCCCTTTCTTGTTATGTACAGCAGCACCATCACTTACATATTGGATTATATAGAGCCACATGTTAATGGTAGCAAAATGCTTTGCTTTTGGATGACACAGGACTCTTTCATGGATACTCATTCTAGCAGATCTTCCTAAAGGTCTGAAGGGGCTTCATCAGAGGAAATACCTTTACTTCAGTCCTTAGCTGACCAATCTCAGCACTTCCTGCAGAATGTCAGTTTGTCCTTGATTTTTTTCTTGGCAAGAAGTGTCTCTTTTGTGGTCCTTCTGGACATCATGCAGCCTCCAAAATCCTCTGCTTCATTGAGTGTACAGATGCACTGATCCTGCTAGTTGCCATTACTGAGCAAGCTCTGCACTGGTGTTGAACCAGTCCTTTAGCTGAATCCCCTTTAGGAGACAGTTTGGGCACTTGCTGGACTTTCTTGGACACTCTGAAGCATTGTTCACTGCAATGATCCAATGATGATTCAATAAATGGTTGATTTAGAGGCAATCTTGCAAGCAGCAATGCCCTTGCATGTAAAGCCCGTCTGATGCAAAGCAATGATGACTGCATGTGTTTTCTTGGAGGCAACCAAAGAAGATTTCAAGTCCCAGCTACTTTCCACAGAAGACAATGATTTCAAGTTCCAGCCCCCTTTTAAAGCAACCAGTCTGCTCTTATAATTCAATCAGCATGGCAGAATGATTTAATCTGTCTAGACCCCGTTAACACTTTCACCTGAGCTAACTGAAAGATCAGTGAAATTATGTAAGCAGGTCTTTTTATGGCAGAGCTGACATTCAGTGGAAAGTTGTTTTTTGTGATTAAGTTAATTTTCATAGCCAGGAATGACTGCAATCATTTACACTTCATAATATCACTTTTTTTATCAAGAGTTAATGCAACTTGCCACTATTAAATCTCAAGCAGGAAAATTTGTGAAAGCAAAAATTTGTGTCAGTCTCAACTTTTGGACACGACTGTATATTCCCATAGAGACAGGTTTGTTGCATATGCAATTGCCCCTATTGAACTTGTAAAAACACATATATCCACAGCAGAAACCCAAAATTCACATATATGCATTGTATTTGCAGGTGCAGTTTAATATACCATAAGTTCACTGTAAGTTGTATATGATCTCCATCTGGTGGCTAAACTGTGTATCACAGGTTTTTTGTTGCATTAGCAAAAGTCTTAGTTACTTACCGTTAACAGTGTTTTTCGAAGACCATGACAGCACCTAACGAGAGAGGGGATCCACCCTTCAGGAACAGGAAACCTACAGATATATAAGGGCGGCACCTCTCCCATGCATCAGTTGGTTTACAGAGCACAAGAGGACCACCAAGGTTAATGACACAAGTATTTTTCATACAACACTACTGCGTTTAAGTATCTCATTCTAAGTGAAACTTATAAGAGGAGGAAGTGCACGCCGAACGATAAATAGGGAAGGGAATTCAAGGGTGCTGTCATGGTCTTCGAAAAACACCGTTAACGGTAAGTAACTAAGACTTTATTCGAAGCCCATGACAGCACCTAACGAGAAAATTACAGAGAGTAATAACTACTCAGGGAGGGACTACAGCTTGCAGCACCCTTACACCGAAGGAGAGATCAGAGGAAGCACCCAAGTCTAGTCTATAATGATTAAAGAATGTGCTTGGAGAGGACCAAGTGGCAGCCTTACATATCTGGTCGATGGAGACTTCCGACCTTTCCGCCCACGAGGTTGCTACGGCCCGGGTGGAATGTGCCCTCAGCTTCTCCGGTGCCTGCCTTCCTTTCGAGGAGTATGCTAAAGAAATGGCTTCCCTTATCCACCTGGCTAGTGTGGCCTTTGATACTCTACAGCCCTTCCTAGGGCCTTGGAAGGAGACAAATAAGGCGTCATCCTTTTTCCAGGGGTTAGTTACCGTTAGATACTCTAAGAGACATCTCCTCACATCCAGCGTGTGGAGTTTCTGTTCTTTCTGGTTGGTTGGATTGGGTAGAAAGGAGGGAAGAACTATCTCCTGAGTTCTATGAAAAGTGGAAGCTACCTTAGGTAAGTATGCAGGATCGGCTCTGAGTACTACCCTATCTTACTGGAATTGTGTATAAGGAGGAATCCTAGACAATGCCTGAATGTCCCCCACCCTTCGTGCTGATGTTAATGCCACTAAGAAAACTACTTTAATAGAGAGAGTTTTTATTGAGGCATCTGCAAGGGGCTCAAAGGGGCCTCCGTCATGGCTGTAAGAACCAGGTTTAAGTCCCATGGCATAAACCTATTTCTAACTATAGATCTGGATCTAGCAGCTGCTTTAATAAATCAAACGACCCAATAGTTTTTGGCGATTTCATAATTAAAAAGAGCTCCCAGGGTGGCAACCTGCACTTTAAGGTTACTAGTGGAAAGACCCATATCTAGACCTTTTTGCAGGAATTCTAGCATCTGAGCTATTGGGACTGAATCTCGAACTACAATTCTCGGGTTCTGTAAGAATTTCTTCCAGGTCCTGGCATAGATTTTTGTTGTAATTTTCTTTCTGCTTTTAAGAAGGGTACTAATCAAACCTGGAGAAAACCCTTTGTCTTTTAGTAGTGACCGCTCAAAATCCATGCCGTCAGATGTAGGCCAGTCACCTGAGGATGGTATACTGAGCCCTGGGATAGGCAGTCTGGAATGTCTGGAAGGACCCACGGATCGGAAATCGACATGGCTCTGAGACTCGAGAACCAAGCCCTCCTGGGCCAAAAGGGAGCGATCAGTATTACTTTTGCTTTGTCCTTCCTGATTTTCCTGACCACTAGGGGTATCATGGCCAGAGGAGGAAAGGCCTAAGCTAGTGCAAAGTCCCACTTTATCAGAAAGGCGTCTACCGCTAGTCAGGGCCGGCTCCAGGTTTTTATGGGCCCCGGGCGAAAGAGTCTCAGTGGGCCCCTTTAACATAGACCACGATTCATGATGCTCCGATACGGCAGAGAAATATGGGTATAGTACAATGCCAAACACTTTTCTTCTTCCATTACATGAGTGATATCTATTGTAAATTCTACAATAGCTCAGAAACCGCCAAATCCTCACAGCGCACAGTACAGACCGGACAGTACAGTCCTCCATACAATAATATGGGCACCACATAGTCCTCTATACAGTATTATGGGCCAAATATAATGCTCCATAAAGAATATTGGACCCCAAATAATGCTCCGTGCAGGATACTGGTCCCCATATAATGCTCCATACAAAATATGGAGCTCCCCTCTGCACTGTGCTGCGTTCTGCACTGTTACAGCTCAGGAAAGGGCGCTGTGGAAAGACTCCCCATTATCATCATCATTGCCTCCCATCATCATCATTGCCTCCCCATTATCATCATTGTCTCCCCATCATCATTATCATTGCCTCCCCATTATCATCACTGTCTCCCCATCATCATCATCATCATCGCCTCCCCATCATCATCATCATTGTCTCCTCATCATCATCATTGCCTCCCCATTATCATCATTGTCTCCCCATTGTCATCATTGCCTCCCCATCAAATCATCATTGCCTCCCCATCATCATTGCCTCCCCATCATCATTTTCTCCCCATCATCATCGCCTCCCCATCATTATCATTGCCTCCTCACCACCATCACACATACAGCACCACACACAGCACCGCAGCACTCTGTCACATACACACACACAAAGCACCGCACTACATACACACACACTGATACACACAGACACATATACCTCACATCTCACCTGTCCGGCACCCGCGCTTACTCTCTGCCACAGCCGGCTGCTGAATGATGATGTCATCCAGCGGTGCTGCTGTGAGAGGAAGCGCGGGTGCACTGCAGGCGCCCCCTGGAGCCCGGAGCTTCGGAGGCACTGGGAGAGGTAATTATTGTGCCATCTGCTGCCGGGGCCCTGAGCAAGCGGGTGGGGGCCCAGTGGCGGCGCTGGCACCGCTCTCATTCACTAACGGGCGCCGAGGTGCCCGACGGCGAGTGGGCCCCCCCGCCTGCTCAGGGCCCTGGCACGCCGGGTGCTGACGCCGGCCCTGCCGCTAGTGGACCTTCTCTGGGATTTAGGGAGCAGAACCATTTCACCTTTCTGTTCTTTCTGGTGCCGAAGAGATCCACATCTGGCTGACCCCATTTCTGTACGACTAGGTCGAAGATAACCTTCTTTAGAGACCACTCTCCTTGTCTCAGAAGGTTGCGGCTTAGGTAGTCGGCAGTAACGTTTTCCTTTCCCCTTATATGCAGCACTGTTAAAGATAGACAATGTCTTTCTGCCAGGAGGAACAGGCGCTGTTACTTGCATGAGGAGTTTGGATCGAGTGTCACCCTGGTGATTGATATATGCCACTGCGACCTGATTGTCGGATAAAACCCGCACATGATGACCCTGTAGATAAATAAGGAGTGTTTTTACTGCTTGTTCCACTGCTGATAACTCTTTCAGATTAGAGGACATGTCCACCTGATGATGTTCCCACAGGCCCTGTACCATACAATCACCCATATGGGCCCTCCAACCCGTGGGGCTTGCGTCTGTGGTGATTACTCAGGTTACATTATACTCCCAGGCCACCCCCTAGATAGGTTACTCTCATCCAGCCACCATCGAAGGGCTTTAATTGTGGGACAGGATAAAGTCAGACCCTTAAGACTTCTATCATAGTGGAAAACCTCGTTCTGAAGAGTTCTAGTATGCCACTGTGCCCATTGTACCGCAGGGATGCAGGAAGAGAGAGAGCCCAACAAGGACATAGCCTTCCTAAGGGACATGGTAGGGTTGTTAGAAGCATTAAGGACCTGGTAGTGTAAGCGTATTAATTTGTCGGGTGGCAGACGGCATTCCTGTTTTTGAGAATCTAAGGTTAGGCCTAGGAACTGTTGTACTCTCATAGGCTGTAACCGAGATTTAGTGATGTTCAGTAGCCATCCTAATTGTTCTAGGGCAGATATCGACTTATGTAGCTGTTCCCTACAATGGTCCTCAGTTTTGCCTATAATAAGAAAGTCGTCGAGGTAGGGTATTATTAGGATTTGGAACTCTCGCAAGTGGGCCATGACCTCTGCTATAATTTTTGTGAAGACCCGAGGGGCCACTGCCAAACCGAATGGAAGGGCTCGATACTGGAAATGCCGGAGTGAGCCTTCTAACCAAACTGCAACTCTAAGAAATTGTTGATGAGCTGCATGATTAGGGACATGGTAATAGGCGTCCTTCAAGTCTAACACCACCATGAAGCAGTTTTCAAATAGTAGTTTTATTGTGGATCTGATGGTTTCCATTTTAAACGGTCGCACGACCAGAAATTTATTTAAAGCCTTTAGGTTAATTATTGTTCTGAAGGAGCCGTACGGTTTCCGCACGAGAAATAGAGGGTAGTAGAAGCCTCTACCCCTCTCTACCTCCGGCACCACCACCAGGAATCTCTTATGACATAAGCCGTGTAACCCTGACTCCAAGACCGTCTGTTCTGACGAGGAAGATCGGGTAGGAGTAATTCTAAAGGTATCCTGAGGAATCTTGGAAAATTCCAACCGGAGTCCCGAAGCCACCAGGCCTAGAATCCAGCTGCTGTTGGAGATTTGAGACCAGGCCGGGTAGAAGGCTGATAATCTACCTCCCACCGGCGCCACTAGTCATTGGGAGGTTTTTTTGGATTTTCGAGACGGGCGCCTGAACATGTATCCCGTACCTTTCCTCACCTATCCTCCCATCTGACTCGCTCCCTGGACGACCTTCTACGGTTAAATCTCTTCCTACCAAAGGGACGTATATATGAGGGATTCGGCACGCTGGGGAATTATTTCTTATCATCCCCTGCCTTCTCCAAGAGTTCGTCCAGGACAGGGCCAAATAGGTATTCTCCTTCACAGGGGATAGAGTAGAGACGGGGTCTGGCCTGAATATCCCCTGGGCAACCTTTTAACTGTGTCGACCCGCCACCACAATTGTGGGTTACCAGGGCAATGGGGTACTCAGAACCGAGCCCGTAGAAGTCTATGGGATTTGTCACAGGTAGCTGTGGCTCGGTCTGTGGCCCTGGCGGTCTGGCGTATGTTGGGGATATATTTACAGGGATAGGTTTATATACAGTTCGTGACGCCACCTGTAGTATTCTGGTAATTTGTACCAGCGCTGCTGTAGATCTCTGAGGGGATGGTGAGGCAGCTAGATGTCGGGTCCCCTACAGGTGGGACTCTTCCCTCAGGTCGGTAGTTAGGTAGGGATTGTGCAGGCATGCAATAATAACTCAGTCTCACACCGTCAGCGTCTTTCCATACCTTTACTTGCAAGATGATAATGCAGGTCCCAGGGAGGCTGATGGGGTTGATGGAGGATGAGCTTTGAGGCAACAGCTAAGCAAGTTAGGGGCCTCCTTTACTGTCCAATGAAGATGAGTACGACCAGCCTGAAGCGTAGTCCCCTCTATGATTCCAGCTTATCCAAAGCTGTGCTTCCCAGTCAGTTTAGTGTTAGGAGCCTTTCTATGAGGGAGCTGAATTCTTATTTTGTCCTGCAGAGACTCAAAGTCTTCACTTCCCCTGACCCCAGTTACGTACTGACTATAAGGGGTGTTTGCCACGACCTAGGGTCCGGTAAATCTCTGGTTTTCTTATCACTGAGCTTGAAACAACAGTGACCCTTCGGTCCCCAGTGACCGGGTGCAATGTGCAGGACTTGTTCAATCCGTAAGCACTAATCCAATAAACCACTGTGCCTTTCGCCTTGTCCACGCTGGTAACATAAGCACTCAAACTAGCCAAGGGTCGAGTAGTCACTTCTTTCTTTTCCTTCCTTCAAAGTTAGCTACAGATGCTCAGTTATCAATAGGCAGGAGCACGTCTCTGAACCTGATACCGTCCTTTAGACAGGATGCTGAAGACTTTCTGTACTAATCTCCTTCTCCTCAGTCCAGGCTAGACCTTCCTCTCTGAAGCCCAGGCACTGACTCCACACGTCCTCACTGTCCGAAGACAGGAACTAGACTAAAAATCACTCTAACACATACCTTGACCACTCCCTCAAGAGTAAACTCCACTACCCTAAGGGTGTGTCTAGTATATGTCGAGTGAATGAATATTTAGCATTAAACTGCTGTCTCGCCACACACTCTCCAGGGTACTGCGTGTGCCTAACACCAGGGCTACACATTCCCCCATGGTAAAAGACAGCACTCCCGGGCTGTAAAATACAAAAGAGACATTTTGTTTATGCAATAAACATTAAACAATAACTTCTTCCCATCCGGGAGGTGAGAATATCTTGAACGTTACGAACAATAACATTATATATAGAAATACAAAAGTATTAAATAGCATTCAATAAATATACGGTATACTTGTGAAGGACCCGCACCAAACCTTCAACGTAGGTCCTGGGTGGGCTGCAGGACATCCGATTGCAGACCTCACTCAGTGCCACACCACACGGGTTTTGTTTTCAGAGGTAGTTGTACTGGTTTATGTAAAACCAAGAGAAAGCACCGAAGCGCAACTATTTACAAGTAAGTTCTGGGTTAGCATAGTCCTTAACCTCCAAGTCCAATGTAAAACCTAAGACATATTATATAATATCAAAGTGCATAAACTTTTTCTGGTTACTATTTTACCATTTATCATTTATCATTTACCATTTACCCAGCCGGGCATTCTACAGTAGAAATATACATATTCACTATATAAATTGTGCAAAACTTTACAAAACATTTCAAACTTTTTACTTTTGGTAGACCCGATAGGGATCTCACCAATTCTTCACTATCTTATTCATTTTCTGCAAATACACTTTCCACTACTTTTTCCACCCCGGGGGCTGGAACAACGCAATGGGCCCTAGATCCCAAGTCTAGCAAATCATGTGCTGCGATCAGGGTCTGGGTCGCCACAGTTCTGGTGCGAACCTCTAGGGGCGCAACGGATACATTTTCTTCACGTGACACCGTTTGCGTCTCAATCACAGTTAGCGATATGGACCGCGTCAGGGATTGCGATTGCGACTGGGTCGCATGTTGCGATGTAGCGGTGGCTTTAATTTGCGATGAAATCTGGGTCGCTTGTTGCGATGAATTTGCAGGGGGCGATGCTGGGGCACGGCCGGATTCTGCTTGAGCTGGAGACAGGGACGCGGCGGTAATGGTGACGGTACCTGCGTCTGGGACGGGGTCACGGACGATAGTGACGTTAAGGGCATACCATCCCTTCATTCCCCAGTGCCGCGTATATGTGACGATATCTCCATTTGCTAAGTCCCTCCCGGGATGGCCTTGCGGCAGGTGGGATTCTACGTCACGCCTGCTGACGAAGACCGCTGGGTAGAGGCCCGGTTCACGGATAAAGCCCCAGCCCTTCCGGAGCTGGAACTCAGTCACACACCCCTGCCGCCGCGGTTCCCTCAGGGTACCTTTATCTCTCCGGACACTTTCTTTGTCCGCGATCAGCTCGGCAAATTGTCGCTGACGGTTCCTCTGAGTTTCCCGCTCTTCCTCCTGCTGGCGCCTCTTCTTCTCCTCACGACTCTGCCATTCCTGTTCCCACTGGGCGGTGTAGGCGACGTCATCCAGGCGCGCCATTTCGTCCCAGTCCACGTCTGGTAGTGACGGACAGGACCCCTCCGGTGTCCCTGCCGGGGACCGATCATCTGCTGCGGCCTCTTGGCCGGGCGGGCGTTCCGGGATTGGCTGTACCTCCTCAACCTCCTTCGCTTCCACCGCTTCACCGGTGGGATCGGGATCGGTACTTTCGGGGGCAGCCTCCGGTTGCTCCTTCGCCTTGGGCAGCAGACTCTTCGGTATCTGGAATCGTGGGGGTTCGTTGAGGGGAGAGACCACCGTGTCCCACAGCCTCCGCTGTTCCAGGGTACGCCGGCGTCTCTCAATTTCTTCAAAGCCAGGTTGGTCCTGGACCATCTTCCTCAGGCGTGCATTTTCTTCTCTTGTCTCAAGCAACGCCTGCTTCAGGTGCAGGATCACGGATAACTCCGGTGTTGGTGGCAGCTTGGCTGAGGCACGGGGCCTGCCTTCCTCCGCTTCCCAGCTCGGCTGCACACGTCCTGCCTCCATGATGTTCCAGAAGATTCTTTCTTCTTTCTGCGGAGACATCCGGTCTCTTCCGTGGAGGTGGGGTTTGCGCCTCCTCCTCCTCGCAGGGAAGATGAAGAGGAGGTGGACCTCCTTTGCTGTAGGGCAGGATCGCATGTTGTAATAGCACTTTGAGAGGGCAGGCATTTTCTTCGCGCCACAGGGGGGTAGACGCCCACGAAGGTACGCCCACCTTCTTCTCCAGCGCCTGAGGGCGCGAATATGGCGACAAAAATGGCGATTTTGGCGCCAAAAGTGCAAACAGTCCTTCTCACAAAAACAATTCCTTAGGCACACAGGGCTCGCAATTCTGCGAGTTTCGCATCCTGTTCGTGACGCCAAATTTTTGTGTCGACCCGCCACCACAATTGTGGGTTACCAGGGCAATGGGGTACTCAGAACCGAGCCCGTAGAAGTCTATGGGATTTGTCACAGGTAGCTGTGGCTCGGTCTGTGGCCCTGGCGGTCTGGCGTATGTTGGGGATATATTTACAGGGGATAGGTTTATATACAGTTCGTGACGCCACCTGTAGTATTCTGGTAATTTGTACCAGCGCTGCTGTAGATCTCTGAGGGGATGGTGAGGCAGCTAGATGTCGGGTCCCCTACAGGTGGGACTCTTCCCTCAGGTCGGTAGTTAGGTAGGGATTGTGCAGGCATGCAATAATAACTCAGTCTCACACCGTCAGCGTCTTTCCATACCTTTACTTGCAAGATGATAATGCAGGTCCCAGGGAGGCTGATGGGGTTGATGGAGGATGAGCTTTGAGGCAACAGCTAAGCAAGTTAGGGGCCTCCTTTACTGTCCAATGAAGATGAGTACGACCAGCCTGAAGCGTAGTCCCCTCTATGATTCCAGCTTATCCAAAGCTGTGCTTCCCAGTCAGTTTAGTGTTAGGAGCCTTTCTATGAGGGAGCTGAATTCTTATTTTGTCCTGCAGAGACTCAAAGTCTTCACTTCCCCTGACCCCAGTTACGTACTGACTATAAGGGGTGTTTGCCACGACCTAGGGTCCGGTAAATCTCTGGTTTTCTTATCACTGAGCTTGAAACAACAGTGACCCTTCGGTCCCCAGTGACCGGGTGCAATGTGCAGGACTTGTTCAATCCGTAAGCACTAATCCAATAAACCACTGTGCCTTTCGCCTTGTCCACGCTGGTAACATAAGCACTCAAACTAGCCAAGGGTCGAGTAGTCACTTCTTTCTTTTCCTTCCTTCAAAGTTAGCTACAGATGCTCAGTTATCAATAGGCAGGAGCACGTCTCTGAACCTGATACCGTCCTTTAGACAGGATGCTGAAGACTTTCTGTACTAATCTCCTTCTCCTCAGTCCAGGCTAGACCTTCCTCTCTGAAGCCCAGGCACTGACTCCACACGTCCTCACTGTCCGAAGACAGGAACTAGACTAAAAATCACTCTAACACATACCTTGACCACTCCCTCAAGAGTAAACTCCACTACCCTAAGGGTGTGTCTAGTATATGTCGAGTGAATGAATATTTAGCATTAAACTGCTGTCTCGCCACACACTCTCCAGGGTACTGCGTGTGCCTAACACCAGGGCTACACATAACCATAGCCCTCTTCGCGCTGCATTTGATAGACCTGCTGCCCTGGCAGCCATTCTCACAGAATCTGACGAAGAGTCCGCCAAAAAGGCTGCTGCACTCTGAATTATTGGCAGTGATTTTAGTACAGATTCTCGGGGGGTCCCGTCCCCTATTTGTGATTTCAGTTGGTCCAGCCAGACCATCACGGACCTGGCTGTGCAGGTGGCAGCCACCGCTGGTCTCAGGGCTCCTGCTGACATCTCTCAAGTGCCCTTGAGGAATGAATCCGCTTTCTTATCTAGCTGGTCTTTTAAGTTGGCCATATCCTCAAAGGGTATGGAGGCCTTTTTAGTGGCTTTGGCTACTGCAGCATCGAGTTTTGGGGCCTTATCCCACCTATTCACCATTGGGTCTTCAAAGGGGTATCTTCGTTTAGACGCCGGTGCCAAGGAACCCCTTTTTTTCCAACTTCTTCCATTCTCTGCTTATCAGGTTTTGAACTCTGTTGTTCAGGGGGAAGGACTTACGCTTCTTTGGGTCTTACCACCAAACATAAAGTCCTGCACTGATTGTTCTGGTCTTGAATCTTCTATCCCCATGGTGGACCTGACTGCCTTAACTAATCTGTCCACCTGGTCCAGGGGAAAGCAAAATCGGGTAGAATCCTCCTCAGATGAGGACGATGAGTGAGAAGGGGATGAAGAAACAATGGACTCTGGTGAATCTTCGTCTTTCCTAGGCCTTGCCGGGGAATCTGAGTCTGACACGCTTGTTCCTCGTTTCCTTTTAGATGACTGATCCTGTGCATATGATTTCATCTCAGTCTTTATTAAGTCCCTTAGGGTCGAGGTAAAGTCAGGAGTTCCTTCCGTTACCTGTAGGGAGGGGCGGGGAAATGTAAGGTATTGGCATAATACGATCAGGGACTGCTGTCCTTTTCCCCCCTTCTAGATCCCTACCGTCTGCCGCACACAAGATAGGCACAAATTTTTAGGGTAGGCGTCGGGCAGGGGCTGACCGCAAGGGGCACATTTCCTATGCCTTGACTTTTCCAAACATTTCTTGCCCTGCTGAACAGAAAACATAAGGGGGAAAACTGTGTCACCGGGTGCACTTTCACGAAGATCTCTTACCCGTCCGCAGAAATAGGTACCGGATCACGGTGGGGCACAACTGATGAGGATGTCTCCACTGTTCTGGAGGAACCTTTGTGGTTGGACTGGCCACTTGTCCGTCCTCTGGACTTCAGCTGGGGCTTGATGCGAGGCCTGCTTGGACCCTGCTTTTTCTGTTCTTTTTTCTGCTCAGCTGGCAGAATGTCCTGCTGCTCTGCCAAGGCTTATGGCATCTCCATTGCGGAAACCGAAGCGCTTCTGCAGCATGCCAAGCCCCTTTAATAGCCCACCCC
Source organism: Oophaga sylvatica (assembly GCA_033576555.1). Lineage (NCBI taxonomy): Eukaryota > Metazoa > Chordata > Amphibia > Anura > Dendrobatidae > Oophaga > Oophaga sylvatica. The sequence goes on from JARQOD010000003.1 coordinate 390,712,650, forward strand.
TGGAGATCCGGGTGAGCAGGATGTGGCCAGCGGTTCGACTCCTCCCACCCCGGGTCTACCGGGACCGGCTGCCGCCCGGCTCGGATGTCTTCGCCACCCCCGGCCCCGACTGCCGGATAGCCGGGAACAGAGGCAGGTCATACTAGGCCGCAGGAGCAAAAAAACGACCCAGGGGATGGGGTCCTAATACTCACGTTCCAGCGTAGGCCCAGGAGACAGAATCCACCGGACACCGCTCCCCACTGCTCCGCACACAGCCGAGGAATCCTCCCCGGACCCACCGTGGCGCTTCCAGGGTCCCCGCACCTGATCGAGGTAGGGGACTGCCTGCTACCTGGGTCGACCGGCCAGCCTGGGGTCCATCCAAAAGGAATTCTTACTGTAGTAATACTGTCCTCCAGGAACAGGAAACCAACTGATGCGTGGGAGAGGTGCCGCCCTTATGTATCTGTAGGTTTCCTGTTCCTGAAGGGCGGAGCCCCTCTCTCGTTAGGTGCTGTCATGGGCTTCGAATAAATAAAGTGTAAAATCATTAGGCTTCTGAATTTCTGGGTGACATAATGGGTTAAAATAAGTGCACATTTTTTCAAAGGTTTGAGTCAAAAAGTACATTATACCGCGATTATCAATTTCTGTGGAAATAGTACAAATTATATTGTTAGATAAAGACCCGCCAGTAATAAGTAAGTGGATTATTTTCCCTCTGCCTACCAGGTTTCTGCTCCTCCTTCTTCTCAGGTTCTTCAATCTGTAGCTGGAATTGCATATTGGATCCAAAGCTCATGGATATGCGAGGAACCTTCATGAGGCAGAAACGATCGCACAGTTCTTCAGCCGAGACATAATGCAGACAGTGGCACCTGAGGAATATGGACACCAGCTTATCCAAAACATAGCACATTACTTATCCTGTACTGATCTGCAGTTACATCCTTTATTATACTCCAGAGCTGCACTCACTATTCTGCTGGTGCAGTCACTGTGTACATACAACCCCTGGCAAAAATTATGGAATCACCAGCCTTGGAGGATGTTCATTCAGCTATTTTATTTTCTTGAAAAAAAACAGATCACAGACATGGCACAAAACTAAGTCATTTCAAATGGCAACTTTCTGGCTTTAAGAAACACTAAAAGAAATCAAGAACAAATAATGTGGTAGTCAGTAATGGTTATTTTTTTTAACCAAGCATAGGGCAAAAATTATGGAATCACTCAATTCTGAGGGAAAAAAATATGGAATCATGAAAAACAATAAAAAAAACACTCCAACACATCACTAGTATTTTTTTTGCACCACTTCTGGCTTTTACAACAGTTTGCAGTCTCTGAGGCATGGACTTAATGAGTGTCAAACAGTACTGTTCATCAATCTGGCTCCAACTTTCTCTGACTGCTGTTGCCAGATCAGCTTTGCAGGTTGGAGCCTTGTCATGGACCATTTTCTTCAACTTCCACCAAAGATTTTCAATTGGATTGAGATCCGCACTATTTTCAGGCCATGATATTGACCTTATGTGTCTTTTTTCAAGGAAAGTTTTCAGTTTTTGCTCTATGGCAGGATGCATTATCATCTTGAAAAATGATTTCATCATTCCCAAACATCCTTTCAATTGATGGGATAAGAAAAGTGCCCAAAATATCAACATAAACTTGTGCATTTATTGAATATGTAATGACAGCCATCTCCCCAGTGCCTGTACCTGACATGCAGCCCAATATAATCAATGACTGTGGAAATTTGCATGTTCTCTTCAGGCAGTCATCTTTATAAATCTCATTGGAACGGTGTTGTGACCACGCACCACAATTGTGGGTTACCAGAACAATGGGGTACTCAGAGCCGAGCCCATGGAAGTCTATGGGGTTGTCACAGGTAGCGGTGGCTCGGTCTGTGGCCCTGGCGGTCAGGCGTATGTTGGGGGGTATATTTACAGGGGATAGGTGTATAACGGTTCGTGACGCCACCTGTAGTTCTCTGATCACTAAGACCAGCGCTGCTGTAGATCTCTGAGGGGATGGTGTGGCAGCTAGATGTCGGGTCCCCTACAGGTGGGACTGGTCCCTCAAAGTCTATGGAATTAATGATGTCGGGTGCAGATAAATAAGTCAGTCTCACACCATCCAGCGTCTTTCCATACCTTTTACTTGTCAGATGATAAGGCAGGTCCCAGGGAGGCTGGTCGGGTGGAGGATGTGCTTTGAGATAACAGCTGAACAGGTTGGGGGCCTCCTTTACTTTCCAAGATGATGAGTCCAACCAGCATAAAGCTTAGTTCACTCCAAAAACTCCAGCTTCTCCAAAGCTGTACTGCCCGGTCAGTTTTGTGGTCGGAGCCTTCCAGTGATAGAACTAGGTTCTTGCTTTTGTCGTGCACTGACTCAAAGTTCCTATTCCACCTGACCCCTGTTACGTACCGACACTCCAAGGGCTGCTTTCTGTAACCTAAGGTCCAGTAAGCCTCTGGTTTTTCTACCACTACGCCTGAAGCTGTAGTGACACTTCGGTCCCCAGTGACCGGTGAACAATGTGCAGGATAGTTCAATCCTTAAGGCACTTCTGAATTCTTTCCACTGCGCCCTTCGCCCTGTTCGCGCTTGTAGCATAAGCACTCCACACTTCCAAAGGCTATATAGGTTAATCCCTTCTTTCTTCTTCCCAGAGCTTGCTAACAGGTGCTCAGTATTCTTCTAGTTCAGGAGCACGTCGACTGAACTCCACTGTCCTTGGGACAGGCGACTGAAGGTCCTGATGCTAACTCCTCTCTCTTCCTGCACAGACTGCACACAGGTGGGATGACTCACTCAGGAGCCACCCGGGCTAGACTGACTGACTGACTGCATGTGACTAGCCTATATAACCTATGGGTGTGTCTAAGTGTGTGATGGAGTGAATGTTTATTGAGCATTAAACTGTTACCTCTCCACACATCCTCCAGGGTACTGCGTGTGCCTTCACACCAGGGCTACACATTCCCCCATGGTAAAGGACAGCACTCCCGGGCTGTGAAATACAAGAAGACATTTTGTTTTTCATTAACAATAAACATTAACTCTTCCCATCCGGGAGGTAAGAATTTCTTAAACGTTGCATTCAAACATTAGACATAGAAAAATACAAAACATTCTTTCATAAATATATCATATCAACAATATTCTTGTGAAGGACCCGCACCAAACCTTCAACGTGGGTCCTGGGTGGGCTGCAGGACATCTGGCTGCAGACCTCGCTCAGTGCCACACCACACGGGTTTTATATTCAGAGGTAATTGTGCTGTGGTTTCATGTAAAACCAATATAATGCACCTAAGCGCAACTACATACAAAGATAAGTTCTGGGCTGGCACAGTCCTCAACCTCAAAGTCCATGACATAATAAAAGGACACATATATATACTTTTCACTTCAATATTTACATTATATATCCAACGATATTTACTCAACCAGAGTATTCTATATGTAAAACTCTTACTTTTTATTTCTCAAAATTCTTTAACTTTTCAAAATTTTCATCTTTGTACCCAGCCGGGTATTCTACTCAATATAAATAAAACTATGCAAACACTACACATAGCAATAAAGTGCAAAACAGCAATTATTTCTTTTATCAAAACTTTCTACATCTTCTTAGCTGCGGTAAACCCTGTCTGGGTCCTACCGTTCTTCACATTTTCTTGCTAACTTCAGTTACATTTTCCATCCCGGGGGCTGGAACAATGCGATGCTCTTTAGAGCACATGACAAATAAGTCGCTACAGTCCTCGTGCGAACCGCTTGGGGCACGCCGGGTGCTTTCTCCTTGTGAGACGCCGATTGCGTCGCTGTTTGCGTAGCAGAGGGCGATTCAGCTGTAACCGCAGTTTGCGATGTAGATTGGGTCGCCGATTGCGATACGGAGGTATACGCAGGGGACGATGCCGATGCACAATGCTGGTGTGATGCAGAGCAGGAAGCAGGTGTGCGCAATGGCTCAATTGGGGACGCACTAACCTGCTGCTGTCGCTGCTCCATCTCTTCCCAGTCACTCTCCATCATTGACGGCTGGGTCCCCGCCGGTGTCCCTACCGGGGATCGATCATCTGCTGCGGCCTCCTGGCCGGGCGGGCGTTCCGGAACTGGCGGTACCTCCTCAACCTCCTTCGCTTCCACCGCTCTATCGGTAGGATCAGGGTCGGTCCTTTTGGGGGTAGCCTCCGGTTGCTCCTTAGCCTTGGGCAGCAGAAGTTTTGGTAGATCAAATCGTGGAGGGTCGTCGAGGGGAGAGAACACCGCGTCCCACAGCCGCCGCTGCATCTGGTTACGCCGGCGTCTCTCGATCTCCTCCATGCCAGGTTGTTGCAAAATCATCTTCTTCAACCTCGCATTTTCCTCTCCAATCTCCAGCAATGCTTGCTGCAGGTGCAGGACCACAGATGGTTCCGGTTCTAGTGGCAGCTTGGCTGGGGAACGGGGCCTGCCTTCCTCCGCTTCCCTGCTCGGCTGCACACATCCTGCCTCCATCATGTTCCAGAACACTCTCCCATCTTCCACCAGAGCCGTCCGGTCTCTTCCGTGGAGGCGGGGTTTGCGTCTCCTCCTCTTCGCAGGGAAGGTGAAGAGGAGGCGGACCTCCTTTGCTGTAGGGCAGGATCGCATATTGTAATAGCACTTTGAGAGGGCAGGCATTTTCTTCGCGCCACAGGGGGGCACACGCCCATGAGTCCACGCCCACCTTCTTCTCCAGCGCCTGAGGGCGCGAATTTGGCGGCAAAATGGTGGATTTTAGCGCCAAAAATAGCAAACAGTCCCTTTTCACAAAAACAACTCCACAGGCACACAGGGCTCGCAATTTTGCGAGTTTCGCATCCTGTTCGTGACGCCAAGTTTTTGTTGTGACCACGCACCACAATTGTGGGTTACCAGAGCAATGGGGTACTCAGAGCCGAGCCCATGGAAGTCTATGGGGTTGTCACAGGTAGTGGTGGCTCGGTCTGTGGCCCTGGCGGTCAGGCGTATGTTGGGGGGTATATTTACAGGGGATAGGTGTATAACGGTTCGTGATGCCACCTGTAGTTCTCTGATCACTAAGACCAGCGCTGCTGTAGATCTCTGAGGGGATGGTGTGGCAGCTAGATGTCGGGTCCCCTACAGGTGGGACTGGTCCCTCAAAGTCTATGGAATTAATGATGTCGGGTGCAGATAAATAAGTCAGTCTCACACCATCCAGCGTCTTTCCATACCTTTTACTTGTCAGATGATAAGGCAGGTCCCAGGGAGGCTGGTCGGGTGGAGGATGTGCTTTGAGATAACAGCTGAACAGGTTGGGGGCCTCCTTTACTTTCCAAGATGATGAGTCCAACCAGCATAAAGCTTAGTTCACTCCAAAAGCTTCTCCAAAGCTGTACTGCCCGGTCAGTTTTGTGGTCGGAGCCTTCCAGTGATAGAACTAGGTTCTTGCTTTTGTCGTGCACTGACTCAAAGTTCCTATTCCACCTGACCCCTGTTACGTACCGACACTCCAAGGGCTGCTTTCTGTAACCTAAGGTCCAGTAAGCCTCTGGTTTTTCTACCACTACGCCTGAAGCTGTAGTGACACTTCGGTCCCCTGTGACCGGTGAACAATGTGCAGGATAGTTCAATCCTTAAGGCACTTCTGAATTCTTTCCACTGCGCCCTTTGCCCTGTTCGCGCTTGTAGCATAAGCACTCCACACTTCCAAAGGCTATATAGGTTAATCCCTTCTTTCTTCTTCCCAGAGCTTGCTAACAGGTGCTCAGTATTCTTCTAGTTCAGGAGCACGTCGACTGAACTCCACTGTCCTTGGGACAGGCGACTGAAGGTCCTGATGCTAACTCCTCTCTCTTCCTGCACAGACTGCACACAGGTGGGATGACTCACTCAGGAGCCACCCGGGCTAGACTGACTGACTGACTGCATGTGACTAGCCTATATAACCTATGGGTGTGTCTAAGTGTGTGATGGAGTGAATGTTTATTGAGCATTAAACTGTTACCTCTCCGCACATCCTCCAGGGTACTGCGTGTGCCTTCACACCAGGGCTACACAACGGCACCAAACAAAAATTCCAGTATCATCACCTTGCCCAATGCAGATTTGCGATTCATCACTGAATATGACTTTCATCCAGTCATCCACAGTCCACGATTGCTTTTCCTTATCCTTGTTTTTTTTCGGTTTAGGTGTTAATGATGGCTTTCGTTTAGCTTTTCTGTATGTAAAACCCATTTCCTTTAGGCGGTTTCTTACAGTTGGTCACAGACGTTGACTCCAGTTTCCACCCATTCGTTCCTCATTTGTTTTGTTGTGCATTTCCTGTTTTGGAGACTTATTGCTTTAAGTTTCCGGTCTTGACGCTTTGATGTCTTCCTTGGTCTACTAGTATGTTTACCTTTAACAACCTTCCCATGTTGTTTGTATTTGGTTCAGATTTTAGACACAGCTGACTGTGAACAACCAACATCTTTTGTAACATTGTGTGATGATTTACTCTCTTTTAAGAGTTTGATAATCCTCTCCTTTGTTTCAGTTGACATCTCTCGTGTTGGAGCCATGATTCATGTCAGTCCACTTGGTGCAACAGCTCTCCAAGGTGTGATCACTCCTTTTTAGATGCAGACTAACGAGCAGATCTAATTTGATGCAGGTGTTAGTTTTGGGAATGTAAATTTACAGGGTGATTCCATACATTTTTCCCTCAGAATTGAGTGATTCCATAATTTTTGCCCTATGCTTGGTTAAAAAAACTAACCATTTCTGACTACCACATTATTTGTTCTTGATTTCTTTTAGTGTTTCTTAAAGCCAGAAAGTTGCCATTTGAAAAGACTCGAGTTTTGCGCCAAGTCTGTGATCTGTTTTTTTTCAACAAATTAAAAAAACTGTATGAACATCCTCCAAGGCCGGTGATTCCATAATTTTTGGCAGATGTTGTTCATTACATTACTGATCCTGAGTTACATTCTGTATTATACTCCAGAGCTGCACTCACTATTCTGCAGGTCAGGGCCGAACTCGCCATCTGGCAATTCTGGCAAATGCCAGAAGGGCTTGTCTGGTTGCGGGCTGCCTTGTCTGCTACATTGTTAGCAGAATCGGTGTTCTCAAGACACCCATTCTGTTAAGAGTTGTGACAGAGCACAAAGTCACTGACTCCGTCACTTACCCCAGCAGGCCATGGGTATCATTAGAAATATTGGTCTTGTAATAAATCTTGCTTTCCTCCATCCACAGTAATATTAGTAGTAATATATGCCATCTGGTGCTTGGGGACCGGCACAGCATGGGCCTGTGTGATTTCAAATGCCAGGGCAGAATTTCAGCCTCAGTCTGTACCTGCTGCTGGTGCAGTCACTGTGTACATACATTATTGATCCTGTACTGATCCTGAGTTACATCCTGTATTATACTCCAGAGCTGCACTCACTATTCTGCTAGTGCAGTCACTGCATACATACATTACAATACTGATCCTGAGTTACATCCTGTATTATACCCAATAGCTGCACTCACTATTCTGCTAGTGCAGTCACTGTGCACATACATTACATTACTGATCCTGTACTGATCCTGAGTTACATACTGTATTATACTCCAGAGCTGCACTCACTGTTCTGCTGGTGCAGTCACTGTGCACATACATTACATTACTGATCCTGTACTGATCCTGAGTTATATCCTGTATTACAGTGCCTACAAGTAGTATTCAACCCCCTGCAGATTTAGCTGGTTTGATAAGATGCAAATAAGTTAAAGCCTTCAAACTGCAAACGAGAGTAGGATTTATTAACAGAAGCATAAATCTTACAAAACAAAAAGTTATGTTGCTCAGTTGAATTTTAATAAATTTTAAACATAAAAGTGTGGGTCAATTATTATACAACCCCTATGTTTAATATTTCGTGGAATAACCCTTGTTTGCAATTACAGCTAATAATCGTCTTTTATAAGACCTGATCAGGCCGGCACAGGTCTGTGGAGTTATCTTGGCCCACTCCTCCATGCAGATCTTCTCCAAGTTATCTAGGTTCTTTGGGTGTCTCATGTGGACTTTAATCTTGAGCTCCTTCCACAAGTTTTCAATTGGGTTAAGGTCAGGAGACTGACTAGGCCACTCCAACACCTTGACTTTTTCCCTCTTGAACCAGGCCTTGGTTTTCTTGGCTGTGTGCTTTGGGTCGTTGTCTTGTTGGAAGATGAAATTACGACCCATCTTAAGATCCTTGATGGAGGATCGGAGGTTCTTGGCCAAAATCTCCAGGTAGGCCGTGCTATCCATCCTCCCATGGATGCGGACCAGATGGCCAGGCCCCTTGGCTGAGAAACAGCCCCACAGCATGATGCTGCCACCACCATGCTTGACTGTAGGGATGGTATTCTTGGGGTCGTATGCAGTGCCATCCAGTCTCCAAACGTCACGTGTGTGGTTGGCACCAAAGATCTCGATCTTGGTCTCATCAGACCATAGAACCTTGAACCAGTCTGTCTCAGAGTCCTCCAAGGGATCATGAGCAAACTGTAGACGAGCCTTGACATGACGCTTTGAAAGTAAAGGTACCTTACGGGCTCGTCTGGAACGGAGACCATTGCGGTGGAGTACGTTACTTATGGTATTGACTGAAACCAATGTCCCCACTGCCATGAGATCTTCCCGGAGCTCCTTCCTTGTTCGGACAAGCCTGGCCTCGGCACGGGAGGAAACTTTCAAAGGCTGTCCAGGCCGTGGAAGGCTAACAGTAGTTCCATAAGCCTTCCACTTACGGATGATGCTCCCAACAGTGGAGACAGGTAGGGCCAACTCCTTGGAAAGGGTTTTGTACCCCTTGCCAGCCTTGTGACCCTTCACGATCTTGTCTCTGATGGCCTTGGAATGCTCCTTTGTCTTTCCCATGTTGACCATGTATGAGTGCTGTTCACAAGTTTGGGGAGGGTCTTAAATAGTCAGAAAAGTCAGGCAAAAGAGATCATTAATCCACTCATGTGAAGCTCATTATTCTTGGTGCCTGAACTACTTCTTAATACTTTAGGGGGACCAAACAGAATTCTTGTGGTTTGAGGGGTTGAATAATAAATGACACTCTGAATTAACTTTTAACGTTTTAAAAAAAAAAATAAAAAATTAAAACAAAAATTTTTGCTGCAGTGCATTTCCCACTTCCAGGCTGATCTACAGTACAAATGTCACAATGCCAAGTTAATTCCGCATGTGTCAACCAGCTAAATCTGCAGGGGGTTGAATACTACTTGTAGGCACTGTATATCCCAGAGCTGCACTCACTATTCTGCTGGTGCAGTCACTGTGTACATACATTACATTACTTATACTGTACTGATCCTCAGTTACATCATGTTTTTATTACATCCTGCACTCACTATTCTGCAGACTTTACTTATAAATACTTCAGTTTTACTTTGGTAAGAAGTGACTCCAACAATAGTTAGTGAACACATATCAGTAGATATGACTGACATTCCCAGTTCTGTGCTGAGCTCTCCACCCTGAAGGCCGCAGGTCGGGGTACAGTCATGATGCTGAGGGGATACACATTTCCTTGTAGAAGAGAGGCGCACTTCAGCACTAGAGCAGCGCTCTTCCACCTGCATATAAATGTCACATTTCAATTACATCATAAATATAAACTGGAGCAAGTGTCATTTATTTTTGGTTACTGAATGCGGTGCAGAAAAAGTTGTTATTGGAAACATTTTCGTATTCACATTTAAGAAGTGGAATGTAAAATTAAAGAAATATGAAGCTCAAAAGTGGTGAAAACCACACAGTGCAATCTCGGCTATATCAGGGGTCATGTCCAATAAATGGAGGATAATATTCAGTATTTCGCTTTACATCTATCCATTGTGTGGTACAGGTTTTTACCCTTTTCAAATCTACAACTCAAAATGTGCCCTTATGTAGAAAGTCGGCAAAGGCATGCTGGGAGTTGTAGTTTGGCAACAGATAGACAGATGTGTAACCATAATTAACAATTCATCCAATGAGAGACACAGCTAAGATGTGCCAAGTTTTTCCCATACGGCTGCATAGAGCTGAGTGTAGATTTGCCTCCTCTTTTCGCCATACCTGTGGCTGACAATCTAAGTCGCTATTGCTGTCTGATCTCTGCTGTTCTCGGTTGTCATAAAACACAAATCCGGCCTGACAGATGCAGGAACCGTCAAATTCTTGGAATGAGCGGTTCAGTCCCCGGCAGACGCAGCTCCTGGAAGCTGAGGGTCAGTCACAATAAAAATCACATCAGGATAAACGTAGGGGCATCAGACAAATCAATGAAAACACAAAGATCTGGGGATGACCAGGAGCCGCTGCAGCAATAGTCGGATAGTAATATTCACAGTTATGGTGAGTAATAGGCGGTCAGTTGTGGTCTGATTCCAAATCTTAGAAGCCTAGGTACTCAGCTGTATGAAGGAAATGTGGAACCTGGATAACTGCTTCTTCATTTGTTCTGTTCACATGGAGCCATTCACATGGAGCCATTCACATGGAGCCATTCACATGGAGCCATTCACATGGTGCCATTCACATGGAGCCATTCACATGGTGCCATTCACATGGTGCCATTCACATGGTGCCATTCACATGGAGCCATTCACATGGTGCCATTCACATGGAGCCATTCACATGGAGCCATTCACATGGAGCCATTCACATGGTGCCATTCACATGGTGCCATTCACATGGAGCCATTCACATGGAGCCATTCACATGGTGCCATTCACATGGTGCCATTCACATGGAGCCATTCACATGGTGCCATTCACATGGAGCCATTCACATGGAGCCATTCACATGGTGCCATTCACATGGTGCCATTCACATGGAGCCATTCACATGGTGCCATTCACATGGAGCCATTCACATGGTGCCATTCACATGGAGCCATTCACATGGAGCCATTCACATGGAGCCATTCACATGGAGCCATTCACATGGTGCCATTCACATGGTGCCATTCACATGGAGCCATTCACATGGAGCCATTCACATGGTGCCATTCACATGGTGCCATTCACATGGTGCCATTCACATGGAGCCATTCACATGGAGCCATTCACATGGTGCCATTCACATGGTGCCATTCACATGGAGCCATTCACATGGTGCCATTCACATGGAGCCATTCACATGGTGCCATTCACATGGAGCCATTCACATGGAGCCCATTCACATGGAGCCATTCACATGGTTGCCATTCACATGGAGCCATTCACATGGAGCCATTCACATGGTGCCATTCACATGGTGCCATTCACATGGAGCCATTCACATGGTGCCATTCACATGGTGCCATTCACATGGTGCCATTCACATGGTAGCCATTCACATGGAGCCATTCACATGGTGCCATTCACATGGTGCCATTCACATGGAGCCATTCACATGGTGCCATTCACATGGTGCCATTCACATGGAGCCATTCACATGGTGCCATTCACATGGTGCCATTCACATGGTGCCATTCACATGGTATCATCTGTGCTGGCTACTCCAACACTGACCTGTTCACTTCAATTGAGAAATGCTGCAATATACAGCACAAATACTAATAGACCGTGTTCACATGCAGTAGTGTCCAAAGCGCAGCAAATTATGGATCATGTGCTCCCCGCCTTAAGCTCCACAGGATGCCTATCACAGTTTTGGATTCATTCAAGGCAGAAATGTCAGATTATGATATCAGAATATGATGGTACATCCAAGGAAGGTGCGGGCATCAAACTTATGCAAAGGTATGTGATTTACATTCAATATATATGCCTTATCTGCCATTACCTTTAAACATGACTTAAAGAATTGTTTTTTTTTTGTTTTTTTTTATTATCCAGGCTCGCCCTGTGTAGAAATAATAAAATAAGTTTTACCAACTGACCCCGGCTCCACTGCTGCAAAGAAATGTTTGTTGTGAGCTTGCAGTGGTGACACAAGGCACATGACTGCTGCAGAAAATCACTGGGATCAGCAGTGATGATGATGCATTCAGAACAAGACTGCTGTGCCCAGTGATTGGCTGCAGAGTTCATGGGCTATAGTTGTTATATTACCTTGGCAGCTTGTCAACAAAGGCATAGGTGAAGGGGCAGCTCTGGAGCAGTGGAGGGTGATTAATGCAGATTTCATGATTTTTACAGTGGGCAAGTCTATGGAATAACAAAAAAAGCCTGAAAACCCCTTTAACTGTTGTCTTATTAGGGCATCCGTGAAGGTCATCGGCAGCTCAGACTCCTCCTCTGCTCGCCAGAGAGGACACACGCTACGATGAACACCTGGCGGATGGCAGTCATGTATGCCTACAGGCTACAGCTAGACACAGGGGGTGACTCCTCTTCAGGCCATAGGTATCCAACTCACCTGGCTGGGAATAGGATGAGCTTCCGCACAGAAAGCACGATACCTGGCCAGAGAGGTGGTTGTACGTGCCCGCTGGGCAAGGATGGCAGTCCCGTAATTCTCTTCCTTGAGTGCTGTTACCATAAGTACCAAATGGACAAGGGACCGGCGCTGTGGCACTGGAAGGGCAGTAATGGCCAGCAGGGCAAGGAAAGGACTTGTAGTTCTCCACACCTATAGCAAAGGGGACAGAGAGTGCATGAGGCACTAGATGCCAAGTAGACATTTATGAATCAGGTTAAAGGTTTCCTAAACGTTATGTGGTCTGCAGGATCAGGATCTGCATACGTCCCGCATGAACATACCACTGAGTGGAATGTTTAGGGAGAAGATAAAGGAAGATCACTTTAATGGCAAACTTATTCTGCAGCCGGACAACGATCCCCAATATCCAGCCAATGTCATTAATAATGAGTCCTGTGGGTGATGATCCTGCCCCAGTAGAGCCCTGATCTCACATCATCCTGTCTGTTTGGGATCACATGAAGAGACAGAACGATCCGCACAGGCCTCATACACAGAAGATCTGGGGGGGCAGTTCTCCATGATGTTTGGCACAACCTCCTGCTGAGATCATTCAAGACTGTGTGCAAATGACTATTGTACAACCCCTGGCAAAAATTATGGAATCACCGACTTTGGAGGATGTTCATTCAGTTGTTTTATTTTGTTGAAAAAAACAGATCACAGACATGGCACAAAACTGAAGTCATTTCAAATGGCAACTTTCTGGCTTTAAGAAACACTAAAAGAAATCAAGAACAAATAATGTGGTAGTCAGTAATGGTTATTTTTTTAACTAAGCATAGGGAAAAATTATGGAATCACTCAATTCTGAGGGAAAAAATTATGGAATCATGAAAAACAAACAAACAAAGAACACTCCAACACATCACTAGTATTTTGTTGCCCCACCTCTGGCTTTTACAACAGCTTGCAGTCTCTGAGGCATGGACTTAATGAGTGTCAAACAGGACTCTTCATCAATCTGGCTCCAACTTTCTCTGATTGCTGTTGCAAGATCAGCTTTGCAGGTTGGAGCCTTGTCATGGACCATTTTTTTCAACTTCCACCAAAGATTTTCAATTGGATTGAGATCCGCACTATTTGCAGGCCATGACATTGACCTTATGTGTCTTTTTTCAAGGAATGTTATCACAGTTTTTGCTCTATGGCAGGATGCATTATCATCTTGAAAAATGATTTCATCATCCCCAAACATCGTTTCAATTGATGGGATAAGAAAAGTGTCCAAAATATCAACATAAACTTGTGCATTTATTGAAGATGTAATGACAGCCATCTCCCCAGTGCCTTTACCTGACATGCAGCCCCATATCATCAATGACTGTGGAAATTTGCATGTTCTCTTCAGGCAGTCATTTTTATAAATCTCATTGGAACGGCACCAAACAAAAGTTCCAGCATCATCACCTTGCCCAATACAGATTCATGATTCATCACTGAATATGACTTTTATCCAGTCATCCACAGTCCACGATTGCTTTTCCTTAGCTCATTGTAACCTTGTTTTTTTCTGTTTAGGTGTTAATGATGGCTTTCGTTTAGCTTTTCTGTATGTAAATCCCATTTCCTTTAGGCGGTTTCTCACAGTTAGGTCACAGACGTTGACTCCAGTTTCCACCCATTCGTTCCTCATTTGTTTTGTTGTGCATTTCATGTTTTGGAGACATATTGCTTTAAGTATCCGGTCTTGATGCTTTGATGTCTTCCTTGGTCTACCAGTATGTTTGCCTTTAACAACCTTCCCATGTTGTTTGTATTTGGTCCAGATTTTAGACCCATCTGACTGTGAACAACCAGCATCTTTTGCAACATTGCGTGATGATTTACCCTCTTTTACGAGTTTGATAATCCTCTCCTTTGTTTCAATTGACATCTCTCGTGTTGGAGCCATGATTCAGGTCAGTCCACTTGGTACAACAGCTCTCCAAGGTGTGATCACTCCTTTTTAAATGCAGACTAACAAGCAGATTAAATTTGATGCAGGTGTTAGTTTTGGGCATGAAAATTTACAGGGTGATTCCATAATTTTTTCCCTCAGAATTTAGTGATTCCGTAATTTTTCCCTATGCTTGGTTAAAAAAATAACCATTACTGACTACCACATTATTTGTTCTTGATTTCTTTTAGTGTTTCTTAAAGCCAGAAAGTTGCCATTTGAAATGACTTCAGTTTTGTGCCATGTCTGTGATCTGTTTTTTTTCAACAAAATAAAACAACTGAATGAACATCCTCCAGGGGTTGTACCTGCTTGAACCTTTTGAACACCACCATACATATACCCATGAACCCGTACGGTCAGTGGCCTTATGTATGTATTCTATAAACTCAGGCTGGAGTTTAAAATAAATTATGTTATGATGGAAACTCTCATAACTTTTTATCTTTATACATATAAACTTTCTTTTAAGTGAATACTATCTTTATGGTATATTCAGGAATGTTTCCATTGCTCTATAAATGTCTATATCTGAGCAACCTTGACTATAGGGGCGTAGATTCAGCACCCACAGAGTCAGTCACCAAGGGCAGGGTTAATGCCATGGAAATCAACAGGCAAGTCAGCAGAAGAGGACTGATCATACAGGATTAGCACATGAGCAGACATGACATCCTCCATATCAGCATAGTACATTAGTCCGAAGAACGATCCGTCCATGCATGTCCTATTTTTTTTTTACAGCAGGGCACATATAGAACAGCCTGGTGTTAGGGTGTAGCTGCATTTTTGGAAGTCATGTTACAGCTACACTTACTGTAGTATTAAGTTTGCATTAATTATTGTGCATTTAGCAAAATTACATCATAGCTTGTACTCTAGTCACATCCAAAGCTGTATTTTGTATTCCGCAGGATAGACAGCAATTAAAAGTAAACCACAGACTACCCTCAGACTGAAGCGTAAGGCCGGCGTCACACTGCCGAGTTTGATGCGAGTTAGTCGCACGACTTTCTCGCATCAACACCCGGCACGGCCGCCCGCTCTCGGACCCGAGTGCACGGCGGCATAGAAATACATGCAGCCGCACACTCAGGTCCGAGAGCGGGCGGCCGTGCCGGGTGTTGATGCGAGAAAGTCGTGCGACTAACTCGCATCAAACTCGGCAGTGTGACGCCGGCCTTAATGATAAAGCTGCACATGAGAGGTCCTGTTATCAGTAGTCCCCCATGGTCATCCTCGCTGCAGCACAGGCTTGTGAATTACCTTGAGGGCAGCTGTATCCAGCTGGACATGGCTGACAGGTGGCATCTGAGGCGCTGGCACTGCGGAACGTCCTGGTCCACATTTACGACATGAAGTTTCTGCAGAATCCCGCACTATGCTCCCGTGAACAGCTGTACTCCCTCCTGGACAGGACATCATGAGCACACTACCAGGAGGGCAGTAATAAGGGAACGTGCAGCTGGAAGGAAGAATGACACCAACAAAGGCCAGTATGTGGTGAGCAGGAATTGTGGTTCTTTTAGCTGCTATTGATGAGGTATATATTTGATGGGACTGGTTACCACATACGAAGGGTCCTACTGTGGAGATGCCTTCATTTAGATGACCTTATTAATCATGTACCATCAACCTCCATTGCTATAACTGTTGTGAAACTACAACTCCCATCATGCACTGATAGCTGTCTAACAGACTGTAGCTGTCAGGGAATGCTGGAAGTTATAGTTTCACAAAACTGAGCGTGACAAAAGTTGCAGAGCACTGCAGTAGATGGAGCAATTGTAATTAATGATCTGTCCATGTAAAGCCCAGATGTGTTGTCCTGCAGCTCCGCTTTCCTCTCTGGCTGATGGGGTGAAATTGCACTTAGGGGGTTCTTCTATTTTTTAAAGGGGTTGTCAGTCACCACTCAAACCACTAATGAACAATAGAGATGCACAATACTGCCCCCTAGATGGAGCATCTATCAGCCATATCCTCCTTCTTCACCTCTCGCTTCCTAAGGCCGGGATCACAGATGCGAGGAATACGGCCGAGTCTCGCATGTTAATACCTGGCACTGCTGCTAGCCTCGGGAGCAGAGCGTGCGGCTCCATGTATTGCTATGCGACCTTCTGTCTCTTCCCCATTATCCCGTAGAATGTAAGTCCACAAGGACAGGGTCCTCTCCCCTCTGTACCAGTCTGTCATTGTAAATTTGTTTACTGTAAACGATATCTATAACTTTGTATGTAACCCCTTCTCATGTACAGCACCATGGAATTAATGGCGCTATATAAATAAATAATAATAATAGACACCGCTCATATCCCAATGTGTCAGCGAGCTGCAACAGACAACCCATAACTATAAGGACACTATTAGATGCTTGCATCTGGGAAAATAAATCATACTATCTTGTATGTGCCCAGTACAGACTGCTAGGAAGGAGAAGTACGGCTGATTAGGGTGCTCAGACCAACACAGACACTTGCTTTAGATGGAAAAGAAACTTCTTTACTTGGTCATTATGTCCTCACAAAGCTTTTTGGCGGTGAATCCGCCTTCATCAGCAGTACAGACTGCTGGCATATCACAGGGCAAGGACAGGGACATATACATTGTATATCTGTCCAAAATACAAGAAAAAATCCATAGAGTATCATAACTACATTATCATACCTGACAGTCCCAGGACATGCTACATTAATACTAGATGTGATCATGAATCCCCCACCAGATCTGCAGTCAAACATACTCACAGCTGTGCACTGCTGTTATAGGTAGTAGATCCCTCCAGACAGAAGAACCCACCAGGACATGGAGGGGGGAATCCTGTACGTGAAGTGCAGTATGATCCCACTCTGCAGAAAGATTCGCGGACAGAACCTGGTACAATAAAATCACTCATTATCTCAAGTCCATTCTCACTTACCTTGAAGATAAAATCTCCATTGCTTACATCAAGGTTGTCACATCTTTCCTAGATCACACAACCCCAGATCAACTCCTCCTTTAATGATCACCAATGTAATTGACTTTTCTACAATAATTTCCATGCGAAACGTGCGTCGGGTGTGGTGGGTCCCCTGCTGCAGCTTATAGGTAACTATGTCCTAGCACTTATTTATATCATTGGCACTTTGTTTTTTGTTATACACATTGCTATATCTGCTGTTTTATACTTGGGGAGATTGCACTTTGCCTTATTCTATGGCTTGTTGCTGAGGCCACTGATGCCTTTATTAGTTGTTGTGCCCCGTTTTATATACTGTACAGCAGATATAGTATATTAGAATAGATTTTTTTCATCTAGCTATACATATCTTTTTGTGCCTTTTGTGCATGGTGACATAGGATCAATATATACATGCATTTGTTTGATATTATTATCTGTCTATAATTAATTGATTTTTTTGTGTTACTTGTATATATTATTGCTTGTATGTATACTGCTGCTATACATGTGCAGGGTTACCCACCTCTTTTGTCCTGTTTCTTGTGGTACCTTCCTTTTTTATATATTTTATATTGTTGTTTCAATAAAGTTTTATATATTTTTTGTATTTGGCCTTCTTTGAACTTCTTTTGTTTGGGTTTATTTCTATTATTTTTAATAGCATGTAAGGCGTGCAAAATGCTGAAGGAGGAAAAGCCTTAGAGCGACTTGTATGTACTGTGTAATGTAATT
The DNA here is from genome assembly GCA_033576555.1 of Oophaga sylvatica. Lineage (NCBI taxonomy): Eukaryota > Metazoa > Chordata > Amphibia > Anura > Dendrobatidae > Oophaga > Oophaga sylvatica. The sequence goes on from JARQOD010000003.1 coordinate 390,730,695, forward strand.
TACTTTATGCGTTGATGCTATTTAAAGGGGAATTTCAGCCTAAATAAATTATCACTGGGACTCCCCAATGATCAACATAATGGGCCACTTGTGTCATCCATTATCTACTTGTTGCACGACCAGGGACAGAAGCAGATGAATAGCATGACAAAGTTGCGCACGTGTCCCACTGCTCCGCTATCTTTGGATCTTCAGTGTCATAGTCTTGTCTGTATATGCACAATTCATCTCCTCCTGACACAGCGCTGCAGCTGGGAAAGAATAATAGACACCCATGTGTAACTGAGTGTAACATGGATGCAGCTGCAGGACACATTTTAGCCTGCTGCACCATGCAGCTATTTCTGTCTGCAGATTTGCAGCCAGGCGAGAACTGTGTACTGTACACAAGTGCTCCATTCTGGAGATCTCACTGCACCCACACCATCTAATAATTGTCACCTAACTATTGTAGGTGACATCTAGATTAGACTGGAAAACCCCTTTAAAGATATAAACGATAATAGTCACATCATGCAGCAAAGCAATGCCTTTCCTGATGAGAGTCCTGATGGTGAAGCATCACTGGTATTTACTGTAAGTATCTAATCCTTTCATAATCGGTGACAGTCATTGTATCATCTGCAGATAGTGATCTTATGCTTATTTATTATACTAATCTGCGATAATCTCCACCTGGATTATCTCAGCCTTTCGCCTGTGCCACCTGTATCCTCAGTTCAATTTAAAGTCTGATTTAAATTTCAGATTATGAATTGTCCCACAGGTGAATTAAATATGTAACGTAATCCAGGCTTATAATCTTATGTAAATCCAAAGTAATCACTGTACAATGAACGTTCTGTAACTTTCCAATATGCATTGTGCTTAATCAAGTCATATTTAAATGTACATTAAGAGGCTTTAAACCAGTCTGATGTTGTTTGTTACATGTCAGCAAAGCAAATTTTCTGTACATTCAATAAAACACCTACAGTGGGGGAAAAAAGTATGTGATGCTCTGCCGATTTTGCAAGTTTCCCCCCTACAAGGAATGGAGAGGTGTGTAATTTTTATCGTAAGTACACTTCACCTGTGAGAGACAAAATTTTCTGGACTTTTTTTTTTTAACATTCTGTCTCTCACAGTTGAAATTACAGACCTCTTCAGTCTTTCTAGGTGGGAAAACTTGCAAAATCGGTAGTGTATCAAATACTTATTTTCCCCACAGTACTGCCCTTGTATACAACGGGACCAAACTCAACCTAAAACACTTAATATACCCTGAATAATGGAAAATTTGGTGCCTCTGGGCATACAGTACTATTCATAAGAAGGCTGAGCTGTGCCCACTCCATCCACAGAAGGTGTCTCCCACTTCCTCTGTGCCCACTCCATCCACAGCAGGTGTCTGCCTTTACGGCTGATGTCTTACAACAATATATGGCATGGGAGTTTCCATCAACCCTAAACCTTTTAACCCTTCAGATGATGCAGTCAATAGAGACTGCTGTATCTAGGTGGTTAGACGGCAGGAGGAGCTCCCTCAGTCAATGCACAAGACGTCACATGTTGCTACTCAGAGCCTATCCAAGGATATAAGTATACAAGAGGGTGTTTAGTTTGGACAGGAAGACCTACAGGTGGTCCGGATAACGTGGTCTGTATTCAGTCTTAAAAATTGGATGTATGAAACCAGTTTAACAGATTAGTTCATGAAATGTCATAAAACATGTTCACATACCAGGTGGGCACTCATAGCCGGGTCTGCAGGGGATTCCCATAATGTTGACCATGAAGGTGACCCCAGGGTCTGGGCAGTAATATCCAGGGGGGCAGATTTCACAGTCCTGAATGGATGAAGCTCCTGATTTAGTTCTTACAGTGCCAGCAGGGCAGGCCAATGGCTCGCTCATCCCTGGGCACCAGTACCCTGGAGGGCATGGGAAGTCTTCATACATAACAGTACCTAAGATTAAAATATAGAAATAACTCTATCCAACAACTGCAAGGACATTGCGGTAAGTCTTATAAGGTTAAGTGGAATTGACACTGTTACAATCACTTTTGAGGAGCAATGATTAGAAATTACATTACAATAAAAAATATAACAATGAAATCATCAGCAACCGTCATACAATTTGGTAGCCCCAAGGCCTTTATTTACAAGCAGCCTGCATGTGACCGCTGCAGCAATCAGGGGCTGCAGCACTCCTAGGTCACACTTACTGGCATCATGGCTCAGCGCTGATGCTGGAAGCACCCCACAAATATCAGGGGTAACTGCTGGAGCCTCTGCACTGGATTAAAGATGGATTCAAGACTCAGGTAGCATTTTAATTGTTTTTATAGTATTTCTCAAGACTGGCACATTGCACAGCTACAAAAAAATGCGTAATTTTTATTGGGGGACAAGAGCCTATACAGCCATATCACTACCGCCATATGTACTATGATACAATAACTTGCCTTTAAGAAATGGTTAAACAAGTCAAAACACCTTATGATCAGTAGGGGCCACAGAGATTATGCCATTACATATATAAAACACTGATGACTAGTCTATATTATATGTAGATGAAGATATACAGTATATATATATATATATATATATATATATATATATATATATGTTTCCAACCTCGTAGTTTGCAGTAATAGCCCGGGGGACATGGCTCGCAGTCACTTGCTCTCTCTGCTCCTGCTAGGGCTCGGTACGTGTGAACAGGGCACTCCTGTGGTCCTCCTGTATGTTCAGAATTGGTCTGATTTCCCTCACTGCAGTAATATCCAGGCGGGCACAGAATAGGCACTGGATTTCCTAATGAACAAAATATTTATAGCTATGATAATCAATGCATGTCAATGATTTCTTAAAAAATAATTAAATTCTAACAGCACCTTCTTTACACCAGTATCCTCGAGGGCAGGACACACAATCCTCATGGTGCCTCCCACCCGGAGAGCTTCTTACTGTGCTAGCAGGGCATGGGGTGGGCAACATGGCTCCCTCCTGGCAATAGAAACCTAGAAAAAGAAATCACAAGTGACATAACATAACATGCTGACATGAAGAAATTGTTGATGGTTTCCATTAATTATGATGGGATGAAATTTGTTAACACAGCAAGTCTATTGGAGGAAATAAGGGCTGGAATGGCTGGATTCTCATATGTCTACTCAACAAATCATGGAAATGGTAAGAAATAGATACAAAAATAATAGAAAGTTGCAAAACTTATATAAAATCATGAAACTTAAAGGAAACCTTTTAGGCTTATTTTACTACTAAAACCAGTGATTTTTGTGAATGTGCTAGAAATGAATTCTGAGCAGAAGCTCCCTCTGGTGGTTACAAACAGTACTGAACTATCCAATGAAGATTGTGAAGATTGGCGATCAGGTGTTACTGACTGGTCTTATATAAGGGAGGTTCCCTCCCATCATTGTTGCCGGTGATCAATTGTTCTGGTCTCATCTTTGATTCCTGTTCACTTTGTAGCTTGCTGTTTCGTGCCTGCATCTTCTGCTAACAGATAAGACATTTTCTTCTTTTAGTTTTTTGTGCTTGCTTTTTGCATTTTGTCCTGCACTTCTGTGGGGGTCTGCCGGGTCCCCTCCGGGGGCTTGTGCTCCTTTCAGTTTAGTTCAGCCACTGTTGTTTGTTCATTTGCCTTTTCCAGTTTTTTCAGTGGCTGCTGTTTTGTTTTGTTACACCAGAGAACTAATTTAGGTGGTAGAGGTCGTGTGATCTCAGGTGTTTTTGTAATTAGTAGAGTTGGTACTTTTCAGGGTTTTTTGGGATTGCAGTAAGTGTCCTTCCTATAACTTTTCTATTTAGGAAGTTTGGGCCCCAACGTTTGCTCATACTATTTTCTGTCTGTGTCTGTGTTTCTTCTTGTCTAACCGCCATTACATGTTTGGGGGCTTTCTATGTTCTTTGGGGATCTGCTCCGGGGCAGATAGTTTTCCTCTTTCTGTCTTTAGGTGTAGTTAGCTTCTCAGGCTGTGACAAGGCGTCTAGGACCAACGTAGGTACGCTCCACGGCTGCCTTTAGTTGTGGTGGTTAGTCAGGGTACTGCAATCCCATAGATTCCAACCTCTCTGGTGTATTTCCTTTTTTGCCTGCTCTCCTCAGCTACCAAATCATAACAGTATCACCGGCCCAAAAGCTGATATTTGTATGGTACTCACAGAAGGGAAAAATAGTGTTAAAGAAAGAAGATTGTCAGAGTTGTCAGAGATTTTTTTTTTTCCCTCTGTTTCTCTGAATGCTGAGGAGGATTTTTTTTTCTCTCAATGGAGTTTGCACAGTTGTCTGGCCGTGTGGATCAGCTTGCCACTGAAGTTCGGAGTATTGCTACCTATCTTGCAGGGTTGCCTGTTGTGGAACCTAGGATTCCCATGCCAGATTTGTTTTTAGGGGATCGAGCTAAATTTCTGAATTTCAAAAATAACTGTAAGTTGTTTTTTGCCTTGAAATCTAAGTCCTCAGGGAACGCAGCACAGCAGGTTCAAATTGTCATCTCTCCTGCGCGGCGATCCTCAGGATTGGGCTTTTTCCCTGACACCTGGGGATCCTGTTTTGAGTAATGTTGATGCCATTGCCTGTGCCCAAGAGACCATGCACCCATATCTCTATGGATTTCATTTCTGACCTCCCTGTTTCTCAGAGAATGACCATTATCTGGGTGATTTGTGATAGGTTTTCCAAAATGATACATCTTGTGCCATTACCTAAGTTGCCTTCCTCCTCTGAATTGGTGCCTTTGTTCCTTCAGCACGTGGTTCGGTTACACGGCATTCCTGAGAACATTGTGTCTGACAGAGGAGTCCAGTTTGTTTCCAGATTTTGGAGGACTTTTTGTTCTAAACTTGGTGTTCAATTGTCTTTCTCCTCGGCTTTTCATCCTCAGACCAATGGACAAACTGAGAGAACAAACCAGACATTGGAGACTTATCTGAGATGCTTTGTGTCTGCTGATCAGGATGACTGGGTCTCTTTTTTGCCTTTGGCTGAGTTTACTCTTAATAATAGGGCTAGCTCTGCCACTTTGATGTCTCCATTTTTCTGCAATTTTGGGTTTCACCCTCGATTTTCTTCAGGACAGACGGAGGCTTCTGTCTGTCCAGGTGTTGACTCCGTTGTGGAGCGTATGCAGCAGATTTGGGACCAGGTAGTGGGGAGGTTGTCCCTCTCTCAGGAGAGGGCCCAGCGGTTTGCCAACCGGCATAGGACTGATGTTCCTCGGTTTGAAGTGGAGGACTTGGTCTGGTTGTCCTCAAAAAATATCCCTATGAGAGTTGCATCTCCTAAGTTTAAGCCTAGGTTCATTGGACCTTATAAGATCATGGAGATTCTTAATCCTGTTTCCTTTTGTTTACTTCTTCCAGGGACATTTAAGATCCATAACGTGTTCCACAAGTCCTTATTGAAGAGGTTTGTCAAGCCAGTGGTTCCTATGGCTGTGCCTCCTGACCCTGTTTTGGTTGAGGGCAATCTGGAGTATGTGGTTGAGAAAATATTGAATTCTCGTTTTTCTAGACGGAAACTCCAGTATTTGGTTAAGTGAAGAGGTTATGGTCAGGAGGACAATTCTTGGGTGTTTGCTTCAGACATCCATGCTAGGAGACTCATCCGTGCGTATCACAGAGCTCATCCTGACCGACCTGGTTGCTCAAATGAGGGTTCGGTGACCCCTCCTCAAGGGGGGGTACTGTTGTGAATGTGCTAGAAATGAATTCTGAGCAGAAGCTCCCTCTGGTGGTTACAAACAGTACTGAACTATCCAATGAAGATTGTGAAGATTGGCGATCAGGTGTTACTGACTGGTCTTATATAAGGGAGGTTCCCTCCCATCATTGTTGCCGGTGATCAATTGTTCTGGTCTCATCTTTGATTCCTGTTCACTTTGTAGCTTGCTGTTTCGTGCCTGCATCTTCTGCTAACAGATAAGACATTTTCTTCTTTTAGTTTTTTGTGCTTGCTTTTTGCATTTTGTCCTGCACTTCTGTGGGGGTCTGCCGGGTCCCCTCCGGGGGCTTGTGCTCCTTTCAGTTTAGTTCAGCCACTGTTGTTTGTTCATTTGCCTTTTCCAGTTTTTTCAGTGGCTGCTGTTTTGTTTTGTTACACCAGAGAACTAATTTAGGTGGTAGAGGTCGTGTGATCTCAGGTGTTTTTGTAATTAGTAGAGTTGGTACTTTTCAGGGTTTTTTGGGATTGCAGTAAGTGTCCTTCCTATAACTTTTCTATTTAGGAAGTTTGGGCCCCAACGTTTGCTCATACTATTTTCTGTCTGTGTCTGTGTTTCTTCTTGTCTAACCGCCATTACATGTTTGGGGGCTTTCTATGTTCTTTGGGGATCTGCTCCGGGGCAGATAGTTTTCCTCTTTCTGTCTTTAGGTGTAGTTAGCTTCTCAGGCTGTGACAAGGCGTCTAGGACCAACGTAGGTACGCTCCACGGCTGCCTTTAGTTGTGGTGGTTAGTCAGGGTACTGCAATCCCATAGATTCCAACCTCTCTGGTGTATTTCCTTTTTTGCCTGCTCTCCTCAGCTACCAAATCATAACAGTATCACCGGCCCAAAAGCTGATATTTGTATGGTACTCACAGAAGGGAAAAATAGTGTTAAAGAAAGAAGATTGTCAGAGTTGTCAGAGATTTTTTTTTTTTCCCTCTGTTTCTCTGAATGCTGAGGAGGATTTTTTTTTCTCTCAATGGAGTTTGCACAGTTGTCTGGCCGTGTGGATCAGCTTGCCACTGAAGTTCGGAGTATTGCTACCTATCTTGCAGGGTTGCCTGTTGTGGAACCTAGGATTCCCATGCCAGATTTGTTTTTAGGGGATCGAGCTAAATTTCTGAATTTCAAAAATAACTGTAAGTTGTTTTTTGCCTTGAAATCTAAGTCCTCAGGGAACGCAGCACAGCAGGTTCAAATTGTCATCTCTCCTGCGCGGCGATCCTCAGGATTGGGCTTTTTCCCTGACACCTGGGGATCCTGTTTTGAGTAATGTTGATGCCATTGCCTGTGCCCAAGAGACCATGCACCCATATCTCTATGGATTTCATTTCTGACCTCCCTGTTTCTCAGAGAATGACCATTATCTGGGTGATTTGTGATAGGTTTTCCAAAATGATACATCTTGTGCCATTACCTAAGTTGCCTTCCTCCTCTGAATTGGTGCCTTTGTTCCTTCAGCACGTGGTTCGGTTACACGGCATTCCTGAGAACATTGTGTCTGACAGAGGAGTCCAGTTTGTTTCCAGATTTTGGAGGACTTTTTGTTCTAAACTTGGTGTTCAATTGTCTTTCTCCTCGGCTTTTCATCCTCAGACCAATGGACAAACTGAGAGAACAAACCAGACATTGGAGACTTATCTGAGATGCTTTGTGTCTGCTGATCAGGATGACTGGGTCTCTTTTTTGCCTTTGGCTGAGTTTACTCTTAATAATAGGGCTAGCTCTGCCACTTTGATGTCTCCATTTTTCTGCAATTTTGGGTTTCACCCTCGATTTTCTTCAGGACAGACGGAGGCTTCTGTCTGTCCAGGTGTTGACTCCGTTGTGGAGCGTATGCAGCAGATTTGGGACCAGGTAGTGGGGAGGTTGTCCCTCTCTCAGGAGAGGGCCCAGCGGTTTGCCAACCGGCATAGGACTGATGTTCCTCGGTTTGAAGTGGAGGACTTGGTCTGGTTGTCCTCAAAAAATATCCCTATGAGAGTTGCATCTCCTAAGTTTAAGCCTAGGTTCATTGGACCTTATAAGATCATGGAGATTCTTAATCCTGTTTCCTTTTGTTACTTCTTCCAGGGACATTTAAGATCCATAACGTGTTCCACAAGTCCTTATTGAAGAGGTTTGTCAAGCCAGTGGTTCCTATGGCTGTGCCTCCTGACCCTGTTTTGGTTGAGGGCAATCTGGAGTATGTGGTTGAGAAAATATTGAATTCTCGTTTTTCTAGACGGAAACTCCAGTATTTGGTTAAGTGAAGAGGTTATGGTCAGGAGGACAATTCTTGGGTGTTTGCTTCAGACATCCATGCTAGGAGACTCATCCGTGCGTATCACAGAGCTCATCCTGACCGACCTGGTTGCTCAAATGAGGGTTCGGTGACCCCTCCTCAAGGGGGGGTACTGTTGTGAATGTGCTAGAAATGAATTCTGAGCAGAAGCTCCCTCTGGTGGTTACAAACAGTACTGAACTATCCAATGAAGATTGTGAAGATTGGCGATCAGGTGTTACTGACTGGTCTTATATAAGGGAGGTTCCCTCCCATCAGGGTTGCCGGTGATCAATTGTTCTGGTCTCATCTTTGATTCCTGTTCACTTTGTAGCTTGCTGTTTCGTGCCTGCATCTTCTGCTAACAGATAAGACATTTTCTTCTTTTAGTTTTTTGTGCTTGCTTTTTGCATTTTGTCCTGCACTTCTGTGGGGGTCTGCCGGGTCCCTCCGGGGGCTTGTGCTCCTTTCAGTTTAGTTCAGCCACTGTTGTTTGTTCATTTGCCTTTTCCAGTTTTTTCAGTGGCTGCTGTTTTGTTTTGTTACACCAGAGAACTAATTTAGGTGGTAGAGGTCGTGTGATCTCAGGTGTTTTTGTAATTAGTAGAGTTGGTACTTTTCAGGGTTTTTTGGGATTGCAGTAAGTGTCCTTCCTATAACTTTTCTATTTAGGAAGTTTGGGCCCCAACGTTTGCTCATACTATTTTCTGTCTGTGTCTGTGTTTCTTCTTGTCTAACCGCCATTACATGTTTGGGGGCTTTCTATGTTCTTTGGGGATCTGCTCCGGGGCAGATAGTTTTCCTCTTTCTGTCTTTAGGTGTAGTTAGCTTCTCAGGCTGTGACAAGGCGTCTAGGACCAACGTAGGTACGCTCCACGGCTGCCTTTAGTTGTGGTGGTTAGTCAGGGTACTGCAATCCCATAGATTCCAACCTCTCTGGTGTATTTCCTTTTTTGCCTGCTCTCCTCAGCTACCAAATCATAACAGTATCACCGGCCCAAAAGCTGATATTTGTATGGTACTCACAGAAGGGAAAAATAGTGTTAAAGAAAGAAGATTGTCAGAGTTGTCAGAGATTTTTTTTTTTTCCCTCTGTTTCTCTGAATGCTGAGGAGGATTTTTTTTTCTCTCAATGGAGTTTGCACAGTTGTCTGGCCGTGTGGATCAGCTTGCCACTGAAGTTCGGAGTATTGCTACCTATCTTGCAGGGTTGCCTGTTGTGGAACCTAGGATTCCCATGCCAGATTTGTTTTTAGGGGATCGAGCTAAATTTCTGAATTTCAAAATAACTGTAAGTTGTTTTTTGCCTTGAAATCTAAGTCCTCAGGGAACGCAGCACAGCAGGTTCAAATTGTCATCTCTCCTGCGCGGCGATCCTCAGGATTGGGCTTTTTCCCTGACACCTGGGGATCCTGTTTTGAGTAATGTTGATGCCATTGCCTGTGCCCAAGAGACCATGCACCCATATCTCTATGGATTTCATTTCTGACCTCCCTGTTTCTCAGAGAATGACCATTATCTGGGTGATTTGTGATAGGTTTTCCAAAATGATACATCTTGTGCCATTACCTAAGTTGCCTTCCTCCTCTGAATTGGTGCCTTTGTTCCTTCAGCACGTGGTTCGGTTACACGGCATTCCTGAGAACATTGTGTCTGACAGAGGAGTCCAGTTTGTTTCCAGATTTTGGAGGACTTTTTGTTCTAAACTTGGTGTTCAATTGTCTTTCTCCTCGGCTTTTCATCCTCAGACCAATGGACAAACTGAGAGAACAAACCAGACATTGGAGACTTATCTGAGATGCTTTGTGTCTGCTGATCAGGATGACTGGGTCTCTTTTTTGCCTTTGGCTGAGTTTGCTCTTAATAATAGGGCTAGCTCTGCCACTTTGATGTCTCCATTTTTCTGCAATTTTGGGTTTCACCCTCGATTTTCTTCAGGACAGACGGAGGCTTCTGTCTGTCCAGGTGTTGACTCTGTTGTGGAGCGTATGCAGCAGATTTGGGACCAGGTAGTGGGGAGGTTGTCCCTCTCTCAGGAGAGGGCCCAGCGGTTTGCCAACCGGCATAGGACTGATGTTCCTCGGTTTGAAGTGGAGGACTTGGTCTGGTTGTCCTCAAAAAATATCCCTATGAGAGTTGCATCTCCTAAGTTTAAGCCTAGGTTCATTGGACCTTATAAGATCATGGAGATTCTTAATCCTGTTTCCTTTTGTTTACTTCTTCCAGGGACATTTAAGATCCATAACGTGTTCCACAAGTCCTTATTGAAGAGGTTTGTCGAGCCAGTGGTTCCTATGGCTGTGCCTCCTGACCCTGTTTTGGTTGAGGGCAATCTGGAGTATGTGGTTGAGAAAATATTGAATTCTCGTTTTTCTAGACGGAAACTCCAGTATTTGGTTAAGTGGAGAGGTTATGGTCAGGAGGACAATTCTTTGGTGTTTGCTTCAGACATCCATGCTAGGAGACTCATCCGTGCGTATCACAGAGCTCATCCTGACCGACCTGGTTGCTCAAATGAGGGTTCGGTGACCCCTCCTCAAGGGGGGGTACTGTTGTGAATGTGCTAGAAATGAATTCTGAGCAGAAGCTCCCTCTGGTGGTTACAAACAGTACTGAACTATCCAATGAAGATTGTGAAGATTGGCGATCAGGTGTTACTGACTGGTCTTATATAAGGGAGGTTCCCTCCCATCAGGGTTGCCGGTGATCAATTGTTCTGGTCTCATCTTTGATTCCTGTTCACTTTGTAGCTTGCTGTTTCGTGCCTGCATCTTCTGCTAACAGATAAGACATTTTCTTCTTTTAGTTTTTTGTGCTTGCTTTTTGCATTTTGTCCTGCACTTCTGTGGGGGTCTGCCGGGTCCCCTCCGGGGGCTTGTGCTCCTCTCAGTTTAGTTCAGCCACTGTTGTTTGTTCATTTGCCTTTTCCAGTTTTTTCAGTGGCTGCTGTTTAGTTTTGTTACACCAGAAAACTAATTTAGGTGGTAGAGGTCGTGTGATCTCAGGTGTTTTTGTAATTAGTAGAGTTGGTACTTTTCAGGGTTTTTTGGGATTGCAGTAAGTGTCCTTCCTATCCTTTTCTATTTAGGAAGTTTGGGCCCCAACGTTTGCTCATACTATTTTCTGTCTGTGTCTGTGCTTCTTCTTGTCTAACCGCCATTACATGTTTGGGGGCTTTCTATGTTCTTTGGGGATCTGCTCCGGGGCAGATAGTTTTCCTCTTTCTGTCTTTAGGTGTAGTTAGCTTCTCAGGCTGTGACGAGGCGTCTAGGACCAACGTAGGTACGCTCCACGGCTGCCTTTAGTTGTGGTGGTTAGTCAGGGTACTGCAATCCCATAGATTCCAACCTCTCTGGTGTATTTCCTTTTTTGCCTGCTCTCCTCAGCTACCAAATCATAACAAGTGATACAGCGTGATACAGTGAGTCCTCTCTCCTTCTGTACTTGTGTGTCCCTTGTCTAGCACATGTTTATTGTACCTGTCTATATTTTTCCCCTTTCATATGTAAAGCGCCATGGAATAAATGGCGCTATATAAATGTGTAATAATAATATATGTCCTAGCACAACAAGAAAAATAGACACCCATCTTGTAGTAAACCAGCATGCCAGTGCTGAGAGATTAAGCTTTGAAGCCACAAGTAAATTAGCCTGAAAGTGCATTGCTAGCATGTTGATGTAGTCAGAGAACCGGCACACACTTAATGCACTTCCAGGCTAATTTGCAGCTTGATTTTTCAGTGCCAGCACATTCAGGGCCGCACTGGGACAAAAAAGCATCCCTGCCACACAAATCCCACCAGCCCACATACTAAAACACTCCCAACCCCTGATCAGTGGATTTTGCTATACTTTGTTGTGCCCCTCAACACTCCTCTTACAGGCGTTATTTGAAGAGTCACATGTGAATGGCGCCGCAGTGCGCATGATCGACCATGGGTCCATTTACATGGTGCTCTTTAGAGCTCCAGTTCTCGGGATCATGTGGTTGGACCCCAGCAATTGGAATTTTTAGTGTATATGCACAGAACAGGAGAAGTGACACTGTCAGTGTATATACACAGGAGAAGTGGTACTGTGCAGTGTATATATTCAGGACAGGAGAAGTGGTACTGTGCAGTGTATATATACAGGACAGGAGGAGTGGTACTGTGCAGTGTATATATACAGGACAGTAGAAGTGGTACTGTGCAGTGTATATATACAGGACAGGAGAAGATGTACTGTGCAGTGTATATATACAGGACGGGAGAAGTTGTACTGTGCAGTGTATATACACAGGACGGGAGAAGTGGTACTGTGCAGTGTATATATACAGGACAGGAGAAGTGGTACTGTGCAGTGTATATACACAGGACAGAATAAGTGGTAGTTTGCAGTGTACAGTCATGGCCAAAAGTTTTGAGAATGACACAAATATTAATTTTTACAAAGTCTACTGCTTCATTTTTTCTAATGGCAATTTGCATATACTCCAGAATGTTATAAAGAGTGATCAGCTTAACAGCAATTACTTGCAAAGTCAATATTTGGCTAGAAAATTAACTTTATCCCCCAAAACACATTTCAACATCATTGCAGCCCTGCCTTAAAAGGGCCAGCTAACCTTTTTTCACTGATTGCTCCATTAACACAGGTGTGGGTGTTGATGGGGACATGGCTGGAGATCAATCTGTCATGATTAAGTAAGAATGACACCACTGGACACTTTAAAAAGGAGGCTGGTGCTTGGCATCATTGCTTCTCTTCTGTTAACCATGGTTATCTCTAAAGAAACACGTGCAGTCATCATTGCAATGCACAAAAAAGGCCTAACAGGGAAGAGTATCGCAGCTAGAAAGATTGCACCTCAGTCAACAATCTATCGCATCATCAAGAACTTCAAGGAGAGAGGTTCCATTGTTGCCAAAAAGGCTTCAGGGCGCCCAAGAAAGACCAGCAAGCGCCAGGACCGTCTCTTAAAAGTGTTTCAGCTGCGGGATCGGGCTACCAGCAGTGCAGAGCTTGCTCAGGAATGGCAGCAGGCAGGTGTGAGTGCATCTGCATGCACTGTGAGGCGGAGATCTTGGAGCAAGGCCTGGTCTCAAGGAGGGCAGCAAAGAAGCCACTTCTCTCCAGAAAAAACATCATGGACAGACTGATATTCTGCAAAAGGTACAGGCAGTGGACTGCTGAGGACTGGGGTAAAGTTATTTTCTCTGATGAATCCCCTTTTCAATTGTTTGGGACATCAGGAAAATGCCTCATTCGGAGAAGACAAGGTGAGCGCTACACCAGTCTTGTCTCATGCCAACTGTTAAGCATCCTGAAACCATTCATGTGTGGGGTTGCTTCTCAGCCAAGGGAATCGGCTCTCTCACAGTCTTGCCTAAAACACAGCCATGAATAAAGAATGGTACCAGAATGTCCTCCAAGAGCAACTTCTCCCAACACAAGGGTCAACACTGCAAATATTGACTTGCTGCATTAACTCATTCTAACTGTCAATATAAGCTTATGTTACTCATATGTTTGCAATTATTATATTTCTGTCTGTAATAAAAACATCTGTCAAACACAGATAAAAACCAGAGGGCAGCAGATCATGTGAAAATATAATATTTGTGTCATTCTCAAAACTTTTGGCCATGACTGTATATACACAGGACAGGAGAAGTGGAACTGTGCAGTGTATGTATACAGGGCAGGAGGAGTGGTACTGTGCAGTGTACATATACAGGACAGGAGGAGTGGTACTGTGCAGTGTATATGCACAGGACGGGAGAAGTGGTACTGTGCAGTATATATATATATATATATATATATGTTATATATATATATATATATACAGGACAGGAGGAGTGGTACTGTGCAGTGTATATATACAGGACAGGAGGATTGGTACTGTGCAGTATATATATATATACACAACAGTAGGAGTGGTACTGTGCACTGTATATATACAGGACAGGAGGAGTGGTACTGAGCATTGTATATATACAGGATGGGAGAAGTGGTACTGTGCAGTGTATATACACAGGACAGGAGGAATGGTACTGTGCACTGTATATATACAGGACGGGAGGAGTGGTACTGTGCAGTGTATATATACAGGACAGGAAGAGTGGTACTGTGCAGTATATATATACAGGACAGAAGGAGTGGTACTGTGCACTGTATATATACAGGACAGGAGGAGTGGTACTGTGCACTGTATATATACAGGACAGGAGAAATGGTACTGTGCAGTGTATATACACAGGACAGAAGGAGTGGTACTGTGCAATGTATATATACAGGACAGGAGAAGTGGTACTGTACAGTATATATATATACAGGACAGGAAGAGTGATACTGTGCAGTGCATATATACAGGAGAAGTGGTACTGTGCAGTGTATATATACAGGGCAGGAGGAATGGCACTGTGCAGTGTATATATACAGGACAGGAGAAGTGGTACTGTGCAGTATATATATATACACAGGACAGGAGAAGCGGTACTGTACAGTATATATATACAGGACAGGAGAAGTGGTACTGTGCAGTGTATATATACAGGACAGGAGAAATGGTACTGTGCGGTGTATATATACAGGATAGGAGAAGTGGTACTGCGCGGTGTATATATACAGGACAGGAGAAGTGGTACTGTGCAGTGTATATATACAGGACAGGAGAAGTAGTACTGTGCAGTCTATATACACAGGACAGGAGAAGTGCTACTGTGCAGTGTATATACACAGGACAGGAGAAGTGGTACTGTGCAACATGAACTCACCCAAATCCCTGAGATGGGGAGGATGAAAACAAATTTAATAAAAGTGAAAGTCACATCCAAACATAAGTGTGAACAGGTGCTTACTTAGAGTCACCAACTCATATACATTCAAACAAATAAGGCAGAACTCTGTAGCGCCATAGCATGCAAATATGAAAATTGAATTGCATTACTGCATTAGAAATATTAAAATGAGAATGCTTAGCGCATAAATTGGCCAATTCATGTGTACATGGAAGCCACGTTAAGGCGATTCTCGTTTTCCAGGACCCAAATCTAATGCCAATCCTCTCTTAAAAGTCTTCATCTGTATGGGAACCTCATTTCTCTATCGCTTCATTGGGGGGACACAGGAAACCATGGGGTGTATGCTGCTGCCACTAGGAGGCTGACACTATGTAGAAAAAAGTTAGCTCCTCGGCAGTGTACACCCCACCGACCAGAACTCGGATATTCAGTTTGGGTCCCGTTTCACTTAGCGACGCACCAGCGATCCTGACAACGATACGACCTGGTAAGGATCGCTGGTGCGACGATAAATGGTTGCTAGTAAGCTGCCAAACAGGCAGATCTCTTTAGTGACGCAGCAACGATCCGTCGGTCCGTATAACGACCTCGGCGGTCGTTGGTACCTTGTTACACAGCATTTTTTCTGATGATTCCCGCCTGCGTCCCTGAGTTCTGCATCGCCAACAAGGTCACTCGGCGGGGTCAAACACAGTGATGCGCGCTGGCCAGTGGGACACCAGCGATGAAAAAATGATCCAGAACATTTGAGGACGATCAGCGATATCCAGCAGGGGGGCCGGTCGCCGCTGCGTGTTACATGTAGCGAAATCGCTGGCTAGGTCGCTGTTGCGTCACAAAATCGGTGGCGCTTCAGCGATCTCGCTATGTGAGACAGGGGCTTTTAGCTTAGTGTCAGTAGAAGGTGGACACGGGTCTTTCATTAGACCCATATCTACCTCAGTGTGCGTCGTTTCCTTTCAGGCAGGGGTGGGATTCAGCCGGTTCTCCCCGGTTCGATGGAACCGCTTGTTAAAAAAGTAGCCAGTTCCCCGAACCGGGGAGATTCAGAGCCGCGATCCGGTACTGGCCCCACTGCCCCAGCACATGTATTACAGGGCTGGCCGCACAGCAAATTGTGTGCGGCCGTGCCTGCTGTACTGTGACGCGGCCGGCAGCAGACACAGCCGACTGCGTCACAGTGTACAAGCCGGAGCGCGGGAGCTGTGCACAGCCGTCACCTTGACGGCTGCGCAGCTCCTTCTTCCTCCCTCTCTACTTCCTGGTGTCGGGCCTGCGCGATGACGTTGTGGCGTCCTGAGGGTCCAGTCGCCACAGAGATGTTTCATCTCACCCAGAGGTGTGACACCTGACTCTCAGGTAAGGAGGAAGCACCCCATTGACTCCATCACCGCATCCACACACATTGTGCCAGTGCTGAGCATCAGGCTGGTTAGGAAAGGGTGTAGAAGTGGGTGGGTGGAGCCAACTGCAGCATTAGGCTGTAGCGTGTT
Organism: Oophaga sylvatica; assembly: GCA_033576555.1. Lineage (NCBI taxonomy): Eukaryota > Metazoa > Chordata > Amphibia > Anura > Dendrobatidae > Oophaga > Oophaga sylvatica. The sequence goes on from JARQOD010000003.1 coordinate 390,746,954, forward strand.
AGTTTAGAGTTTCAGTTTGAGACAGGCAGGCAGTGAGCGAGTACTGTCCTGGCCTGCTGCTCCTCTGAGTTCACCTCAGGGAGCCGTGCTGAGAGAGCGAACGGGTCCTGGGCAGAGACGATCTCACAAGTCGTAGCCCATTGCAGAAGAGGACCAGGCCGACTTCAGGGAACGGTCCCTAGACTAGTGGGAAAGTTCAGCTCCATTAGTAAAACCTTGGGCATTGGTCACTTCAAGTGGCATTGCCATAGCCACCATAATCTCACCAGGAGGCAGCCTAGAGGTCAAGTACGTCCAGGACTTCCGTACTGAGTGGCCTAGGCAACCACCAGTCCAGACTGGTAACTGAAAGGGCCTAATACTGCCTTGTCTGGGGGCTCTGTGGTGGCGGGGTGCAAGGAAGGAGAGGAGAGTAGCACTGATAAGCGAGAGGCCGGAAAGGAACATAAAGGGAGTCTTTGGGAGCGCGACCAATCTACCTGAGGGTTGCTGGACTACTCACTGGAAGGACACAGCGCCCGGCTGGAATCTGTGTGTACAGCAGACTGTGAGTAAAACCTTGAAACTGCAACAGAACTGTTTCCCTGATTCTTCCAGCGATACACACTCCCCTCTGCTACATCTCTCTGCACCATTGCTTTATCTTTCATCCATCTGCCCTGGGAGGACAGTCTTACCTGTAGAAGACTTATCATCTAGCTGCACAACAACATCCCTTCCAGAGGACCTGCACAGCAGCGCTGGACACCCTGACCAGGTACTACAGGTGGCGTCACGACAAACTATACGAACACTAATCCCCTGTAAATACTTCCCCATTTATAGTGAGCGCCCAGGGCCACGGACCGAGCCGTGGCTGCCCGTGACATCCCCCATAGAAGTCGACGGGCTCGCTGCCGAGTACCCCACGGCCCTGGCGGGCGGCTCATTTTTGGCGCTGTGAACAGGATTCTGAAGCTCGCTATAAGCGAGTCCTGTGTGCCTGAATTGGACTGTTTTTGTGCTAAAGACTGTATTTGCCATCTTTGTGACTTTGCCGCCATTTGCCGCCATATTTGCGCCCTGTGGCGCTGGTGAAGAAGGAGGGCGTGCTTTCGTGGGCGTGCGCTCACTCTGAGGCACGAAAGAAATGCCCGCCTACCCTAAATGTTACTGCAATATCCGGACATGTCCATCAGCGATGGAGATCCGCCTCCTGATTCCTCATGGCGGGAGAAGAAAGAAGAGAAAACCCCGCCTCCATACTAAAGAGCGGGACCCTCCGGATGATGTCGGCACCCTCCCTGCATCAGACACCGAAGCTGTGCTTGAAGAGCTGGCCCGGCACCGGACAGAATTAGAACGGATGAAGCAGAGCTGGCAGGCTCTGAAGCTGCGGCTGGAGCAGAGCTGGCGGGCTCTGGAGCTGCGGCTGGAGCAGAGCCGACCGCTCCACCCACCCGTGTCACCGGCACCTGGAGCCGAACAGGGAGTGAGCCCCGTCGCCGATGCTGCAGCAGACTTACCTGTCCCCACAGAGGAGTCTGCGGAGGAACGACTTCCCACGCCGCCTGCACCAGCTACAGGTCTGCCGCCCGTGTCTCTGGAGGTAGCCGGGTCCTGCGACGTAAAGAGCCGGAATGAGCCGGCTCCGCAACCAGTTCCTGAACCGGCTCCGCAACCAGCTCCCGAGCCGGCTCCAACTCCTGACTGTACGGAGCGCCGCCAAGAGCAGCAGGTAACACCCAGTGTTGCCACTACTAAGTAAATGAGAAAACCGGACAGGTTCCACAAATGTATATAGTGTATTAATGTATATAGTATGCAAATGTTGCCATAACCCGGAGGGGTGATTGCCTTTAATATTGCTTTTCTGAACTGGTGGCTATGAACACAGCTAGCCCAAAAACTGTCCTTGTATATAGTTAGCACTTTGGTGCCTCATCTTGGTTTCACTTAATTACCTCAGAAGTTTAAAATCCGTTTGGTGTGGCCGAAAGTGAGGTCTGCTACAGAGATTCAGAAAAGTCTTGCAGCCCACCCAGGACCACCGTTGGAGGTTTGGAGTGGGTCCTCCACAAGTATATGTTTACTTGACCTTTGAAGTAAATATTAAAAGTGTTTTCTTGCAACGTTTAACCTGAAGTGCCTCTCATAAAGGGATGATGCATTTGAAAATGTTTTACTGTTTTACTGAAAAATATTTAGACTTGAGAGTCCTCAGTGGTTGATACCTTTTAATGGCTAACTGAAAAGATGGTAAGTTAGCCATTAAAAGGTATCAACCACTGAGGACTCTCAAGTCTAAATATTTTTCTATCTACTGGCTAACACGGTACGAAGATACACATCTTTCCTATATCAAATTACTGTTTTACTAGCATTCATAAAAATTTTGTATGTTTCTTATGTAACATCTTTACTCTATTACAGCCCGGGAGTGCTTTGTTTAACCAGGGGGGAATGTGGCACCCTGAGGGTTCAGTCGCCACAGAGATGTTGCATCTCACCCAGTGTCATGTATAGTGTACAGTTCCTATAGCGTCTTGTGCTTGGGTGCGAGGAAAACACAGGAGACATAGGTTGAAATGAAATGACTTGTATTACTTCATACAAGCATGCTGAAAAGTTCACACAGTTTGCAGGAACAGCGACAGGAGACACAGCAGGCCAGAGTAACTTCAAGCTCTACAATAACTCTCCAAAGCAGGTTCAGGATCTCTTCTCTGTACCGTAATTCCTCTGCAAACATGGATTCACCAAACAGCAGGTTTCCAGAGTCCAAAAGTGTTCCAAGGTTCCTCAGTAGGGAATAGCTGGAGTACAAGTCCAAGGCTTCCAGGAGTCAGGTCACAGACTGACTGAGGCTTGATTCAGGAGCACTGATTGTTCAGCTGAGGCTGCTTAAGAAGCAAGAGGGAAGAATCAGGGCGGGAACATGAAAACTAGAAACTCCATATTAACTGAGGGCAAGAGCTGCAGAAAGACAGAAAGCAAAATGGCCGACGGAAAACTGAGTTTCAAGGAACATGTCAACAGAGACAAAGAACCTTACATTACTCCCCCTTAGGGACAACCTCCGGATGACCTCAGACCAGGCTTGTCAGGGTACCTCTGATGAAACTGGCGGAGCAGGCGAGGAGCATTTACATTATTGACTGGTTCCCATGAGTTGTCCTCCACTGGGTAGCCCTGCCATTTAATCAAATATTGCAACTGATTTCTGTACAACCTGGAATCTAGAATCCTTTCCACCATAAATTCTTCCTGACCATCGACCAGCACTGGGTCAGGGCAAGGAGAAGAACGTCCAGGAAACGTATTGGGTGTTGCAGCCTTTAGTAGGGATAAATGAAAGACAGGGTGGATTCTCATAGTTCTGGGTAGTTGAAGACGACAAGCAACAGCACTTATAATCTTATTGATCTTATAAGGTCCAATGTACTTATGTCCCAATTTAGACGATGGAATCTTTAATTTAAGATTTCTGGTTGACAGCCAGACCAAATCTCCTACCTTGAAAGCTGGTGCAGGTTTACGAAATTTATCTGCTGCTTTCTTGTACCTTTCCTGAGCCAATTCTAGATTTTCCTTTAGAAGATCCATATTCTTTTGTAAAGAAGTGATTCTTTCAGCCACTGCCGGCAAGGGCGTATCTATGGGAAATCGAGGAAGAATGTTAGGATGATAACCTAGATTGGAGTAAAAAGGAGACTGCTTAGTGGAGGCGCTCTGAGAGTTGTTATAAGAGAACTCAGCCAGTGGAAGTAGATCCACCCAATCATCCTGTAGGTGGCAGATAAAACAGCGGAGATACTGCTCCAGGGTCTGATTGGTTCGTTCTGTCTGTCCATTAGTCTGGGGATGAAAAGCAGAAGAAAGGTTTACTTTAATGTCCAATGCTGCACAGAAATTTTGCCAAAACCTTGAAGTGAATTGCACCCCTCGATCCGAAATGACCTCATCCGGTACTCCATGTAAGCGAAACACATTCTTAATCATCAAGTCTGATGTCTGTTTTGCAGTGGGTAAGCCGACACAAGGGATAAAATGAGCTGCCTTTGTTAGACGGTCAACCACCACTAGAATGGTGTTCTTCCCTTGAGAGGTTGGTAACTCCACAATGAAGTCCATAGAAATGGATCCCCACGGGCGGGACGGGGTGGGAAGAGGTTGCAACAGACCAGTTGGTGAGGAGCGAGGTGTTTTGCATCTTGCACAGACTTCACATGAAGTGACATAGTTTAAGACATCTTTCCTGTAAGTGGGCCACCAAAAGGAACGAGAAAGAAATTCTTGTGTCTTTAGAATTCCCCTATGTCCGGCTATCTTGGAATCGTGGATGAGTTGCAATACTCTCAATCTGACTGTTTCAGGTATATACAGACGTTGTCCCTGAATCCACACACCATTCTTAAAGACAAGACTTACGTCCCTTGGGGGTTGAGCCAACAAAGAATCCGCATGGTATGCTTCCTTGATGTCCTTAAGTAGGTCTTGATTATGAATCACTCCCAGGAATCTAGAGTCAGGAAGAATAGTCTTAGGAGGAGTAAGTGGACGTGTCTCTGCTGAATGAATCCTAGAGAGTGCATCAGCCTTTCCATTGCGCGATCCTGGTCTATAAGAAATGACAAAATTAAATTGGTTTAGGAAAAGATTCCAGCGAGCCTGGCGAGGAGTCAGGCACTTAGCCGACCTGATAAATTCAAGGTTACGATGGTCTGTCAGGACGACTATTTGCTGTGCAGCTCCCTGAAGAAGGTGTCTCCATTCCTTGAAGGCGGCAATAATCGCCAACAATTCTCTATTGCCCACATCGTAGTTCCTCTCAGCCGAAGACAACTGCTGGGAAAAGAAGGCACAGGGATGCAAGACATTCTTCTCACCTGTTCTCTGAGAGAGTATAGCTCCAACGGCACAGTCTGAAGCATCCACCTCTATTATGAAGGCAAGCTCGGGGTTGGGATGTACTAAGATAGGTGCGGTGGTAAATTTATCCTTTAAACAGGAAAATGCTTCCTGAGCTTGCGGGGTCCAGGAGAACCTAGACTGTTTCCGGGTAAGTTGGGTGATAGGTGACACTACCTCAGAAAAATTCTTAATGAAACGTCTATAGAAGTTGGCAAACCCGATGAAACGCTGCACCTCCTTCACATTTCTAGGAATTGGCCAATCCTTGATGGCTTGGGTCTTGCTTCCATCCATACTAATCCCTTGCGTAGATAGTACATACCCCAGAAATTGAATTTCGGTCCTATGGAATTCACATTTTTCAAGTTTGATGTAGAGATGGTTTTGTCTTAGGCGTTCAAAGACCATTCTCACATGTCCATGATGTTCCTCTGTGGAGTTAGAAAAAATTAGAATATCATCCAGATAAATCACCACAAATGTATCTAGGAGATCCCTGAAGATATCATTCACGAAGTGTTGGAAAGTGGCTGGGGCGGTACTCAGACCAAAAGGCATAACTAGATATTCAAAGTGTCCATAGCGTGACCTGAAAGCAGTCTTCCATTCATCCCCAGGTCTGATACGGACCAAGTTATAGGCCCCACGGAGATCCAGTTTAGAGAAAATTTTGGCATGCCGCACTCTCTCCAACAACTCAGGGATTAAAGGCAATGGATAACGGTTTCTAATAGTAACCTTATTGAGTTCCCTATAGTCTATGCAGGGTCTCAGAGATCCATCTTTCTTCTTCACAAAGAAGATGGGTGCACCTGCGGGAGATGAAGAGGGGCGTATGAAGCCCTTGGCTAAATGATCGTCTATATAATCCTTCAAAGCTTTTAGCTCGGGCCCCGCTAGGGGGTAGATCTTACCAAAAGGTATCTCGGCTCCGGGTAATAATTCAATTGGACAATCATATGGACGGTGAGGAGGAAGCTGATCAGCGTTCTTCTTGTCACATAAATCGTCATAGTCCTGGTATACAGCTGGTAGTTCAGGGACTGACATGGTTCCTTTAGGAACAGAGCAAGCTGAAACTCCTTGACTCATCTGTTTCTCCGGAAAGTGTAATTCCTTGGTCTCCCAGTTAATCGTAGGATTCTGCGCCTGCAGCCATGGTAGCCCTAGAATGATGGGAAAGTGGGGAGAAGAGATAAGCAAAAAAGACATTTTCTCCTGATGATCTTTACCCATAAGGACCCTCAAAGGCTCTGTTTCTTGATCCACTGGTCCAGAAGTCAGTAGAGAGCCATCCACAGTCTCCATCTGTACTGGAGTAGCCTTCTTCACTGAACGTATCCCCTGTTTCAGAGCAAAGGAGATATCCATAAAATTTCCACTTGCTCCTGAGTCGATCATAGCAGAGCTAGACACCCAGACTGAGTCAACCCAGAGTTTGATGGAAAGGAAGCAATGAGAATTGTTTCTTTTACAACTCAGCTGGGACACCACTGAGGAAACTTGAAAAATTGCAGCGTTTATACCGTCATCGTCCCCAGAACTAACAGAGTTTAAGTCCGAGAAATCAAGATCTCTTGCAGCAGATCTCTCTGGAGCCTGAGGCTCGGACATGACAGAGCTCCTCTCGCAACACTCACAGTGAATGACTGCTGCAGTAGTCTTACGAGAACGGCTGGGGCAGTTTATAATGAAGTGCCCTGACTTACCACAGTAGAAACATAGATTTTCCTTTATACAATGTTCTTTGCGTGCATCACTAACCCGTCTTTGTAAAGAGTCCACCTGCATGGGTTCAGGTTCTGGTTCCCTTGTGATCCTACTCAAAGGTTCCTTAGCTGAGGAGGGAGGTAGTAAAAGGTTAGTGCGATTATTTTCGAACCATCTCTCTTGTCTGCGTTCAGTCAGACGAGCATCAATACGGATACAATAGTTAATAAAGTCACCTAACGCAGTGGGAGGGTCGGCACGAGCAAGTTCATCCTTAATCAGTGGAGACAACCCTTTCCGAAAAATAGATTTTTTAGCGGAAGTGTCCCAAGTGGTATCAAGAGCCCATCTCCTGAAATCCAGGGCATATTCGGCTACTGAACGCTTACCTTGGCGCAAAGTTAACATGGCTGCTTCAGCTGTTGCACCTTGATTGGGGTCATCAAACACCTGCCCCATGGCTGAAATAAAAGCATCAAGGTGATTCAAACAATCATCCTCAGTCTCAATCAGAGGGTTTGCCCACATCAAAGCCTTATTGGTAAGCAACATGATTATAGTAAGCACTTTGGATCGTTCAGTGGGAAATTGTGAAGCATGTGCAGAGAAAAATAAATTGCATTGATTAATAAATCCCCTGAATTTCTCACGTTCACCGCCAAAACGAAAAGGAGGTAATTTGGGGATCCCAGAACTTGGGGTTATGGCAGGAGCCTGGGCTCGTTCCTCTAGAGCCTCAATCCTGGCTCGCAATTCCTGGGTAGTCTGTCCAAACACTTGCAAATTATGATTAGTGAGGTCCTGTAGGCTTGCAAAACGGGTTTTTAAAGTCTGTACATCTGAAAGGATTGTATCAGTCACTCCGCAAAGTTCCTTTATGCGGGCCTCCATCTTCCAGATCTTTTAAGGCAGAGGTGCTGGAAGGAGAAGAGGAAAGAAAAAAAAAAAAAAAAACAATAGTGTTTACCTGTGGTAACACTCCAGAGTAAAATTTTAAGGGAATGCGCTCACCTGGAATGGTTGTGAGAAGTCACAACCACTGTCATCACATAAGGTATTAAACGGACATCTGATATCCACAGTCACAGCAGACACGGCTTTCCCAGACCCAGCAGACACTAAACATTGGCTCCTGAATCTTGTCATGTATAGTGTACAGTTCCTATAGCGTCTTGTGCTTGGGTGCGAGGAAAACACAGGAGACATAGGTTGAAATGAAATGACTTGTATTACTTCATACAAGCATGCTGAAAAGTTCACACAGTTTGCAGGAACAGCGACAGGAGACACAGCAGGCCAGAGTAACTTCAAGCTCTACAATAACTCTCCAAAGCAGGTTCAGGATCTCTTCTCTGTACCGTAATTCCTCTGCAAACATGGATTCACCAAACAGCAGGTTTCCAGAGTCCAAAAGTGTTCCAAGGTTCCTCAGTAGGGAATAGCTGGAGTACAAGTCCAAGGCTTCCAGGAGTCAGGTCACAGACTGACTGAGGCTTGATTCAGGAGCACTGATTGTTCAGCTGAGGCTGCTTAAGAAGCAAGAGGGAAGAATCAGGGCGGGAACATGAAAACTGGAAACTCCATATTAACTGAGGGCAAGAGCTGCAGAAAGACAGAAAGCAAAATGGCCGACGGAAAACTGAGTTTCAAGGAACATGTCAACAGAGACAAAGAACCTTACACCCAGAGGTGTGACACCTGACTCTCAGGTAAGGAGGAAGCACCCCATTGACTCCATCACCGCATCCACACACATCGTGCCAGTGCTGAGCATCAGGCTGGTTAGGAAAGGGTATAGAAGTGGGTGGGTGGAGCCAGCTGCAGCATTAGGCTGCAGCGTGTTAGTTTAGAGTTTCAGTTTGAGACAGGCAGGCAGTGAGCGAGTACTGTCCTGGCCTGCTGCTCCTCTGAGTTCACCTCAGGGAGCCGTGCTGAGAGAGCGAACGGGTACTGGGCAGAGACGATCTCATAAGTCGTAGCCCATTGCAGAAGAGGACCAGGCCGACTTCAGGGAACGGTCCCTAGACTAGTGGGAAAGTTCAGCTCCATTAGTAAAACCTTGGGCATTGGTCACTTCAAGTGGCATTGCCATAGCCACCATAATCTCACCAGGAGGCAGCCTAGAGGTCAAGTACGTCCAGGACTTCCGTACTAAGTGGCCTAGGCAACCACCAGTCCAGACTGGTAACTGAAAGGACCTAATACTGCCTTGTCTGAGGGCTCTGGTGGCGGGGTGCAAGGAAGGAGAGGAGAGTAGCACTGATAAGCGAGAGGCCGGAAAGGAACATAAAGGGAGTCTTTGGGAGTGCGACCAATCTACCTGAGGGTTGCTGGACTACTCACTGGAAGGACACAGCGCCCGGCTGGAATCTGTGTGTACAGCAGACTGTGAGTAAAACCTTGAAACTGCAACAGAACTGTTTCCCTGATTCTTCCAGCGACGCACACTCCCCTCTGCTACATCTCTCTGCACCATTGCTTTATCTTTCATCCATCTGCCCTGGGAGGACACAGTCTTACCTGTAGAAGACTTATCATCTAGCTGCACAACAACATCCCTTCCAGAGGACCTGCACAGCAGCGCTGGTCACCCTGACCAGGTACTACAGGTGGCGTCACGACAAACTATACGAACACTAATCCTCTGTAAATACTTCCCCATTTATAGTGAGCGCCCAGGGCCACGTGTGTAGCCCAGCTGTGACTGGAGCCACATGTTACCCTGGAGGATGCACGAAAGGTAAATCCATGATAACTTATAAGCACACAACACTTCACATTTTCCCTGGTTCCACCAGAGGGAGCCCTTGAGACGACAGTAGTGAGATGAAGGCAGTCTAGCTGAGAGCTAGCTAGTCGTTGGTTTTACCTCAGAACGGCAGTTATCTCAGATCAGTTTAGCCTGAGGGCTGAAGGGATTCAGCTTCAGCAAGCGTTTCAGTAAGTAAGCGTGCCAACGCTTGGAGAGCGGTGAAGAAAAGAAAGCTGACATCTACTGCTAGTTTGTGCTTATGATAATTGTGAGAGTAGGACGAAAGGCAGGTGGAAGAAAGAGGAAAAGAGAGTGACCGAGGTCAACCAGCATAGACAGCTTACCTCCACTCTGCACCACCGGACACCGGGTCCGTGCTTACCAGCATCTGCACGACTGGTAGGAGACACCGGAGACCCTGGACTTCAAGTCGCAGGGGCCCAGCAGTGCTGATACGTAACTGAGGTTAGGAAGACGGGGGTCTGGCAGGTACCGCCACAGAGACACTGTTCTGTCCACAAGAAGACCTCACCACAAGGTCAGCCGGGCGCAGCTGAAAACACGGAGTTAAGCTTTGTTTTATGCAAGTCAGAAACTCACACACATTAAAGACGTAAGGAGGCCCTACACCTACTCAGTGGATTACTGGACGTGCATCCTCCACCCTGACGGCTTCCCGGGACGTGCCTGCAAATATCACCAGTAAAGGTACAGAAAGAGACTTGTTTGTGTGTGTCTGCATTATTGCTCCTGCACCCCTACACCACGATATACTCTGAGGAATCAGTCTCGCCTGTGGGAGACTTAACACCTTGCTGCCCCAAACCCTCAGAGGACTTACCCTGCAGCGCTGGTCACCCTGACCAGGAACCACAGGTGGCATCACGAACATTCTATCATCCCCTGTAAATATCCCCCTTTAGTGAGCGCCCAGGGCAACGGACCGAGCTGCGCTACCCGTGACATCCCCCAGTGAAGTGAACGGGCTCGGTGCCGAGTACCCCAAAGCCCTGGTACGTGCGACTCATCACACGGACCGAGCCGTGTGCTGCCCGTGACACTTCCCATAGAAGTCGACGGGCTCGGTGCAGAGTACCCCACGGCATTGGCGGGCGGCTCAACGTCATCGCACAGGCCTGACATGTACGGGACGCTGGAAGCGGAGAGGCGCTGCTGGGGAGCGGCTGTGAGGAGTCTGATGTAAGTATGGGAAACTTTTTTTTGTGTTTATAAAATGAATTGAGGGGCTGCGGCCTGCGGCAACTGCACATGGTGGAGAGGGCTGCAGGGGGTTGTACATGTGGAGGGGGCTGCACATGGTGGAGGGCTGCAGGGGGTTGTACATGTGGAGGGGGCTGCACATGGTGGAGGGGCTGCAGGGGGTTGTACATGTGGAGAGGGGTGAATGGGGCTGTACATGATGGAGGGGGTGTGAATGGGGCTGTACATGATGGAGGGGGGGAATGGGGCTGTACATGATGGAGGGGTGGAGTGGGGCTGCACATGATGGAGGGGGTGAATGGGGCTGCACATGATGGAGGGGGTGAATGGGGCTGCACATGATGAAGGGGGGGTGAGTGGGGCTGTACATGATGAAGGGGGGTGCAGGGGCTGCACATGATGGAGTGGGGCTGCACATGATGAAGTGGGGGGTGTACATGATGGAGTGGGGCTGCACTTGATAACGGGGTAAGGGGGATTGCACATGATGAAGGGGGATGGGGCTGCACATGATGACTGGGAGGGTAAGGGGGATTGCACATGATGAAGTGGGGGAGTTGGGCTGCACATGATGAAGTGGGGGGAGTGGGGATGCATATGATGAAGTGGGGGTAAGAGGGACTGCACATGATGAAGTGGGGGGTAAGCGAGACTGCACATGATGAATTGGTAAGGGGAACTTTACATGATGAAATGGGGGGTAAGGGGGACTGCACATGATGATGGGGTAAGAGTGACTGCACATGATGGGAGAGTGGGGCTGCACATGAAGTGGGGGTAAGGGGGACTGCACATGATGAAGTGGGGAAAGGGGACTGCACATGATGAAATGGAAGGGGGATAGGGGGCTGCAAATGAAGGGCAGTGCAGAAGTGAGGGGGTGGAAAGGGGACTGCAATGGATGAAGTAAGGGTACTTCAAATTGAGTGGGGATTGCAAATAATGAAGTGGGGGAGAGGATGAGGACTGCAATGATGAATCAGTATGAGTGATGGAGACAGCATTAATTGAGTGGGGGTGAGGAGAAATAAGAATTTGAAGGGGGGCTGGATGGAAACAAATAATGATTTGAGGTGGGAGAATGAGTATTGAAGTAGGTAGCAATTGATATGAATACCCTTCCCACTTTTCCTATTCCTACACTACATCTGATTACAGTTGCACGCAACAGATTAGTTAGTTATTATGCAACCACCCATTCAAATATAAATATAATTCACCAGCTGGTGCAGCCACTAACATAATATACTTCCATTTAATTATAAATTAGGCACTGTACCTTTTCAAAATCATTCAGCACTTAATCTCACGCCCCACTTGTACTCCACTAACCTTACCGATTAATTAATTTACATGCCCCTTCCGCCCAATTCATTGTCATGTCTTTCTCTCCACCTCTCTTCATATCAATTGCTCTACCCTACATTCAATACATCATTACTCCCCACCATCAAAATTATTATTTTTACTCGCCAACCCCAGCCCCACCTTCAAATTAATCATTTGCTACTCTCACCCCCACCTTCAATTAAATTGCTTGCTCCATCATATACTGAATTAACATTGCAGCCTCATCCTCTCCACCCTTCATTATGCAATCCCCACTACAATTTGAAGTCCCTACTTCATCATGCATCCCCTTTCCACCCCTCACTTCTGCACCCCTTCATTTGCACCCCTACCCCCCTTCATTTATCATGTGCAGTCCCTTTCCCCCTTCATCATGTGCATCCCTTCCACTCATGTGCAGCCATCTCCTCCCACTGTCTCACTCTTACATATCATTGCATCCCCTTACCCCCATTTCTCATGTAAAGTTCCCTTACAATTCATCATGTCAGTTCGCTTACCCCCACTCATAAAGTCATCCTTTACCCACTTCATTATGCATCCCTCTCCCCCTTCACATGTGCAGCCCACCCCCACTCTCATGTGCAATCACTTTACCCTCCATCATCATGTACAGCCCCCCCCCTTCACAACCTTCCCCTTCAGTGCTGCATCCCCACTCATCATGACGCCATTTCATCATGTGCAGCCCTCACCCATCTGTACCACACCCACTTCATATGTGCATTCCCCACTCATCATTGCAGCCCCATTCACCCTCCATCATTGCAGCCCCATCCACCCCCCATCATGTCAGCCCATCCCCTCCATATGTACAGCCCTTCACACCCCCCATCTGTAACCCATTCCTCATCCACATGTCACCCCCTGCCCCTTCCCCATCAGCCCCCCCACATGTACATCCCCCTCACCCCCACTCATGTGCAGCCCCTCCACTTTCCCAATCACTGCAGCCCTCTCCACCAGTGCATTGCGCAGCCCACCCCTCAACTCCCCATTTTATCATAAAAGTTTCCCTATACCAGACTCTCCACGCCTCCATTGCAGCCTCTCCGCTTCCCGTCCCGTACATGTCAGCTGTGCTTGAGTCCCCCCATTGCCCCGGACTCATACACCAGCCATCGCTTCTATGGGGGATGTCACGGGCAGCACACGGCTCGGTCCGTGTGATGAGTCGCACGTACCAGGGCTTTGGGGTACTCGGCACCGAGCCCGTTCACTTCACTGGGGGATGTCACGGGTAGCACAGCTCGGTCCGTTGCCCTGGGCGCTCACTAATGGGGGATATTTACAGGGGATGATAGAATGTTCGTGACGCCACCTGTGGTTCCTGGTCAGGGTGACCAGCGCTGCAGGGTAAGTCCTCTGAGGGTTTGGGGCAGCAAGGTGTTAAGTCTCCCACAGGCGAGACTGATTCCTCAGAGTATATCGCGGTGTAGGGGTGCAGGAGCAATAATGCAGACACACACAAGACAGTCTCTTTCTGTACCTTTACATAAATGATTTACCAATTGCAGTTTATACGTTCTGGCTGTCTCTTCGGAGTTAGTGCTCATATGTATGTAAACAATGGTGCAGCGGTCTCAAGGGGTTTGGACCGTTGAAACGCGTTGTGGCAGTGGTATTGGAGGAAGAATAAAGTTTGGCTAACATTTATTAAATTGTCCATTATTCCTTTGGCGCCCCTTGAGACCGCTGCACCATTGTTTACATGCGAAAAGTCTCCATACGGAGTTAACAGCGGCAGGAGCAGCCTGGTTTATTTGGATGTATCGAGGACCTCTGGTTTACAGCCACCGGGTTAATAACTGATGACCTAAGGTGACGTGTCATCCGGTCGAGCGGGATTGTGTGACCATCAGAGGAACACGGAGACTTGATGCAAACACCGATGGGACGACATCACAAATAGAGAGAGGTGACCCGGAGCCTCATTAATCACATGCTTAATCTTGGTTGTGTAGATGCACACAACCATTACAGGTGAGTGCATTGGCACTATTTTTAAAAAAGTAGCCCTGTGAGTCTACACATGCGCCCTTTTTCTTTTCTTGTTTTACAAGTGCTCATATGTAGACCTTTACTCTCATGACTGTTCACTGCACTATCCTAGGGGCCTTTGAGCTACCTCAATACGAGAGCTCCATTTCAATTTGTCAGTACTTACCTCTTCTTTCTTACAGACATCGGATAAAGCATTGAGCAATTCTGGGATTTTATTTCTGAGCATGGCAGTTCTCCCAACTTGGACAGGAATTAGATCTTACTTTGCACAAGCATCGACCAGTGTAGAAGGTTGCTCCAGGCCTGGATCCAATGAGGAGTTTTGTGATAAGAAGTTCCTTCCTTCATCAGGCTTCATATCCTTCTCACTGTTATCTTTGGTCATGTGGTGTTGTATACTTAGGTAAGTAGATCCACACACTACAATCCTCTCCCCGTTCCAGAGGGTCCAGGACGGATAGGGTCGCCCATATCAGCATAGGGAAGGATCTTCCTTCGTCAGTCAAGTTTTCTTCTGGGGTCTACGTACTCCTTCCTAGGGCCAACTTTCCATGGAGCTGACATACTCCAGTTTTTTTTAATGGACTCTCCTCCTTCGACTACCCATATCCTTGTGTGCATTCCAATGCCCATCTAGACAACTTTTTCCATAGTCCTCTATAACCATCCTCATCCCTGTAAGCTTGAGTTTAGCTTCCTGATTGTTCTCAGCTGTTTTGTTGATGAAACAGAGCCTACATCGCTGTGTTGAGATCCTGGGTACCACCCGAGGTCCCCTTCAGTACGTCTTCAGCATTTTGCTCTCTAGCAGGATAATAGTAGCCTACTCTCTAGTATTTCCTTGTTATTTTCTCGGAATCCTTATTCCAGCCGCTTCCAAAGAGGGAAGCATATTGGTATGCTACATCCCTTCCTCCTGAGCTCACTGCGAACTGGACGACTTCTCGGTCCACAGACCCTCCGGTTTCCATATTTTCCTTCAATACGGTCCTTCCTCTCCCAGAGGGAGCATCCCTCAAGGATACCAACGGCGGACTAATAGACTCCTTGGCAAGGTCAACCTTTGAGGTGTCCGCCGCTACATTGTGCCCTCAACGGAGGAGTCCATCCTTGTCTTTCAGGATGAAATCTCTTTGTTCAGTAATTGCTTCCTGGGGACTGCATGAGTTTTCCTTTGTCCCATGGAAGCCTTTATCCAGGTCCTGATTTCTTCAGGGCATCGGAGATTCCTGCGCTTTTGCGAGGGGCAGGTCCTTTTTCATTTTATAGCTTTCCCTATAGGGCTCTCAACCACTTGCAGAGTCTGTGGCAGCAGTTTTACTCATCCTGTGGATCACAGGTTCGGTGCTCTCCCTGTACCTCACAGATTTTCTCCATGGCTCTGTCCATCGCTCTTGATTCCCTTCCTTTCACCCAGCTTGGACTCACCCTTCGTATCGCTCTTTCATCAGGCTACCTGGCGTGGGCGACGTGCGTCTATCCAGCTAAAGCCGCCCATCCCCCCTCTTCGGTACACAGGCTTGGCGTATATATAGAGTCCCTCCGGCCTCCAGTTCAGCGAATGCTCACTGAATCCGGTCGACAATAGTAGCTTTACCAGGTCAGAGCAGTGCGCATTCTTTGGGATTTAAGGCACTCTCTACCTTGGCAGTGGGCACCTCCTGGCGGTGCACATAGGGCCTCCGCCCTGCACCTCTGCAGAGCGGTGATCGGCCCTCCACATGCTCACAAAATTTTTCAGAGTCCATGCCTAGCTTCGGCAGATGTGGACTTAGGTAGAAAGACCTTACAGGTGACGGTGATGAGTTCTCAGACCTGATTGGAGTTGACCGCTGTTCCCTACTCTTGGGTACTGCTTTGGGACTTCCCATGATTTCCTGTGTCCCCCAATGAAGTGATAGAGAAAACAGGATTTTTGGTTGCTTACCATAAAATCTGTTTCTCTGAACCTTCATTGGGGGACACAGCACCCTCTCAAGTTGAACAGCTCTGATTAATGTATGATACTGTTACAGTTTGAGTTTGTGTTTAAATGGTTTTTGTCTCTTTTACAGATTGCTTCTCTTACTGCTTTCTCAGTAACTGAATATCCTAGTTCTGGTCGGTTGGGTGTACACTGCGGAGGAGGAGCTAACTTTTTTCTACGTAGTGTCAGCCTACTAGTGGTAGCAGCATACACCCCATGGTTTCCTGTGTCCCCAATGAAGGCTCAGAGAAATAGATTTTACGGTAAGCAACCAAAAATCCTGTTATTTCTAATGCAGTAATGCAATTCAATTTTCATATTTCATATTTGCGTGTAGCCTTATTAGTTTGAGTGTATATCAGTTAGTGACTCTAGGTAAGCACCTGTTCACACTTATGTTTGCATGTAACGGTCAGTTTTTGAAATTTAAATTCATTATCCTTCTGACTGAGCACTCCACCTCTTAGTCGCAGGCGTTTTTAATCACAGCAGGGTCACAAAGATATAGATTTCAGTCTAAGAGAGGATTCACATTAGGTTCCCATACAGATGAATGTGTACAAGAAACGTTGGCACAACTCTAAAGTGAGAAGGTGGTGCACGAGTAGGATCCCAATCCGTAGCTCATGTAAAACTAACTTGGCACACACCAAAAGGGATTTGCTGAAAAGTGCTTATTTAATGAAGTACAGTACATACAGTATAAAGACGCTTATTTGCAGTGCAATGCTCCTCTGGGAAATTTAATATGCAAATTGCCTCTTCAGAAAAAAAGAGCACTTGAACTCTATACTTGTAGGATCACTACTTCCAACAGGTGGCGCTATAGAGTTCAAGTCCTCTTTTTTTCTGAAGAGGCAATTTGCAGACTATGAGGGGCACACTATGATGTGCAGAATATGAGGGGCAGACTATGATGTGCAGACCATAACATGCCGACTATGAGCGGCAGACCAGGAGCCACAGGCCATGACGTGCAGACTATGAGCGGCAGACTATAACATGCAGACTAGGAGCGGCAGACCATGAGCCTTATTTCTGACAAACACAAGAATGAAATATTGATCTTTTCTTATGTCTCATTTAAGATGTGAAGGATACGTTATGTGTAGTTGAAGTGTCAATTAGACCATTTGCTTAGCAAGTGCAAGATCGTGCCACAGTCTGTACTGGTGTTAATATGAGATTAGGATAATATGACATTCTGAGATGAAAAGTACACACAGCACATAATGCTGGAAGTACAGTGATGTCCAGCAAGTCTCACAGCTCACTGAAAGCACATAAAAAAATTCCAGAATATCCTCCTTCATACTGCCTGCTGGTCAAAGGCCTCAGCTCAGTTGCATACTAAGAGGAGACTTGCTGCAGCAGAAACCTCTCCCCATTGTAACTAGAGACCAAGCTATCATAACTCGTTCAGAACACCCAGGAAGTTCCCAAAAAAAAGAGACTTCCTGGAAGAGTTGGCAAAGTTTCTAGGTGATGGGATGTTCCGTCAATAAACACAGCCCATTAGCATCGAACTGTGCATTTGATGGTAAGGTAAAAGGCATGAACAAGGTGGTGAGCTAGAATAGTAGAGGTTTGGCTTAAAAAAAAGAGGCATTGCTATTTGTAAAACAAAAAATAAAAAAATTAAATACATTCTGCGGGTATATCCATCACGGGGGCTGGCTGTCAATGTTGGTGTGTGGCCCAGCTTCGCAAGGCACACATGTCTCCTGGAAAATGCACAGGAAGGTAACTGTAAAGCTTGATATTCATTCACGCACACTTCTCAGCATTGCCACTAGAGGCATATCAGACTATTTAGTAGTGTGACGTAGCAATAGTGAGTCATTCCAGTCAGAGCTCAGTCTGAGCTAGACAGAAGAGATTCAAGTTCCTGTCTTTGGACAGAGAAGATCAGATTAGTCTTGGAGGGAGAGGAGAGAAGACTGAACCCACACAGAGCTTGTGTAGCTCATCTGATAAGAAAGTGGAGGCTAGTACGGGTGAAGTGAATCATCTTAGCCTAGTCAGAGCTACCCCTTAACCTGCTACTCTGAACAAGCTGCCTGTGTTCCTAAGAAAGTGGAAGGTGACTCTCAGAGCTACAGCGTAAATACAGTCTGACGAAGCGTCCTGTGAGCTGCTCTGGACAGAGTTCTGTGAAGGAAAGAAGGAAAGGAATTACAGCAGTTATACCAACGAGTCAACTGAGAACAGGTCAGTGAGCACTGAAGGAAAGCTGATCTTTATACCATTGCTACACGTGCTTATGTTAAGGGCGAGAGCAGGGCGAAGGGCGAGTGGAGAAGCAAGAGTGACAAAGGGACAAATCACCCTCACTCAGTTAACCGGACACCGGGGTCCGAAGCGATGCTAGTGCTTCACGCCTAGTAATAAGAAAAACCGGAGGCCTTTCTGGACTTCAAGTCACAGAAGGTAGCCCTAAGTGCCGATACGTAACCGGGGTCAGGAAGAACAACAGTCTAGCAGGGCCCTGCACCAAAGACTAGTTCTATTCAACAGAAGACTCCACCACAATGTTGGCCGGGCGTAGTTGCTATTAAAAGAGTTGCACTTGACTTTATGCAAGTTGTACTCACACACAGAAAAAGGATAAAGGAGGCCTCTAACCTGCTCAACAGTTTTCCTGAATGTGCATTCTCCAACCTGACCAGCTTCCCGGGACATACCTGCAACATCTACAAGTAAAGGTATGGAAAGAGACTGCATTGTGTGTGACTGAATTCTTATCTGCACCCTGCATCACCACCATAGACTTTGACGGACCAGTCCCACCTGTGGGGGACTTAACACCTAGCTGCCATAACATCCCCTCAGAGATCTACCCTGCAGCGCTGGTCAATCAGATCAGAAACCACAGGTGGCGTCACGAACTATAACTACAATCCCCTGTAAATATTCCCCCATTGCATGACCGCCAGGGCCACGGACCGAGCTCTGCTGCCAGTGACAACTCCCATAGACTTCCATGGGCTCGGTGCCGAGTACCCCATAGCCCTGGTACCACCAATGTGGTGCGCGTCATTGGCATGTGCAAAATGTGCTATTCCCACCCATCATAACTAAAGTGGGGGATTAGGAAAATATCTATTTTGTCAGAGTTCTAAAAATTGCACCACTCGCACGTTTTTAGTTTTGGTGTTCCTCCATGTTACCTTTCTTTTCAAATTTGTTAATAACCAATTGCATTACTCACCTGGCGGGCAGACCCCTGCACACATCTGCCCCCAGTTACACTCAGTCAGTGAGCTCCGGCTGAAGTTCTGGATGTACGGTGTGTATTCTGAACTGCCGGATAAGCAGAAATGACCAGCCGAACAAGGTCCCTGCAGCTTGCCTCCTCTGTGCATCAGGAAGGGCAGTCAGTTAGGGATTGTTCACATGTGGCAGGCTAATATATTCTATACATGGTAATGGGGGTACATGAATATCTGCAATGATGGATAGGACAGTTAGCCATATGTGTAATATACGGATATGATACCTGCAGTAGTTTCCCGGGGGCAGGGGAGACATTCTCCCTTCTCTCTCAGACCACTCATTTCAAGAGGTGTATAGGTCCCATTAGGGCAAGATACAGGAAAAAGTGTCCCTAGTAAATATAAGATGGCAATTTGTCCAATATATACATACAGCTGCAGTATAGAAGACACAAAGACTAATACACACCTGCAGGACAATAAGAATGTGACGGGCATGGCTGCGGGTCACCAGCCACTGCTTCCTGGCAGTAAAATCCTGGCTGGCAAGGGGTGCAGGAATGAGATCCGGTATTTGGCTGGTACTGTCCAGTGGGGCAGGGCATAGGATGAGATGAACCTGCAGTGCAAAAATGACCCTAGACAAGATGGAGAATAGGAAATGGTGACTTTCAATATTTATGCACAGAAAAAGTTCTACAAGATCTCTGCTTGTAGCCAGTGAATGGAAGGATGACATACAACTCCTATGGCAGATATAAGAAATGTTTGTTACAATATGTCCACAGGAGCGGCAGGAACATCTCTCCAGTCCTGAACTAGTTTTTTGTTTTTGGATTCATGTATACACTGAGACATAACCTCAGCTGTGTGAGCAGGACATGGTCATTACCCCCATCACTAGTAGGGAATACATCTGCTTTATCTAGCTCATCAGCTCCACTTACAGTGCAAACATTTTCACAGCTCAAACAAATAACATGAACATCTTGTATTTGGAGATTTTATTGATTCTTGCAGGGATTTGTAATACATCTGATCCCAAACACGTGTTCTTGCAAAGTCAGATGACTACGTGTTATCTGTTCCTTTTGGAATGGACATGATAGCCGAGCCAATAATATTATAATAAGGAATACTTTACAGGAAGCCATGATGCCATTGTGTGTCCACCACATTACCAGGAGAGATTTATATCCCCTGTTTGTCATCGGCCACCAAGCACAGATCATAAACTCCATACAATGATCGGAGAACATATATTGGAAAGTCGTGTTTCATGTTATCACACATAGAAGAATATTCTGGTTGAGTAAACACTACTTAATGTTTCTCTTCGGTCGGGAGGTCACTCTGGATTCAAAGTTTCCAAAACTCCTTCCAATTTCCTTGTGTGCCAGGGAGTGATTTAAATAAACATAAACTGTGCAATTATCAGAGGCATCTGAGCTAAAAAACAGGATAAAACCACAACGCACGCGGCTATGTGCTTCGCAGCAGGTGATCATTACCGTTCCTGTCCTGTACTGACAGTTAAAAACACATTTACTAAAACCGATATATATAACTAGAATCTGTACCACTGGATTTTTTTTTAAGGTTAATGTTACTCTGTCACTGCTCCCCCTTCATTCTTCAAGGTGGTGGAGAGTCCTAGAAGTTGATCCCCTCACAATCATAAGGCTGTGTTTCCACGGTCAGGAAACACAGCGCTTTGGACGGAGCGGAAAGTCCGCTCCGCCCAAAGCCCCGCCCCCTAGAGAACGCGCGGTGAATCCGGATGTGCTCATTGAACACATCTGGAATCACCGCAGCGCTACATAGCCCTGTGTTATTTCCCTTGTGGCGACGCAGCGTCGCCGCAAGGGAAAAGGACATGCTGCGATCTGAAAAGACGCGCAGCATGTCCGTTAACGCAGGTCTGCCGCCTGCGTGTTTTTACTCATAGTGTAGACGGGATTTCTTGAAATCCCCTCCACTATGCTGTAACATCTGGACGCTGCGTGTTTGACGCTGTGCCAGCGCACAGCGTCAAACACGCAGCAATTACTGACGGAATCCTGATGGTGGAAACACACCCTAAAATCTAGTGCTATAACCTGGAAAAAAACTTAAAGTGGCGGTGCAGTTAATCACTTTTGGATGCGGATCATTAGCCAGAAATTCACAATGTAAATATGGTGATTTTTGGGTTTTCCATTACCTTTGGGCACAGGAAAGCAGTAGGAGCGGTAGAGGTGAAGTTCCCTGGGCAGAAGAATCCTGCGGAGCACAAACCTGTGGGTGAACTCAGACCGATGCTGGCACAAAAATACCCAGCGTAGCATGGCACACAACTGTCCATGGAGGAACCACCTTCAAAAGAGAACCACAAGAGATGGTTCAGAGGCTTCATGGAGATACAATATCAAGGACCAGGAACCAGGACACAAGAACACAATGTATCTCTCCTAGAAATGTAAGGACTCCCGGATGTCACTGCTCATTATAGACAGATATAATAACGTACTGGTGGAGAATCCTGTAAAAGTAACCCCAGGAATGAAGGGTCTGGGTAGGAGCCACATACCGGTTATATTTTTCAGCGTACCAACAGGACAGGGGTTTGGAGAAAGAGTTCCTTCAGGGCAGTAATGGCCGCTGGGACAAGGACCGTTGAGTGGAAAGCGGGTGGTCTTCTGAGGAATATTATCAGCTGCTTCTCCTTCACAGTAATATCCAGCAGCGCACAGACCTGTGCAAAGAAGGAGGGGATGACGATACATGAGTGTGATATCAAATATAATGGGATACTCTATAAAATGTACAGACATGAAGGGGAAGCTTCCACTAATACAGATACAGCAGACGTGAAACACGATAATGACATGAACCACGGGGTGTCATTAATATGATCTATTTAAAGGGAACCAGTCAGGACGATTTTAGAAAACAATTAGCCTGTAAGTTCATTGGGGGAGTGCAGATATACACTAGATGAGCTGACACACCCCAGTCCACGTCCAGGCTAATTTGCAAATGGTTTCAAAGCTTGTTTTCTTAGAACTAGCTCAATCACTACAAGATGGGAATCATTTTTATCATCATGCTAGGACCTACACGGCCATACTGCTAGTTTCAGTGACTGCCTGAACAGACAATGCAGCAGGAGAAGAACAAATATAGATCTGAAGAAGAGATGAATGTGGTGTGAGCAGCCACAGTCAGCAATATTACTAGTTTTACTCCTTTCAGCTGAATACTTTACCATCAGGCTCAGAGTTCCCTTCTCCGCGCAGTATCTCCCCGCTGGGCACCTCTTACATGAAGCAAGTGTCAGAGCCCCTTCTATAGGATTAAAAGTGCCAGCTGGACATGGGATTGGTGCTGCAGTCATAGCCGGGCAGTAATTACCTACAAGGATGAAACATTGAGTTGCATGTGCTTTATACGAGTAAGACCAAGTTCACACGATCAGTATTTGATCAATATTTTACATTAGTATTTGTAAGCCAAAACCAGGAGCGGAACAGTCAGAAGAAAAGTATAATAGAAACATGTCACACTCACTGCTCTTGCATTTTTTACTCACTCCTGGGTTTGGTTTACAAATACTGATGTAAAATACTGACCAAATATTGAATGCGGCCTAACTCCAACGTATTTTACTGGTTCTGTAGTACAATCCGCTCAAGAACTACTACAGAAGCCAACATACAGTGCAGACACAGAGGAGGCCGTGATGGTATCAGAAGTGCTTATGAGCAACTCCTTTATCGAGCAGGTCTGGTCATTATAGAGATTCAAGATTCCATATAGCAATATAATAAAACGTTCCTGTAATTTCAGGTGTTAGAATAAGCAGTGCTGTGTGCGCATATGAAGATGAAGACTATGTTTGGTCATTATGTGACTTCTATCCTTCATTTTTCCCTAGTATTTCTCTCTGCCAGAGCTGCCTCCTAATTTCAGTTGTCTGTGAGCTAATGAGTGAAGATCAGGTGCTATGATGGCTCACGTACACGGCACACACAGACATAAGAGATTCCTGCTCTCCTGTCTTTATGTAGCTCCTGTTCAGAAGCAGCAGATTAGAGAAAATTGTATAGAAGTATTGAGCTGTGTTATTGTAAATCCAGCTCTGGGGTGAGATAACCACTTACTAGAAAGCAGTAGTGTGGAGAAAATTATACAGGCGCACCAGTCAGTGCAACTGTGAATCCAGCTCTAGGGTGGGATAAACACTTATTTAAAAGCAATAGCATGCAAAACATTAGACAGCAGTACTGAGCAGTGTAACTGTGAATCCAGCTCCAGGGTGAGAAACGCTTGCTAAGAAAGCAGCTGCATGATGAACATTAGACAGAAATGCTGAGCAGTGTACTATAAAGTCTGATGACATTTTATAATGTAGTACCTATAAACAGAGCTTTTACCATAGAAAAAATACTACATATTTATCATGCATAACTAGATACTACAAAGTTTGGGGTCCTTCCACTCATATCATACCTAGTTCAGATATTACTCTTGGGTCCAGCATCTCCATGCTATGGCCTGTAAGTTCAAGTCACACTTACTAAAGGTTGTGTCATACATTCCCCAGAAGTAAGAATTATATATTGCACACTAATTTCTTGAGAAGTCTTAGAAGCAATACTTACTCAAGTGCTACAAGCATGTGCAAATAGACAACAGTGCCCTGGATTGTGACAGAAGGTGACATTTTGATTCACAGGAATCTTTCTTAGTTGCTATGGGCGTATCTGCGTGCTGTGTTCCTCTCCATAGTTCCTATATACAATAATGCACATTATCTACAGGTGTTTTTTTATATATATAGTTGTACATATGTATAAATTGTTTTGGATTTACCACAGTCTTTTGTGCTCATGATACCAATGTACATGTAGATTTTAATGGATTCATCTATACATATATACATGTAGATCAGTATACAGTGTTCTTCTGTGTATTTACAATTTTGCTTATAATTTCCTGTTTGATCCCCCACAGCGACTGTTAGAGATAGATTCCTGTGAATCGAAACTTCACCTTCTGTTCCAATGCAGAAGCACCATTGTATATTTGTACATGTTTGTAGCGCTTGAATAAAAACAGTTTCAGCTTGGTAAGAAATGAGTATGCAGTGAATACTTCCTACATTCGGAGAATCAACTCCCATTTTGCTCGTGCCTCAAGGAAATTTGTGGGTGCACTCTGAATCTGATTGCACACTTACCCTGGGGACAGCTCACTGGCTCCACTGTGGACACATGCATACAACTACTCCCAGCCGGACATGGTAGACACATACTAGACCCAGACATAGGACTAAATGTTCCTGGTTCACACGGGATCTCAATACTTGTGCCACTGGGGCAATAGAACCCAGGAGGGCAACGGTAGCCATGAAGGTCATCTGAAGGGCACGAAACAGAGCTGCCTTCCTTACAGACGTATCTGAGAAAGTAAAATGTTGCTTTGTAAGAACAGAAACTTATTATGAAAATGTCTGACATTAGAAGGAGAAGGGTTTTCAATTTTTACACACAACAACTCCGCAGCAAAATATAGTACAATATTTGAAGACTCTATATTCACATGTACAAACAGTTTTCAGTGTGAAAATTTACAGCTGCTGAGGATAATCCAATATGCAGCAGTGCAGTGTTCTTTCTGTGAAAATGCAACAGATCTTATGCCTTTTATGACTAGGGGAAAATCTGCAGTAAAATCCTGATGTAATAGCTTTATGCAAAATTTGTCAGATTCTTCTTTATACCTTGGGATAGAACTAAACCCTGTGGTATCCATATTTCATGGGAACTCGCATGGAGAATGTGGAGTTAATAGATACTCTGAACTTTCATCCAGAAGGAACTGAATCATTGGGGAATGGTGCCATTAATTCTGCAGAAATTCTTCAGTCTGTTCATTAGGGAATCGTGGTCAACTGTAGCAAATGCTGCAGAAATATTCAAGGCTGTGTTCACACGTTGCGTTTTTCCTGCATTTTTTTTTTCAGCAGGCATAACCTGCTCTCTTGGTAGTAAAGAAGCTGCTTACAAAAAGCAGGTTTGCAGCATTTTTTTTGTTGTGTTTTTCTCAGGTACATTTGTATGCTAATTTTAAACATCCAGTTGAGGTTTTAATATCGCTAATGCCATTTTTTTTAATGTTTTTTGGGCCGGATAGTAACTTTGTCCATGAAGTGATGGGCACACTTTTTGCAGAGCTGCAGTGATGATGGCACAGAACATCCAAGGTCATGTGGATTGCAGAATATGTTTTCTGTGCAGCACAGCTGTGCTGGCCGGTTGTTTGCATTTGTTATCCCTTGTGACAGAAAGACAGATTTTTTTTTCGTTTATAGTTCTCCATTTCTGGAATGGAGGGGCAATTTATGTTTTGCCTGTGAGGATTGGTATTTGGCATTCAAGCTTCCAGTTTTTAAAGGCGTCTTTAGCTAATTTAGGTCAGGCTATGTGCACACGATGCATTTTTGCGGCATTTTTTTACGTGCATAAATGGTCCAAAAATGCAACGGAATCCTTATGCAAGGTCATTCAATGACAATCCTGCAGTGTTGTGCACATGATCAGTAAATTTCCGTCCGTATTTGCAGCGTTTTGTTTTCTGCAGAATGTCAATTCTTTTTGCATTTCTGCAGCATTTTTGACTCATTGACTTCAATGGAGTCAATCAAATCTGCAGCAAAAACACAGGTGTCAATTTTTTTTCTGGGGTTCCCCTGTAAACAAGCCAGTAAAGGCTAAGCAAACAGCTGTGAGCTGATTTTAATAGCCGGGGAACCTTTGGCTCTTTTGCAGAATATTAACATCAGCCGTCGGCTTTCCCTTTGTTAGTTAAGAAAATTATGCGGGAGCCCACACAATATCTTTTTAAACTTTTTTGAAAAATAAACAGACATTGCGTTTTATGCAGATTTCTGAAAGTTGCAGTTTTGTTACAGTATATGTAGGTTAATTATGTTTACGCTCCTACAAAGGCTGGTGACTGTGTGTGTGTCTTTATTTAACTCTATCTTTCTCTCATATAAATATACAGCTTTGGCAAAAATTAAGAGAACACCATATCAAAACCCTGTCATGACCAGCCCATTCTCCAGACCTGAACCCCAATGAAAACCTCTGGAATGTGATCAAGAGGATGATGGACAGTCACAAGCCATCAAACAAAGAAGAATTGCTTAAATTTTTGAGCCAGAAAAAATGTGAAAGACTGGTGGAAAGCATGGAAAGATGCATGAAAGCTGTTTTTAAAAATCATGGTTATTCCACAAAATATTGATTTCTGAACTCTTCCTGAGTTAAAAAATTAGTTGTGCTATTTCTAAATGATTATGAACTTGGTTTCTTTGCATTATTTGAGATCTGAAAGCACTGTTTTTTTTTAAACTGACACCATTTTTCTTTGTCAAAACAAATACAAAATTTATTGCTTGGAAATTCGGTGACATGTCAGAAGTTTATAGACTAAAAGAACAATTTACATTTTACTCAAAAATATACCTATAAAGAGAAAAATCAGACAAACTGAACATTTGAAAGTGGTCTCTTAATTTTTGCCAGAGTATATATATATACTTATATATATAATATTCACTTATATTTGTGTGTGTAAACATTATAAATGTGGACATGGTATGTAATGACATTATTGTCTTCAATTCCAAAATGGAGAATGAAAAAGAAGAGGTTGAACAAGGAAATGACATCACCATTCTTTTTTTTTAATAATATATCTTTATTTAGCTCTATGGATTTACAAAAACGCATGAAAAAAACGCATGAAAAATGCACTTATTTTCCACTGCGTTTTTCTGCCAAGAGTTGCAGAAACCTTGCAGAAATTTCTGCAAGCAAATACGCAACGTGCGCACATAGACTAAATGTCCAACATAATGCACTACATAAACGTGAACCAAGCCCAAGATGTCTCAAAGCTGAGCGTTTTCTACAACTGGACTTAAGGGTATGCCACACTAAACGAGATCGCAAACGAGATCGCTAACGAGATCACTAAAACGTCACTATTTTGCAATCTCGTTAGCGACCTCGTTGTGTGTGGCATGTAGCAACGATGTGGCCCCTGCTGTGATGTCGCTGATCGTTCACTAGAGTTCTGGACCGTTTTTTGATCGTTGGCGTCCCGCTAGTGAGCCTGAATCGCTGTGTTTGGCACCTTTTGCGAACGACGAGCGACCTCGTTTGTGACGCATATGACTGTTTTGCGTCACGGAGTGGATCGCAATATCTGTAAGTTCTCTTTTGCGTCACAGAGAGGATTGCAGAAGTTGCAAAGCAGGCTAGCAGGACGCAGAGAGCAGGAGCGATGCTGGAAATTCCTATGGATCAGAAGCGCTCAGTACATGCTAATGACAGATCCTAACGACCGCCAAAGTCGTTAAAGAGATCGCTGACTGCTGATGTGTCGTTTATGAGATCTCCTGTTTGGCAGCTACTAGCGACCTAAAAGAGATCACACCAACGATTGCGTCGTTATCGAGATCGCTAAAGAGATCGCTAAGTGTGGCAGTACCTTTAGAGCAGGCAATCCTACATCCTACAGCAGGATAAACAGCTGTTTTGCTACAGTGTATCAGTCTGCAGAGCCAAGAACTGCCTCATCTGGATACATTTGTATCAAACCTTGAGCTGTGAGATATGATTGAATTCCTATTCTCTGCAAACAGAGATCTTGAAAGTGGTTTTAAGGAGCTCATAATGCAGTTTATAAACTGCAGAATGTGTGGATTATTACTGTATTTAGCTACCATTCAGTACATATTATACCAAAGGAATAGGAGGAGATACAAGCGTCGCAGTTGTACATCTGCTGATGTTACATTGGGTAGATCAGCGTCTCTTCTGCATTTTGTTAATGACTTCAGAGGCCGGGCTGACAGATCCATTATTGATTGCATATTTAATGGTGGAGGAGATGAAACGCTCCTTGCCTTTGACAGAAACGCAGCGTAAAGTAAAGAGAATCACTACATCTATCAATATTTAGTGAAGGACAGAGGGTTCGCTGGATAATGAACCTCCCATCTGTGCAAATCTGGATTTTTTTTAACTTTACAGCTGATTTATTAATTTTCAAACTTTGGGAACATTAAATCTCCTCAACCTTGAAAGAGGAAGCAGGGCTGCCATCAAATATTAATGCATTTTATGTCTTGTGTGGCATGCAAAATAGAAAATATCTGCAGGCTTTATAGTGAACTCACAAAATTAGACATTACTATATTTGTTGCAGTTTCACGATTCTACTATTACTGCTCATACAAAACAGTAGTGTAAAGTATGGAGGATAGGCGAACAGCAGCCTGTACTTGACAGATAGTGCAGCTAAGATGGAGCAGGACTAAGCTCCTGCACATCATATTTGGGAGATCCTGTAAATAGGATTGAACCCCCCCCAGTGATATGTGCCATGTGTTTGTGAGTCGCACTTAGTACCAGGGCTATGGGGTACTCGGCACCGAGCCCATGAAAGTCTATGGGATTTGTCACTGGCAGCAGGACTCGGTCCGTGGCCCTGGGCGCTCATACAATGGGGGATATATTTATAGGGGATTGAATAATAGTTCGTGACGCCACCTGTGGTATCTGATCAATTGGACCAGCGCTGCTATATGGATTTTCACAGGGGATGTTATGGGGCAGCTAGATGGTAAGTCTCCCACAGGCGAGACTGGTCCCTGGAAGTCTATGGTGGTGCATGGTGTAGGAATAAAGCAGTCTCACACAAGGCAGTCTCTCTCCATACCTTTACTTGTAGATGTTTCAGGCAGGTTCTCCCCGGAGCACTGTGAGGCGAAGGATGCACATTCAGACTCCCCCACGGGTAGGTATATGGCCTCCTGTCCTTTGCACTGTGTGATCCAGTCCTGACCTGCATTTAGCTAAGTCTGTTCTGTACCTGGCTGAATTGGTGATTGGACCTTCTATTTGGTAGAACAAGTCTTTTCAGGCTGATCGAGCCGACTTCGTCCTCCTGGTCCTGTTGCTTAACAGCTCTGTGGTACCCTGGGACTTGTAGTCCTACAGGAACTCCGGTGTTCTCCTACAGGTTGTAGAAATCCTTAAAGGCTCGGACCCCGATGTCCGGTGACTTGTTAGGGAGAGCTATTAATGCTCCTTTTTCCCTCTGCTTCCACTTGCCTTCGACCCTACCCGGGTCCTGCTCACAACACACATTGGCAGCAGGCAAGCTGCCTCTTCGCCGCTCTCTAAGCGTCGGCACGCTTCTTAGTCAGATTTGCTTCAGATTTAGCTCTGACCAGACTAGGGTGGTTTCAGTACACACCCGTACCAGCCTACCATGTATAGGCTCTAAGCAGCTCTCTTTCGACAGAGCTGGGGCTCAGAACTGAGCTAAACTTCTCTCCTCTCCTCTGATCTTATCTGAGCTGCTCCGTGAGCTGCTGTGGCAATTCTGAGGCAAAGTGAAACTAAAACTGAGTTTTTGTGTGCCTGCAACCAGCTCCCTCTAATGGTCTCCTAAGGTAAGCTGGAATGTGTGTGTGCATATTGACCTCTAGTGGGGTCCTCTGTCAGTGCACCCTTCTGGAATGTGGATTCAGTCGCAGCTGGGCTCCACATTCCCCCTTAGTAGAACTCAGCACTCCGGGGCTGGAATACAAAAACAAAACAGTTAACAGAATAATTAACATTTCAAAACGATTCTTCCTTTACAGGAGGTAAGGCACTTTAACTAAATGTTGCAAGAAAACACTGTTAATATTTACTTCACAGTCCAAGTAAACATATACTTGTGGAGGACCCGCTCCAAACCTCCAACGGTGGTCTTGGGTGGGCTGCAAGACATTTCTGACTTTTCCAGCAGTCCTCACCTTCGGCCACACCAAACGGGTTTTAACTTCTGAGGTAATTAAGTGTAACCAAAATGAGGCACAGAAGTGCTAACTATATACAAGGACAGGCTATGGACTAAAAGTGTCCATAGCCACCAGTTCATAAAAGCAATATTGAAGGCAATGACATTTACATACTATATAAATTACTATACTATATACATTTGTGTACAAAAATTATAAATAACTATGTAC
Source organism: Oophaga sylvatica (assembly GCA_033576555.1). Lineage (NCBI taxonomy): Eukaryota > Metazoa > Chordata > Amphibia > Anura > Dendrobatidae > Oophaga > Oophaga sylvatica. The sequence continues at coordinate 390,777,145 of JARQOD010000003.1, forward strand.
GTGTGTTAGGCCCTATTCCCTGTACCTAACAGGTAATTGCCCTCTTGTCATCCTTACTGACCTACGTGGTGTAGTAGTAGGTGATGTATCAGTTACTCTACTATTCCTGCGTGCAGGTAAGCTATAGTATTGCCTTAACCTCTCCATGGATCTGACAAGTATACTGCGGGCAGGCGAGCTGGTTCGACTTCCGCAGGGGATCCTTCTATTTGAGGTTCTGCTGGTGGAGGTTCTACTTGTTGAGGCTCTGCTTGAACAGGTTCTGCTTGAACAGGTTCTGCTTGAACAGGTTCCTCCGCAACTGACTCTGTTGGTGCAATTGGTGCAACTGGACGTGGATGTTCTTCTGGTGGTTGGTAGAATTGGAGCACAGGAATTATCACAGCTTCTCCAAATCTGGGCCAGTTTGCAGGTAAATCTCCCAAGTCCCTATGTATGACTGTCTCTTCATGCTTTTCTTGATTAACAACAGGTTCTTCCTCACGAAGCTTTAATGGGTCCGGACACAACTTCAAGTGATCTCTGGACACAGTTGCAGTTGTTCTTCCTCCATCCTTGCTTATAATGCATGTTTTCCTGTTATCAAATCTAGAACTCTGTATGGTATAGGGCTCTCTTTCCCACTGATCATCGAGTTTGTGGAACCTCCTCTTTCTTTTCAGTACGATTTCACCTGGTGCGAATGGTTCAGCTGGCGCACTCCTATTGTAGCGGTCTGCTTGCTTCTCTCGTACATGATTGAGACTTTCCTCAACGCAGGCCTGTACTCTTCTGTACTGTTCCTTTCTGTTGGTGTCCCAGTCCTCAGTAATCATATCTGCTTCTGGTTCAACAACTCCAAACTCTAAGTCCATGGCAGTTTCCCTAGTCTTGCCCGCATGAGATAGGCTGGGGTGCAGTTGGTGGAACTCACCGGTATATGGTTGTACAGATCTACCAGGTCTGGTAGCAGGTCTGGCCACCGATTCCTCTCTTCGAGTGGGATAGTCTTCAACAGGTCAATAACGATGTGATTCATCTTCTCACAGAGTCCGTTAGTTTGGGGATGGTACGGGGTAGTTCTTATCTTCTTACACCCGTACAAGTGACAGAACTCTTTGAATAATTCAGCTTCAAAGGCTGGACCTCGATCAGTGAGCACCTGCTCAGGATATCCGTGTGGTCTGCAGAAATACGCTTGGAACGTTTTTGCTGCTGTCTCTGCCGTCAGATCTTTGACAGGGGCGACCACCAGGAACCTGGAGTAGTGATCCACCATAGTCAAGGCAGAGGAATATCCTTTCTGGCTGGATGACAATTTAACATGATCCAAGGCCACGATTTCCAAAGGACGAGTCGTCTGGTTGGGCTGCAGGGGTGCCCTCTGACTACTGTAGTCTTTCCGTCTGAGGCCACAGGGTCCACACTTCCGACACCACTTCTCGATGGAGCTGCGCATTCCTACCCAATAGAAACGGCATTTCAACAAGGTCTCCAGCTTTTTCCAGCCAAAGTGGCCCGCCTGATCGTGGTAAGCTTCTAACACCATCTGGATGTCTGCTCTGGGAACTACTATCTGCCAAACCATTTCATGGGTCCTTGGGTTGACATATCTCCTGCACAGCTTCTCACGGTAGATGAACAACCGACTCCGCTCCTTCCACAGCTGCTTAGCTTGTTCAGGCGCATCCTTTTCCAATGAGGAACCTTCCTGAGTTATCAGCTCCTTGATACTGCTGACAACGGGATCGCTGTTCTGAGTCTCCCTCCAACTGTGGTGAGGTAAGGGATTTATCATCTTATCACGTGGTCTTCCGCTGGCTTGTTGTTCATAGATCACCCCATTTCGGTGAAAGGCAGGTAGTTCAATCTCTTCCAGATCATCCACTTCTTCTTCAGTGTCTGAGTCATGAGGCATCCTGGACAGGGCATCAGCATTGGCATTCTTGCGGCCCGCCCGGTACTTAACTGTGAATTGATAATTTGACAGTCGAGCCATCCATCGCTGTTCCATAGCTCCCAGCTTGGCTGTTTCAAGATGCGTCAAGGGGTTGTTGTCAGTGTAGGCAGTGAACTTGTTGGAGGCCAAGTAGTGTTTGAACCTCTCTGTGATGGCCCAGACCAGTGCTAGGAACTCCAACTTGAAGCTGCTATAGTTCTCTGGGTTCCTTTCGGTCGGACGGAGCTTCCTGCTTGCATAGGCGATGACTTTCTCCAGGCCATTTTGTTTCTGACTGAGGACTGCTCCCAATCCTTCGTTGCTGGCATCAGTATACAGCAGGAACGGCTGGCTGTAGTAAGGATAGGCTAGGATCTCATCACCTGTCAGGATCTCCTTCATTTCCTTGAATGCTTCTGCCTGTTCTTTACCCCAATGGAATTGAGAATTTCTGCTTTTGTGGGACTGCCCCACCAGGAGGTCTTGCAGAGGGGCTGCTTTCTTAGTGTAATCTTTTACGAACCTCCGGTAGTATCCTGTCAGACCTAGGAATTGTCGCACCTCCTTGAGATTTTTCGGCTCCGGCCATTTCTGGATGGCGGTGATCTTCTCAGGATCTGGCGCTACTCCTTCCGAGCTGACGATATGTCCCAGATACTGTACTTTTTGTTTGAGCAGATGGCACTTAGAAGGCTTAAGTTTCATCCCATACTTAGACAGTGACTCAAATACCTCTGCCAGGTGCTTCAAGTGATCTTCATACGTTTTGGAGTACACGATGACATCGTCCAAGTACAGCAACACAGTCTCGAAGTTGAGATGTCCCAGGCAGCTCTCCATCACTCTCTGGAATGTCCCAGGGGCACTACTGAGTCCAAACGGCATCCTGTCGAACTCACAGAGTCCCATCGGGGTGGTGAAAGCCGTCTTCTCCCGATCCTCTTCAGCCACAGCTACTTGCCAGTACCCACTAGTGAGGTCGAGGGTGGAGAAATAGTTAGCAGTTTTTAGTGCAGCTAAGGATTCTTCAATGCGTGGCAAAGGGTATGCATCTTTATGTGTAATGCGATTTACTTGTCTGTAATCTACACACATTCGCATGCTTCCATCCTTTTTCCTGACCAAAACTAAAGGTGCTGCCCAAGGACTGCAACTATCCCTTATTACCCCTGCTTCTTTCATATCACGCAACATCTCCTTGGCCTTCTGGTAGTGTGCTGGTGGTATAGGCCTGTACCGTTCTTTGATGAGAGGATGATTGCCTGTGGGGATGTGATGTTGAACCCCTTTTATTGTCCCAAAGTCGAGTGGGTGTTTGCTGAATACCTGAGCGTACTCCTGAACTACTCGGTATACTCCTTGTTTCTGGTGGGTTGGAGTGGTGTCTGTCCCAACATGGAGCTGCTGACACCAATCCTCCACCTGAGTGGTCGGACCGTTATCCTCCACTGGTTGTGGGGAGGCTAAGGGCTCCGCTGGGTGAATTGAGTTGTTATCCACAGCATGTAACTTAGCAACAGTGGCATAACGTGGTAATTTGACTTCATCCTCTCCCCAGTTGAGAAGACGCACTGGCACCCTCCCATTTCGTACATCCACTACCCCTCTGGCAGTTAAGAGTGTAGGTCTGTGTTCTGAACAATGGGGCTCTACTACTGCTTGGTAGTCTCGACCTCTCAGACCTATCGCTGCTCTACACCAAATAAGCATTTCACTCATTGGGGGTATCACAATGGGATTCGGGTCCGTTACCCGTACATTACCAATCTCACCACCGGTCAGTTTCACTTGCTGCTGGCACATCAGGGTTCGGATTTCCTTCTGGATCTCTCCCTTTTGCTTTGGTCTGGCGATTTCGGCAAGCTGTTGGAGCAAAAACACAACCTCCTCCAAACAGTTACTAATAATGTTAGTGCCTAAGACCACATTCAACCCATTTTCTTCATTAACAGTTTTTACTACAAGAAGTCCCTGATTCTTTAGCTCAACTCTCCCCACTTTCACGTCTACATCTTTAGCACCCCGTAACTCAAGCGGGAGGCCATTAGAGGCGTATACTGCAAAGTCAGGGTTTGGGGGTTGGAGACTATCACTGGACCAGTACTTGTTGTAGAGAACATCAGGTATGATGGTTACCTGAGATCCAGTGTCCAGCAGGGCAGGAATTGCGATCCCGTCCAGTATGATGGACAGGTAGGGTCTTCCTCCCACAAACCTGCGGTTCCAGTCTGAGGGGCCTGCAAAGTCTATTCCTGGGTGTTGGCCCTTGGACCCAGGTTTTGCTCGTTTAAAGTACACAGACGTGCTGGGTGACCTTCTCGGTGGCAGCGGAAGCAGACGATCTCTCGGCGAGGATGATGCTGGTCGCGGGTCCTCCCCGGGGGTGGCGTTGTCCTCCTCCGATGGGGCGACGTCCTCCTTTCCTCCGGCGCATCCAAGGAACATCCTCCGGGCAGTCAGCTAGCAGAATCTTTCCTTCTTCCTTCGTCGGCAGTTGCAGGGCACTCATTACAGTGGCCAGGTTTTTGGTCAACTGACGCACTTCTGAGCGCAGACAGTCCAGCTCAGTAGGGGGCTCCACCTGCGTTTTAGCTTCTGCAGCCAGCGGGAAAAAGGGGAATGCTGATGGATGTGAGGTGGCTTCACTCGGGTGACACTGGGTTGCCATCTCGGGTGTTTCCAGAGGTCGCAGTCCTTTTATAGCCATATCCTTAAGAGCATCAAAGGTAGCATCAGGATGATCCAAGGACCACCAGTGCACAGTCCTGCCTTCAGTTTGAGACCTCAGTCCCCGTACAAATTGTTCTTTTAACATTTTATGTTCGTTAGAGTCACTCATGGGGTTAACTTGCTTGAGTGCTCTCAGGGCCCCTTGTAATCGGCAGGCATAGTCCCTTATGCTATCATCTGGTTTCTGGGAGCAGTTGTAAAACCTCATCCTGAGATCTGTTTCAGTGCGGTCCTCAAAGATAGTCTGTAACTTTGAAAAAATTGCAAGCACTGACTCTTGATCTGCAGCTGTCCAATTCTCTATCTCTCTCTCTGCAGCATCAGTTTAAATTTCCCTATTACCACTGCAGCTCTCTGCTTCTCTGTCATGGGGTACATGTCCATTATGCTGCATATTTTTCGCTTGAACCCCGACAGAGTGTCTGGCTTGCCACTGTACTGAGGGAGCCACTTCGCTCCTGGCATATATAGTAGCGTTAGCGGTACTATTGGGGCTACAGGACCGGGTAAGGGGGCAACATCTCCCACATTTCCGTCCTGCGCTGCATCGTCAGGTGGTACGATATTGGGGCCGCCGGCCGGGGCCACGCTGTCGGTTTGTTGCTGAAACATGTCGGCACCCCCTTAGTTATCGGAGCCTACCTTCTCTGAAGGCTGCAGCTCTGCAGGCACAGCGGTGGGGACAGGACCTGTGTCGCTGGCGCTCTGACGTCAGAGCGTTCACTGGAACTTTTCACAGGACCTGCCGCCGCGTCAGCGTTGGGGGCGTGTCCAGGTCTCGGCGCTCTTTTACAGGTACGCCCACCTTCTTCACCAGCAGGGCGCGAATATAGCGGTACAATGGCGGGAAATGGCGCCAAATTCACACAACAGCAGCACAGTCTTTTCTTGCATAAAACAATAATATAGGCAACACAGGACTCACATTTTTGCAAGCTTCTTATCCTGTTCGTGACGCCAAAGATGAGTCGCACTTAGTACCAGGGTTATGGGGTACTCGGCACCGAGCCCATGAAAGTCTATGGGATTTGTCACTGGCAGCAGGACTCGGTCCGTGGCCCTGGGCGCTCATACAATGGGGGATATATTTACAGGGGATTGAATAATAGATAGTTTGTGACGCCACCTGTGGTATCTGATCAATTGGACCAGCGCTGCTATATGGATTTTCACAGGGGATGTTATGGGGCAGCTAGATGGTAAGTCTCCCACAGGCGAGACTGGTCCCTGGAAGTCTATGGTGGTGCATGGTGTAGGAATAAAGCAGTCTCACACAAGGCAGTCTCTCTCCATACCTTTACTTGTAGATGTTTCAGGCAGGTTCTCCCCGGAGCACTGTGAGGCGAAGGATGCACATTCAGACTCCCCCACGGGTAGGTATATGGCCTCCTGTCCTTTGCACTGTGATCCAGTCCTGACCTGCATGTAGCTAAGTCTGACTCTGTCTCTGTTCTGTACCTGGCTGAATTGGTGATTGGACCTTCTATTTGGTAGAACAAGTCTTTTCAGGCTGATCGAGCCGACTCCGTCCTCCTGGTCCTGTTGCTTAACAGCTCTGTGGTACCCTGGGACTTGTAGTCCTACAGGAACTCCGGTGTTCTCCTAAAGGTTGTAGAAATCCTTAAAGGCTCGGACCCCGATGTCCGGTGACTTGTTAGGGAGAGCTATTAATGCTCCTTTTTCCCTCTGCTTCCACTTGCCTTCGACCCTACCCGGGTCCTGCTCACAACACACATTGGCAGCAGGCAAGCTGCCTCTTCGCTGCTCTCTAAGCGTCGGGACTCGGCACGCTTCTTAGTCAGATTTGCTTCAGATTTAGCTCTGACCAGACTAGGGTGGTTTCAGTACACACCCGTACCAGCCTCCATGTATAGGCTCTAAGCAGCTCTCTTTCTGACAGAGCTGGGGCTCAGAACTGAGCTAAACTACTCTCCTCTCCTCTGATCTTATCTGAGCTGCTCTGTGAGCTGCTCTGGCAATTCTGAGGCAAAGTGAAACTAAAACTGAGTTTTTGTGTGCCTGCAACCAGCTCCCTCTAATGGTCTCCTAAGGTAAGCTGGAATGTGTGTGTGCATATTGACCTCTAGTGGGGTCCTCTGTCAGTGCACCCTTCTGGAGATGTGGATTCAGTCGCAGCTGGGCTCCACATTTGCTCCACCGGTACATTCATAAGGAGGTATTTTGGATCCATGGAGCCATGCTTTCAGGTATAAATAACATTGCAGCTGAAGGACAGTATTATCATTTGATAGGGAGTTAGCGCGAGTCCATTAGACTTCATTAACGCCACCATCATGTTCTGTAATTACAATGTAATGACTAATATTTCACATAAAAGATAATGGAGCCGCTTTATCGCCCATCTCAGTGCCTGATTTACTGCATGGCACCAATTACAGTTAATGTTGCAGCATCCTCCAACTTTCAAAGATCACATTTCCGGTCTTTAGATCACGTTACTATACAGATAATATGATGTTCCAGATGATATTGCTCTCCTTGGAATCCATATGTATAAGAAGTATCGTACCCTCTGTGTCTGTATATACTATATGTAAAGCAGCCTAACCAGAGATGGAAATGTCATGTCAGAGTGCCACCTGCTGCTTAGACTGGGAATTACAGCTTGTCAAGATTTATATCATGTACTGATCCTGTTTATAAAATGGCCCAAAATTGTGAGTAGAGATGGTCGATTCCACCGATTCCCCCTGTGTATTTCATTATGCTAATCTATAAACAAGCCTGGGACATTGACTTTTTGGTAGGCAGTTTACACTACACAGGACTCAAAGTATAATGAAATAATGAAAAATTTTACGTGCAATTATCATATTTTATCAGGATAAGGGTGTCCATTTTAATGATTTTTTTCTGTAAATATATTTTATCCAATTTATATGAAATTCAAATTGGTGAAGAGTTTGGTTCTGAGACCCCCAGCAAAGCTCCCTGAATTATAGAGGCGGTTAGTGCTTCCGTCAGGACAGCATACTTCAGCCCCCCACCATTCTGCTGGCTTCAGCTCCCCCCACCACCAATCTGCTGGCTTCAGCTCCCCCCACCACCAATCTGCTGGCTTTAGCCCCCCTACCAATCTGCTGACTTCAGCTCCCCCCACCACCAATCTGCTGTCTTCAGCCCCCCTACCAATCTAGAAAAACACAATGGAGCAACTATCAGCTCACCGGGTTGAGAAATTCCTAGAATAGGGGTGCGGTGCACTGAGACTTTAGGCTGGTTTCCTGAGTAAATGAACCATGAAAAAAGAGGAAAATTCAGCAACTGCAAAAGTCATAAAGCATCACATTTATTAGTACATTAAAACACGAAAGGGAAAAATTTAAAAAACCTGATAACGGTCGACGCGTTTCGAGTTACACTAGCTCTTAATCATCAGCGTCAACCATTATCATGTTTTTTAAATTTTTCCCTCTCATGTTTTAATTTACTAATAAATGTGATGCTTTATGACTTTTGCAGTTGCTGGATTTTTCCCCTTTTTTTTTCACCCCCACCAATCTGCTGGCTTCAGCCCCCCCCCACCAATCTGCTGGCTTAAAGGGTATGCCACACTAAACAATATCGCTAACGAGATCGCTAAAAAACGTCACTATTTAGCGATCCCGTTAGCGATATTGTTCAGTGCGGCAGCTTCCAGCGACGAGCTTCCTGCTGTGATCTCGCTCGTCGCTGGAATCGTTCCGGACCCTATTTCATCGCTGGCGCTCCCGCTGGGTAAGTATCTTATCGCTGTGTGGCACCTTTTCTTAGCGATTTAGCGGTACTTTTGTACCGCTAAAGTCGTTAAGAAGATCGCTAACGGCGATAGCGTCGTTAACTATATCGCTAAATGTGGCCGCATTTAGCGATATAGAAACGATCCCGCTAGCGATCTCATTAGTATGCAACGCTAACGAGATCGCTAGCGGGATTGCTTAGTGTGGCAGTACCTTTAGCCCCGCTACCAATCTGCTGGCTTCACCCCCCCTACCAATCTGCTGACTTCAGCCCCCCACCAATCTGCTGGCTTTAGACCCCTCCCCACCAACACCAATCTGCTGGCTGCAGCCCACCAACAATATGTTGGCTTCAGCCTGACCACCACCACTAATCTGCTGGCTTCAGCCCCCCACCAATCTTCTGGCGTCAGCCCCCTGCCAATCTGTTGGCTTCAGCCCCCTCCCACCAATCTGCTGGCTGCAGCCCACCAACAATAATTTGAGCTTCAGCCCTCCCACCACCACAAATCTGCTGGCTTCAGCCCCCCCACCAATCTGCTGGCTTCAGTCCCCCCACCAATCTGCTGGCTTCAGTCCCCCCATCAATCTGCTGGCTTCATCCACTCCACCAATCTGATGGCTGCAGCCCACCAACAATAATTTGAGCTTCAGCCCTCCCACCACCACAAATCTGCTGGCTTCAGCCCCCCCACCAATCTGCTGGCTTCAGCCACACCACCACCAGCAATCTGCTGGTTTCAGAACCTTGCCAATCTGCTGGCTTCAGACCCCCCACCAATCTGCTGGCTTCAGTCCCCCCACCAATCTGCTGGCTTCAGTCCCCCCATCAATCTGCTGGCTTCATCCACTCCACCAATCTGATGGCTTCAGACCCCCCCCCCATAGTCTGCTGGCTTCAGCCCCCCACCAATCGGCTGGCTGTAGCCCATGAACAATATGCTGGCTTAAGCCCCCCAACAATATGCTGAGCAGGAAAAAGATATATGGTCACACTATGAACTCCATTCTTTGACAGCAAGCAGAGATACTGATTACGATTAAAAATATATACACAAAGTATACCAGAAAGATGAAAGGGTTTTCACAACTTAACACGGGAAAACCTTTTTCAGAAAAAAAAAAATCTAATAATAATACAAAAAAGTTCACCTACCCAGATGAACATGGCAATGCCAAGGAAGGATCAGACAGGCCGGCCTGGGCACAGTAGGATCCTGCAGGGCATGGCTGGCACTCCTCCAATGTACTGAGACCTGCAGCCATCGCGAATGACCCTGGAGGGCAGGGAACTGGTGAACGGGTTCCATTAGGGCAAAAGTGACCGGCAGGGCAGATGTCATTCTGTGGGTAATTCAAATCAAAAGGCACCTGCAATGCAGAAAAATAAGGTTATGACAATGGGATAAAAGCGCATTATTATTATTTTATTATTTAGCAAGGCGTAGTTGGTAACAGCAATATCATAGTGAAATTATACTACAGCGATGGTCCTCTTACCCTTGGCGTTATAGGAGTTGGGTTAATAGACCCCTGAGAGCAATAGTACCCTGCGTAGCAGTAACCGGTGGGCTTGCTGAGACCTTCAGATGAACAATACATTCCTGGCATTAGGGTAAAAATAAAGTATCATGTCACATGATACTGGCGGCCATCTCTTAAAACGCAAAACCCTTACCCTTCAGAAACATCAGTGCATTATATAGATCTGGGTTATGCTTAAGATTAGTTTTCCGTGCTGTGTGATCCACACAGCCAAATGTGATTTTGAAGGTAAGGCCGGCTTCACACTGGCGACAGAATCGGACGACTGCAATACGATGAAAAATCGTATTGCAGTCTGCCCTATGTTAATCTATGGAGCAGCTCCTAGTATCAGATTTTTTGTGGTCCATTTTAAACGTCCGTGTGCAATCGCAGCATGCTGCGATTGTCACCGATTGTGGGTCGACTATCGCCAATGCAAGTCTATGGGAGCGATGAAAAATCTGATTACAAACGGACCGCATGTGTGACTTGCGATTAAATCGCATCGGTGTCCTTTAGAAAAGCCGGCAATTCATCCCCGGCTATACTGTAAAATCACACTGACAGCTTTAATAAAGAATAGAAAGAATAGATATACACACATAGAATACATATATAATATATATATAATATACATGTAATTGTGACATGTATATATATATATATTTATAGTTCCTAGAATTCTACATACTGTAATAGCCGCTAATTCAATTGCCGGCTTTTGTGAAATCACAGAAGCCGACATGAAATGATACATTGTTTCCACACAGTTAACCATGTCATTTCCTGTATTTTGATATTTGTTTAGAACTTACAATTACATGAGTGTATTTGTGCAAAATTTCAGACATGTAGGGGTTAATTAAAGGTGTAAATGCGTTGAAAAAAAATGCGTGGGCTCCCGCTGTATTTTCTCCACCAGACAGACAAAGCAAGCGAGTGGGGGCAGATAATAACAGCCTAGGGAGGGTACATTTTTTTTGTGCCCCCCCTGGCTACTAACATCTGCCCTCAGACACCCCAGAAAGGGCAAATCTATAATTAGATTGCCCTTTCTGGCACTTTGCCCGTCTATTCCCATTGCCCTGTAGCGGTGGCGAATGGGTTAATAATGTCACCTTAATGTCACCTTAGTATTGAAAGGTGACCTTAAGGCAGGTTAATAATTGAGAGCTGTCAATTAGACAACTATCAATTATTAATCCTATTGAAGTAAATAAAAAAACACAAACACTTTAAGAATAAATAATTTTAATGAAATAAAAACACATATTTTTGACCATCTTTTATTTCACTCTTAATCCGTTCGAAGCCCTTGTTCTTCTAAAATAAATATAAAATAATAAAACAACATTATTCTTACCTATCTGGCAATCTGTCCCGTCCCACGATGTAATCCTTCACAAAGGGTTAACTAGCAATCAGATAAGCAGCGCAAGTAATCCTGCGTGCTCATCTGATAGCTCCTGAATGAATGAGCTTATCTCCTGCCGACAGGAGAGGATGTGATTAATGAATGAAGCTTAATTGATTGTATCCACTTTCACGTTAGGTCAGGTCACTGAAGTGAAAGTGGCAATAAATCAATTAAGCTCCATTCATGAATCTATTCCTCTCCTTTCGCTGGGAGAGTAACTGATTCATTCAGGGGAATACAGGTCTGAGACAGCATTATTAGCTCTCTGCGACCTGTAACCTGTTAACCCTTTCTGATGGATTACACCGTGGGACCTGACTGTACATCGGATTGGTAAGAATCATTTTGCTTTTTTATTTTATTTTTATTACAGGAAATGGTTTTAGCAGGAAAATAAAATATGGTCAAAAACTGTGTGATTATTTCATTAAACTTCTTTTTTATTAAACTGTGTGTGTTTGATTTTTGTATCATACAATAGGATTAATAATTGATAGTTGTCTAATTGACAGCTCTCAATTATTAACCTGCCTTAAGGTCACCTTTCAATACTAAGGTGACATTAAGGTGACATTATTAACCCATTCGCCACCGCTACAGGGCAATGGGAATAGACGGGCAAAGTGCCAGAAAGGGCGAATCTAATTATAGATTTGCCCTTTCTGGGGTGTCTGGGGGCAGATGTTAGTAGCCAGGGGGGCACAAAAAAATGTACCCTCCTAGGCTGTTATTATCTGCCCCCACTCGCTTGCTTTGTCTGTCTGGTGGAGAAAATACAGCGGGAGCCCACGCATTTTTTTTCAACAAATTTACACCTTTAATTAACCCCTACATGTCTGAAATTTTGCACAAATACACTCATGTAATTGTAAGTTCTAAACAAATATCAAAATACAGGAAATGACATGGTTAACTGTGTGGAAACAATGTATCATTTCATGTCGGCTTCTGTGATTTCACAAAAGCCGGCAATTGAATTAGCGGCTATTACAGTATGTAGAAGTCTAGGAACTATAAATATATATATATACATGTCACAATGACATGTGTATATATATATATATATATAAATATATATATATATATATATATTATGTGTTCTATGTGTATATATCTATTCTTTCTTTTGTGATTGAAATACTATTCTTTTGGATCCATTATATGTCAGTTTTGCAAGCCTGCGAGAAATTCTCGCAAGTCGGATGAAAATCGGATGTTACAAGGTACACACACATGCGACTAAATCGCATCTTTGAAGGAAAATCGGATGACAGAAGGATGTGTGATGTTTGCATTTTGATCCGACAATCGACAGACTAAAACGGACCGATTTTTTGTAGTTGTGTGTGACGCCGGCCTAATGCCTCAATCTTGCCAACAAAATTGTACAGCCATTTGCCAATGTATGTGGACTAGATTCACCTGCAACCGGCTGCCACATGGCCTAGCCTTAACCAGCAACCACTCTATGCCACTCATTATTGGGAAGCAGGGCTGAACAATTGCACCCCATCTGGATTCAGGAGTCTGTAAACCAATGTCCCCATCTGTGGCCATCCAGCTGTTGCAAAACTCAAACTCTCATCATACCCTTATAGCTTGTGGCTGTATGGTATGGTCGTTAACTGCTAGAAAGCCACAGGTTGGGAACTCTCTTGTGATAAAACACCAAGAGCAGACAGTCGGGCATATTGGAAGTAGAGTAGTAGTTTTGATAGACCCTCAGTTATGATAGTAGTATCTCTATTTCACATGTTTACCCGCTGGGCAGGTTTCGCAGTCAAATATACTTGAAGCTCCGGTCTTGATCCGTACGTTCCAGCGGGACATGGATAAACAGTGATGAAACTGGCACCTTTCGGACAGTAATGCCCGGAGGGGCACAGCGCTGGCATTGATATTCCAGAACCTAAAAATCAAATTATATTTTCTATAACTAATCAATGATGCACATTATGGGAAAACGCTGTAAATAGAGCAAAAAATATCCTGAAAATCTGTACAGAAATTATTCATTATTAATTAAAGCATAAATCAAGAAATCTGTAACTCACTGTCATTGCCAGATTCGCAGTAAAATCCTGTAGGACAGGGGCTGCAGGCCTCTCGTCCTTCTAGTGACTGGTAGCTGCCACTTGCACAAGGTTCTGGTGCTGCTGAGCCTGCTGGACAGTAAAACCCACTGGGGCAGCGATGAGCAGACGGCCGGGGGGAGATCTGACCAGGAGGGCAATAAAATCCTGGAGCACAAAGACCTTGCCACACTGATTTTCCACTGCCTTAAAACAGAATTTAATGTAAATATTACAAAATGCAAAGGTGTTTGATAAAGATGCACCAACATTACCTTCCAGCATCCATAACAAAGTGGGTAAATTTTCAGACTTTCTAGTCTAAGTTCACACTGTCTAAATATTGGACAGTATTAATAATTGAGATACAATATGAGATATAATCACTTGAGCATATAGGTCAAAAGCCTGAGGCTGCACTGCTGGGAGATCCTGATATTTCTGATTCAAGTTCAGTAATGTCAAAAATATCACGAAGACTTGTGTGAACACAAAACATCTCCATTCCTGTGTTAGAGGGTCAGTTTCAGCATGTATCCTCTGTGCCATCTCAGAGTGAGGTGACCTGTTTGGGGGTCAATTACTGACAAATACATGGGATGTTTTACCTGGAAAAGGTTATACTCAACTTAAAGCTAACCTGTCAGGATGATTTTTGCTAAGTAAACTACAGACACTGTCAGGTTGGCGCTGTTACACGGATTAAAATGATACCTGGGGTGAAGAATAGGGATTTTTGTGTACTCACCGTAAAATCCTTTTCTCCAAGCCACTCATTGGGGAACACAGACTGTGGGTGTATGCTGCTGCCACTAGGAGGCTAACACTAAGTGAATACAAAAAAGGTTAGCTCCTCCTCTGCAGTATACACCGTCCTGCTGGCTCCAAGAGAACCAGTTCAGTGCAAAAGCAGTAGGAGATCATTAATATCATATCAGAGTGCAACACATCAAATTAAAGAAAACAAGCTAAAAGGTTAACAGGGTGGGTGCTGTGTCCCCCAATGAGTGGCTAAGAGGAAAGGATTTTACGGTGAGTACACAAAAATCCCTATTTCTCCTTCGCCTCATTGGAAGACACAGACCGTGGAACGTCCCAAAGCAGTCCCTGGGTGGGGAACCACATGACAGATCGAACCCCATGTACCAACTGGCTAAAGTTGCGCTACCGCCGCTTGCAGACTACGTCTGCGAAGGACCACATGCCAAAGGACCGAGAGAAAGGATCTCCCCTGGATGCGTCCACCATCCACCGTCCACCACCTGGGCACCTGCTTGACCCGCTGAGGCAAGCGGCACAGCCGGTCGAGAGGAAATGGACTCCTGTCCGAGACTGCCAGAAGCGCATGCTGCAGAGGACTGAGGTGTAACTGGATGAAGGAACCGCTTCCATCTCTGCCACGGTATTTCCTAGTGCCCTCATAAAGAATTGGGTGGAATTAGGGGATGGACTACAAAATGTCGGGGATCCCTATTGAAGGGGCAAAGATCTTGTCTCGAGGGAGAATTACTGACCCTTGAGAGGTGTCCAGGATCATCTCTAAAAAGGATATCCGCTGAGCTGAAGCTGGAGAAGACTTTTATTTTTTTATTTTTTAAATATCAACCAGCCCCAGCGTGAAAGAGTATTCAAAAGAATACGCACGTGCTCCGTGCAGGTTTTGGAAGGACGGTCCTCTGATAAGAAAGTCATCTAAGTATGGCAAACTACCATGTCCTGAGAGTCTGGAATGGATGTAACAGCCGCCATGACCTTCGTGAGCACTCTGGGAGCGGTGGAGAGACTGAAGGGCAACGCTGTGAACTGGAATTGTTCCTTGCAAACAGCGAAGCACAGGAACTTCTGGAGAGGGGGAAAGATGGGGACATGAAGCCAAGCAACAGGTATGTCGATGGATGTTAGCAACTCCCCTCTCCATAGGGGTTATGACGGTACAGAAGGACTTCTTCCTGAGGAGCTGAATCCTGCCAAAACTTGTTTAGAAGTTTGAATCCAGGATGGACCACACTAACCCGTCCCTTTCTTGGGATCACGGACAGGTTTGAATATCACCCCTGGAATCTTTTGTTTTCTGGAATGAGAAGGGAAGTATTTTATATACAGAAGACACCAGGTCCCAGATCTATTTGTCGTACATGACAGAGAGACAGTCTAATAAAACAAAAGCAGGTGACCACCCACTTTGCTGGTGTCGATCGGATAATTCCACAAGTTATTGAGACAAAAATCAATGAGACCTGGATCCCTACAGTAAGGACTATTTTGGCTGGCTTCTCCACGGCTGGTTGGTCCTATAAGGAACCTGGGAGTCACTTGACTTGTGCTGGGGGAAGAATATTTCCCCTGTGACGTCAGTAATAAGGAGATCTGGTTTCTCTTCAAATAGATGGCCGCTCTGGTAAGGCAGAGAAGTTAGAACGTTTGGACACAGAGTCCACATGCCATTGCCCGAGCCACAGGGATCGCCTGATAGAGATAGCGTTAGAGGCAGCGTGAAGAGACGCGTGCACCAAATAATTTGCTGCCAAGGTAAACCGATTGCCAGCTCCACTGTCTCCAGGGAAGCTCTGCCAAGTGCATCTATCCAAGAGAGAATGGCTTTGGCTACCCACACTGGTGCAAAAGAGGGCAAGAGTGCCGAACCCGAGGCTTCCAATCCCGAACGGCAGGATTCTCTATCCTGATGCCAGATGAGACACCGGTGGGTCAACTGGAGGGGATTCCACCCACTCCTTACGCCGATCCTAGGAAAGGGATAACTCGTTTCAAAGGGTTCCTGACCTGTGAAGCGTTTATCTGGTCGCTCTCTATGCTGCCGAACTATGTCCTGAAAATCTGGGACGTATAGTTCTCTTGAAGGACCCACCTGGTACGGGTCAGAGATAGAATCCTCGTCAATCCTTAAGTTTGGCTGACGGCCTCAATGAGACTATCTCAATTCCACCCACTCCTTATGTCAAAGGGGTCCATCAGACAGGAACACAGAGCCATGTTTAATGCAGACCCCTGGGAGGGGGAGCGAGAAAAGGAAATCACGGATGCCGAGGTGCTAGAAGGCTCAGGAGACATGCTACGGGACAAAAGAAAAGTGCAGGAGGGGGTACGTGGAGGCGACACTGTGCGTTCTCGCCTGTTGTAAGATTGGGGAGAACGGCGCCCTGAAGGGATCCGTCACCCCTCTGTAATCCGTGAATTTTTTTGCCTAAGACCAACTACTGCTGACCAAGTTCGCAAACAAGAGGAGAACGTTGCTTATGTTGTCGTTAGAGAGATCTGAACCCAGGACTCCAGCGCTGCAAGGATGCAGTGCTATCCACTGACCGTGCTGCCTTAAAAATGTGGGCTATGCACACTTGGAGTTCCTGGTGCAGTCTGGATCCCAGTCCCTGCAAGATGAGGCATATCCCCTGCAGGGAAGGCTAGTGGGGCTGAAAATAATACCTGGCCTGTGCGTGCCGCAGGGTCAGAGCACTTAGCCAGACTATTGTGTTATGTTTCGGTAGCTGAGGAGTGCAGGCAAAAAAGGCAATACACCAGAGCAGTTGGAATCTATGAGATTGCAGTACCCTGACTAACACCACAACTAGAGGCAGCCGTGGAGCGTTCCTACGTTGGTCCTAGACGCCTCGTCACAGCCTGAGAAACTAACTACACCTAAAGATAGAAATAGGAAAGCTATCTGCCCCGGAGCAGACCCCAAAGACAATAGAAAGCCCCCAAACATGTAATGGCGGTTAGACAAGATGAAATACTGACACAGAAAGAAAATAGTATGAGCAAACGTTGGGGCCCAAACTAACTAAATAGAAAAGGATAGGAAGGGTACTTACTGCAATCCCAGAAAACCCTGAAAAGCACCAACTCTACTAATTTCAAAATCACCTGAGATCACACGACCTCTACCACCTAAATTAGTTCTCTGGTGTAACAAAATCAAAACAGCAGCCACTGAAAAAACTGGACAAAGCAAAAGTACAAACATAAGTGGCTGAACTAAACTGAGAGGGCAAAAGCCCCCGGAGGGGACCCTGAAGGCCCCCACAGAAGTGCAGGACAAAATGCAAAAATATAGTACAAAAACAAAAAGAAGAAAATGTCTTATCTGTTAGCAGGAGATGCAGACACGACACAGCAGGCTACAAGGGAAACAGGATTCAAGGATTGAGACCTGAACAATTGATCACCGGCAACCCTGATGGGAAGGTGACTCCCTTATATAAGACCAGTCAGTAACACCTGATTCCCATTCCTCACAATCTTCACTGGACAGACCAGCACCGCTTGTAACCACCAGAGGGAGCTTCTGCTCAGAACTCATCTCAAACCCATTCACAACACTATTGCCCTTGGGTGCTGCAGGTCCGAAGTCATCCATGGAGGAATTTTGATCCCAGGACCCCGTCCTGATTCAGGCTCTGTCTGACCCTGCTGTTTCCCATTCAGGTCCACCTGCTCAGCATGGACGTCAGTCCCCGTCTAGCTCAGGCCCATTACATAATGTATAAGGGCGACTGAAATGCCATAGATTGCTTGCAGCAATAGTTATCTTCTCACTGATAGCCATTCTGAATGGACATAGCGTAGGTCAGAGAGTCCCTGCTGCTGCCGATATGCTCCATTAGGGAGGGTAGTATGTAGCCAAGCCCATGTAGGGAAGGACTAAAATATAAATATATATATACATGTATTTATATAGGGCGCTGTCCAGGTCTTACCCCAGTCCAGATGTTCTATGTGAGCGGACCTCCGCCAGGGAATAGCTGGTGGAACAGCCCATTAGAAGGGTCCTGAAGAATCCTCGTACTGCAGAGGGGGTGACTGGTTAGATCAGCACAGCGGTGCTTCAGCAGAAAAGATGGTCACTGAGAGACCAGGAAGTCTCGCCGTGTGTGAGACATAGTAGGCGGTGACAGCGCTATTTCCCCCCCGGATGTGGCCGGCGAAGAAAGATGGCTGCCGAGACTCATGCCGGAGGAAGTCTCGTAGGGAACAAGACGCGCCCAGAGGAGATGGAAATTGGGGCCAGAAACTTTTTAAAAAATGGGCGGAGCACCGCCGCGGCGTCATGAAAGTGGAAGGAGGGGGCGGAGTTTCCTTAAGGTAGGCCCAAGCTGGGGCCTAAATTTTTTCATGTCGGCCAGAGAGCACCCGGGGAGGGGGGTCCATGGCTCACGTGCTTCTTCAGCTGTTGCCGGAACCCGCCGCTAGAGCCGCTGCCTTCGCTAATGGCATACTACGTCCTAGTTCCATACTTACCGGAGGTGTGAGTCCCGGTCTGGAGACCTCCGCAGTGCAGGACCCGGACTGAGAAGTGCCTTCAGGTCAGCTGGACTATGGACGGTGCAGGGAGCCCTCAATCCACCATTCCTTTGACAGGGAGGCGGAGAGGGACCGTCCGCCCTCCATTCGTCGCCGCTGTTCAGTCAGTGGCGATTCAGTGGGGGCCGCACGGATGCCATGAAGGCTTCTGTACATCCAAGGGGTTCAATCCCCTAGGATAGGACAGGGCTGTTGTCAGGCTGTAGCCTGGCTTCAGAAGGGGGTACATGGAGGCGACACTCCATGTTCCTGTCTGTTGCTGGTGCGGGGAGAACAGTGCCCTGAAGGGACCCGTCGCCCCTAGAAGAAAGCTCAGGCACGGCTTGCACGTTGCAGCAGAGGATACATGGAGGCAACACTCCACGTGCTCGCCTGTTGTTGGTTTGGGGAGATCGGCCCCTTGAAAGGGTCCGTCGCCCCTGTTATCCATGGAAAAATAGTAAAAAATGGTTAAAAATAAAATAAAAAATGGTCTGAAGACCAGACCAGTGTGCCTTCTACGGACACTAAGCATGAACTGGTTCTCTTGGAGCCAGCAGGAGGGTGTATACTGCAGAAGAGGAGCTAACCTTTTTTGTATTCACTCAGTGTCAGCCTCCTAGTGGCAGCAGCATACACCCACGGTCTGTGTCCCCCAATGAGGCAAAGGAGAAAATCAGTTTTATAGTTCTTGTGTAATCTGTGTTAGAAGTTTTAAGCTAATGAGATGCCTGTGCTCAGGGGCAGGACTGTTGGCAGAGTCTTATCTTCCTGCTCTAAGCCAGAGAAACCAAGGAAAGACCTGCCCACAGGCTGCCCAGAAGCACAAACATGTTCCTCATCATAGAGATAGACTGTTTATGCTTCTGGGCGCCCTGTGGGCAGAGATTTCCTTGGTTTCTCTGGCATAGACCAGGAAGAGAAGACTCTGCCTACAGTCCTGTCACGGAGTATGGGCATATCATTAGCTGAAAAATTGTAACACTGATTACACAAGAACCACAAAAAGGATTTACCATTTTAATCAGTGTAACAGAGCCAACCTGAAAGTATCTATAGTTTACTTAGCAAAATCATGCTGACAGGTTCCCTTTAAGGAATAGTGGAGCACAGGAGCAGAACTTAAGGGTTACACATCAGAGGAGACGTGCAGAACTTGGCGTTTACATGTCAGAGCAGAGGCACAGAACGTGGTCGTCACACATCAGAGCAGATGCAAAGAACTAGGTGGTTACAGATTAGAGGAGATGTATAGAACTGGGAGGTTACACATCAGAGCAGAAAATTTTGGTCGCCATCTCATCCGAATAAATCAGAAGCATCCTACCTTGAATTAAGGACTCACAGGACTCATCATGTGACCACAACTCCCTCACATATAAGGCAGCATAATAAAAGTGATTTTAGATAATCTAAAGCATCGCCTGTAAGGGAAGGGTTCAGTGCTTAGACTTCTATCTGTGAACACATATAAACAATATACACAGTTATTCATTTAGGTGGTGATATGGATCAGGACTTCTCCTCAGAGCAGCCTCAGGCTTTGTGCCTAGGACTTAAGGTGAATTTCTGTTTCTCTATTCATCTAAAGCTTGCAGACGATCTTTCCAAAAATGCAGAATATTTGGCAATAAAATGCTTCATAATAAATGTCTGCACATATACTGTGTGTCCTCCTATATAATTTTTCATAGTAACTTACCATTACAGAAATGCCCAGATGGACACAGCTTACAGTCATCAGGTGCCTTGTTGCCACTGACTGGAGCATAGGTGCCACTGTCACAAGGAACAGGTGAGGGGGTACCTTCTGGACAGTAGTATCCAGAAGGACAAATTGTTTGATTGGAATGGGATGAGCAAACATCACAAAAGTATCCGGCCTCACAGTTCCCTAACAAAAGAAACAGTGGCAGTTATGAACAAAGCACCATCTCAACTACTAAACCCCCAATCATATAGGACCATTGGCAGGGCCGGCTCCAGGTTTTTGTGGGCCCCGAGCGAAAGAGTCTCAGTGGGCCCCTTTAACACATATCACAATTCATGATGCACAGATTCGCCAGAGAAATATAGATGTAGTACAATGCCAAATATTTCACTTACTTCTTACATTACATGAGTGATATCAATACTCAGAAACCGGACAGTATAGTCCTAACAGTATTATGGGCACCACATAATGAGCCCCATTTATTGCTTTATACAGAATAATGGACCCCATATAATGCTCCATACAGTATAATGAGCCCCACATAATGCTCCATACAGTATATAATGGGATCCATATAATGCTCCAGTATAGGATGGGCTCCATATAATTCTCCAGTATATGGTGGGCCCCATATGATGCTCCAGTATATGAAGGGTCCCATATAATGCTCCAGTGTATGATGGGCCCCATATGATGCTCCATATATAATGGGCCCCATATGATGCTCCAGTATATGATGGGCCCCATACAATGATCCAGTATATGATGGACCCCATATGATGCTCCATATATAATGGACCCCATATGGTGCTCCAGTATATGACGGGCCCCATATCATGCTCCAGGATATGATGGGCCTCATATCATGCTTCAGACATAAAAAAAATAAAAATGAAATACTCACCTCTCTTCGCTGGCCACTACTCTGCTCCAGACTCCTCAGTGTCATTGTCTTCGGGCTATTTGCACCGACTGTTCAGGCAGAGGGCGCACAGACGTGACATCATCGTTGGCTCTGACCTAAAACGTCACAGTCAGAATATACGGAAGACGCCGCAGCACAGTAACGGGGAGAGTTAAGTATCATGAGTACTGGGGCCCTGACCAAGCGGCGAGGGGCCCACTTGCGGGCGTTGGCACAGAGCTCACATAGCACGCCGGTGTTCCCGACGGTGAGTGGATCCCGTCTGCTCATGGTCTTGGCACTAGCCCAAGTGATGACGCAAGCATTAACCATTGGTTTAGCTGAGATTTTAAGAAAACTGCAGAAAGTGACTGATAAATGAAATTGTATGCACACATTCAGACAACTTTAGCAGTTTCTCAAGGTGGTGCCCAAACTACTGGCATAAAGAGTGCTAGTAATATTAGATGTCATTATAAAAGAAAGATAAATATATACAGTAATGGATGAAAGTGTTTGGTTGGCACCCTTTAAATTGTTCCAGAAAATGAAGTATTTCTCCCAGTAAATTATTGCAATTACACATGCTTTGTTTTACACAAATTCAAGGATGTCAAAACTTTAGACCACACTGTATATAGGAAATAGATACAGTTCAATTGCCAACTTCTTGAAGTTAGTATCTGAGAGTGGGCTTGTTTGCATGTACCATCTTTTATTGGCCATGCCGGCATGCCCATCTTCCTTTACTGACTGCACAACACAGTCAGGCAAAGAGACCTTCCAAAATCACTGTTTTCTGAAAGATATCAGCAGGACCAGGGAGATTTACTGATTCTTCCAGGAGCTCTTTTCTTTTTACAGGAGCCTCTAAAACTTTCCAGTTGAGTTGACACATATGAGATAGATTGGAAAATGACCGAGAAATAGAAAGAAATATAGTTAGATAAGAGAAAGAAAGTTAGAAGATTAATAGATGAATATGTAGGGCAGACAGACATACCTGAAATATCTCCATCCATACAGAACTTTCCGGCTGGACACACATCCCCTGTGACACCATCAGTTGGGTTTGCTGTCTCAGCTCTCCCAATACACCAGTACCCGGGAAGACAGCGCCCAGATGGTTCTGTGAGACCCTCATCGGCACAGTAGGAACCGGAAGGACAAGACCTGCACTGTCCTGCAGAATAAAGTAGTGTTTTATCGTGTCAGGGGCATGGTGATGTTTTTGACCTTTATGCTTTTATCAATACTTTTCTACATCACAATGTAACATCGTACAAACCTTGCGCCATTAGTTGCCGGCTTTGGCTGTAGGTGCCACGTGGGCACCTATGTTCTGCTCCAGACTGACTTCCTCTAGGGCAGATATAACCAGCGGGGCACGGCTGTGGCATGATAACTCCACCGAGCTCTGACGTGTCACAGTAGAATCCTGGGGGCAAACTTTACAGCTGGATTCTCCCTCCAGGTCTTGAAAATACCCTGTATAAATAAAGACAGAATACATGTCGTGGAAAGTAATCACGGTATCTAAAATAACTGAGACGTACCATGTATGCAGGGCACAGGAGCAGGTGATCCGGATGGACAGTAATGACCCTGAGGGCAAAATGACCCTGTGATCCCATCAACAGGGGACTCAGATATGGCTCCCATCACACAGTAATATCCTGCAGAGCAATTTCCTAGAAAAGTACAACAATCAATTTTCCTTAACCTTAAAACCTGAGCAATCCATAAGAGAGGACAAACCGGCACCAACCTGAGGAATGGGACAAAGCTTCTCCCCTGCAGAACCTCCCAGCAGGACAAAGCAGACAAGAATCAGGAGAAGACATCCCCAAGTAAGGCTGAAAGGTGCCTGGAAGACAGGGCAGAGGACCTCTGCTGCCCAGAGGACAGTAATACCCGGCAGGACACAGACTCCCACTGGACCCATGTGTAGGATTGGGAAGCTGCGCATTCAGTGTGCAGTAATATCCAGGCAAGCATTTTTCTGAAGGGAATGAAAGACCTAGAAATACAAACTCAGAATTAGACACTTTTGTGAGTATGTCATGTATATAACCTATATAATCTGGCAGCAAGCCAAAGTAATAAATGTAGCAAGAAAGGGTAGTCATAACATTCATGAAGATACTAAACCTATAAACATGATCACACATACCGTATGTATATCGCATGAAAGAATAAAATAATAAAAAATGAATAAAAGTGGTGATAGCAACATGGAAAGACAATTTTCCCAAAATAGGTACGCAAAAAATACATCATGCTCAAATAAGTTTGCAACTAATTGCAAAATAATACAAAAATTATCTACAATTACCTTAAAGAAAATATAATATGCATAGCAACAGAATAGTGAATGCAGCTCTGGAGTACAATACAGGAGGTAACTCAGGATCAGTAATGTAATGTATGTACACAGTGACTGCACCAGCAGAATAGTGAGTGCAGCTCTGGGTATAATACAGGATGTAACTCAGGATCAGTACAGGATCAGTAATGTAGTGTATGTACACAGTGACTGCACCAGCAGAATAGTGAGTGCAGCTCTGGAGTATAATACAGGATGTAACTCAGGATCAGTAATGTAATGTATGTACACAGTGACTGCACCAGCAGAATAGTGAGTGCAGCTCTGGGATATAATACAGGATGTAACTCAGGATCAGTAATGTAATGTATGTACACAGTGACTGCACCAGCAGAATAGTGAGTGCAGCTCTGGGATATAATACAGGATGTAACTCAGGATCAGTTCAGGATCAGTAATGTAATGTATATACACAGTGACTGCACCAGCAGAATAGTGAGTGCAGCTCTGGGATATAATGCAGGATGTAATTCAGGATCAGTAATGTAATGTACAGTATGTGCACAGTGACTGCACCAGCAGAATAGTGAGTGCAGCTCTGGAGTACAATACAGGAGGTAACGTAACTCAGGATCAGTACAGGTTCAGTAATGTAATATATGTACACAGTGACTCCACCAGAAGAATAGTGAGTGCAGCTCTGGAGTATAATACAGGATGTAACACAGACTCAGTACAAAATAACTGATATGTGTATGTGCCCACTGAGTCTTCATTTTTTTTTTAATTCTAAATTTAATTTCAGCATAGTGTAGATTATACTTGTGAGCCAAAGTGAAATTTGAGTGTAAAGCAGTAGAACAGTACCAGATACCTGGCCGTGCACAGAACCAGCCTCCAGGACAAGGGGAGCACTCCTCTATGGACACCAGTCCCGTCTGGTTGCTGAAAGTACCGGTTGGACAGGGGTGCTGCCGCCCATATTCGGTTCCCGCAACACAAATATGACCCGTTGGGCACTCGTTGGGCACATAATAAGTTTCTGAGATGCTTTCCTGCATTTGCTCTTCTGGTGTCAATGGGCCACAAAATCTAAAAACACAGTGAAACCCACCTAAAAGCCCATGTACAACATCATTGATCAGATGCACTTACACCCCTAAATTCTTATATTCTTTGCAAACATAGCAGCTGGTGGACTGGTTACAATCTCCCTCCCCCTTTTTCCTACAAACATACAGCTGCTCATCTCAAGATCAAAAGATCAAAACTGAATTTTTGTATGTACTGGAAAATCCCTTTCTCGTTGAATACAAAGGGGTATCCAGCACCATGAATATATACAGTGGGGAAAAAAAGTATTTAGTCATCCACCAATTGTGTCAAAATGAGAAAACAAATCCAGAAAATCACCTTGTCTGACTTGGCAATATTTATTTTTCAAATTATTGTGGAAAATAAGTATTTGGTCACCTAAAAACATGCAAGATTTCTGGCTCTCACAGACCTGTATGTTAATGTGTAGCCCTGGTGTGAAGGCACACGCAGTACCCTGGAGAATGTGTGGAGAGATAGCAGTTTAATGCTCTATACCCATTCACTCAATATACACTAGACACACCTTAGGGTAGTGTAGTGACTCGTAGGGAGTGGTCAGTGTAGATTCGTTGAGTGATTGAGTAGTCAGTTTCCTGTCTTCGGACAGAGCAGACGTGTGGAGTCTAGCTGGGACTTGGAGGGAGGAAGCAGTCCAGCTTGGTTCTATCAGCAGTTCAGCAAGTGGAGGCCAGTAAGGGCGAGATATAGATCACCTCAGCCTGGTCAGAGCTGTACCTCACTGAAGACATTGATAAAGAAGGAAGAGCTTAGTACAGAAATACTTCAGTCTCCTGTCTCAAGGACAGTGAAGGTTCAGAGACGTGCTCCTGCCTAGAAGATTACTGAGAGTCTGGTAACTAACTCTGAAGGAAGAAAAGAAGGGAGTGATTATATGACTTTTTGCAAGTGTGAGTGTTTATGCTACAAGCGTGGACAAGGCGAAAGGCACAGTGGAAGGAATATTTAAAAGTGCTTTTGGATTGGAGAAGTCCTGCACATTGTTACCGGTCACTGGGGACCGAAGGATCACTATAGTTTCAAGCTTAGTGGTAAGAAAACCAGAGGCTTATCGGACCTTAGGTCGCGGCAAGCAGCCCCTAAATAGTCGGTACGTAACTGGGGTCAGGGGGAGTGAGGACCTTGAGTCTCTGCAGGACAAGATAGGAATTCAGCTCTCTCACAGGAAGGCTCCGACCACAAAACTGACTGGGCAGTACAGCTTTGGAATAGCTGGAGTTATAGAGGGAACTACGCTTCATGCTGGTTGTACTCATCGTTGTGAAAGTAAAGGAGGCCCCTAACTTGTCCAGCTGCTATCTTGAAATACATTCTCCTTGGATCAGCCTCCCTGGGACCTGCCTTATCATCTTACAAGTAAAGGTATGGAAAGACGCTGACCGTGTGAGACTGAGTTATTTACTTGCATGCCTGCACAACCCTGCCTTAACCATCGACCTGAGGGAAGAGTCCCACCTGTAGGGGACCCGACATCTAGCTGCCTCACCATCCCCTCAGAGATCTACAGCAGCGCTGGTACAAATTACCAGAGACTACAGGTGGCGTCACGAACTGTATAAATATATCCCCTGTAAATATTCCCCCAACATACGCCAGACCGCTAGGGCCACAGACCGAGCCACCGCTACCTGTGACAAACCCCATAGACTTCCATGGGCTCGGCTCTGAGTACCCCATTGCCCTGGTAACCCACAATTGTGGTGGCGGGTCGACACAAAACTTTGGCGTCACGAACAGGATGCGAAACTCGCAAAATTGCGAGCCCTGTGTGCCTATGGAATTGTTTTTGTGAAAAGGACTGTTTGCACTTTTGGCGCCAAAAATCGCCATCTTTGTCGCCATATTCGCGCCCTCAGGCGCTGGAGAAGAAGGTGGGCGTACCTTCGTGGGCGTGTACCCCCCTGTGGCGCGAAGAAAATGCCTGCCCTCTCAAAGTGCTATTACAATATGCGATCCTGCCCTACAGCAAAGGAGGTCCGCCTCCTCTTCACCTTTCCTGCAAAGAGGAGGAGACGCAAACCCCGCCTCCACGTAAGAGACTGGACGTCTCTGGAGGAAGAAGAAAGAACGCTCTGGAACATCATGGAAGCAGGACGTGTGCAGCCGAGCAGGGAAGCGGAGGAAGGCAGGCCCCGCTCCCCAGCCAAGCTGCCACCAGCACCGGAACCATCCGTGGTCCTGCACCTGCAGCAAGCATTGCTAGAAGTTAAAGAAGAAAATGCACGACTAAGAAAGATGATTTTGCCACAACCTGGATTTGAAGAGATCGAGAGACGCCGGCGTACCCTGGAGCAGCGGCGGCTGTGGGACGCGGTGATCTCTCCCTTCGATGACCCCCTACGTCTGGAGTTACCAAAACTTCTGCTGCCCAAGGCAAAGGAGCAACCGGAGGCTGCCCCCGAAAGTACCGATCCTGATCCCACCGGCGAAGCGGTGGAGGCGAAGGAGGTTGAGGAGGTACCGCCAGTTCCGGAACGCCCGGCCAGGAGGCCGCAGCAGATGATCGATCCCCGACACCGGAGGGGTCCTGTCCGTCATTACCAGACGTGGACTGGGACGAGATGGCGCGCCTGGATGACGTCGCCTACACCGCCCAGTGGGAATGTGAGTGGCAGCGTCGTGAGGAGAAACAACAACGCCAGCAGGAGGAAGAGCGGGAAGCTCAGCGGAACCGACAGCGGCAACATGCAGAGCTGATCGCGGACAAGGAGAGTGTCCGTCGAGAAAAAGGTACTCTGAGGGAACCGCGGCGGCAGGGGTGTGTGACAGAGTTCCAGCTCCGGAAGGGCTGGGGCTTCATCAGAGAACCGGGCCTCTACCCAGGGGTCTTTGTCAGCAGACGTGATGTAGAATCCCACCTACCGCAAGGCCATCCCGGGAGGGACCTAGTTAATGGAGACATTGTCACATATACACGGCACTGGGGAAGGAAGGGATGGTATGCCCTTAACGTCGCCATCGTCCGTGACCCCGTCCCCGACGCTGGTAACGTCACCACTACCGCAGCGTCCCCGTCTCCAGCTCAAACAGCATTCGGCCGTGCCCCAGCATCGCCCCCTGCAGGTATCTCGCAAATAGAAGCAACGTCTGCATACTCTACATTACCTAGTTATTCTTCTACATCGCAACTTGCGACCCAGTTTCCATCGCAATCTATGACACGATCGATATCGCTAACTGTAACGCAAATTGAAACGCAATCGGTGTCTCGCAAGGAGAAGGTACCCGTTGCGCCCCTAGAGGTTCGCACAAGAACTGTGGCAACTCAAACCCCAATAACAGGTCACGACTTGTTAGTAATGGGATCTAGGGACCATCGCATTGTTCCAGCCCCCGGGATGGAAAGTGTCATTGAAGTCAAGAGAATGTGAAGAACGGTAGGACCCAGACAGGGTTTACCGCAACTAAGAAGATGTACATAAGTTTTATAAAAGTGAAAATGTTTTGCACAAGTTAAATGAGTATATAACGTATATATATATTGCCAAAAGTAGAATGCCCGGCTGGGTAATCAGATAAAAAGTTTTTGCACTTTATTGTGATGTGATTTGATATAATGTGTCTTTTTCTTACAATGGACTCAGAGGCTGAGGACTGTGCCAGCCCAGAACTTATCTGTAAATAGTTGCACCTAGTGCATTATCTTGGTTTTACATAAAACCACTACAACTACCTCTGAATAATAAAACCCGTGTGGTGTGGCACTGAGTGAGGTCTGCATTCGGATGTCCTGCAGCCCACCCAGGACCCACGTTGAAGGTTTGGTGCGGGTCCTTCACAAGCATATTGTCTATTTATATGAAAATGTTATTTAATATTGTATTTTTCTATATATAATGTTTTGTTTGCAACGTTCAAGACATCCTTACCTCCCGGATGGGACGAATTAATGTTTAATGTTGATGTTTAATGCATAAACAAAACTGTCTCTTTGTATTTTACAGCCCGGGAGTGCTGTCTTTTACCATGGGGGAATGTGTAGCCCTGGGTGAAGGCACACGCAGTACCCTGGAGAATGTGTGGAGAGATAGCAGTTTAATGCTCTATACCCATTCACTCAATATACACTAGACACACCTTAGGGTAGTGTAGTGACTCGTAGGGAGTGGTCAGTGTAGATTCGTTGAGTGATTGAGTAGTCAGTTTCCTGTCTTCGGACAGAGCAGACGTGTGGAGTCTAGCTGGGACTTGGAGGGAGGAAGCAGTCCAGCTTGGTTCTATCAGCAGTTCAGCAAGTGGAGGCCAGTAAGGGCGAGATATAGATCACCTCAGCCTGGTCAGAGCTGTACCTCACTGAAGACATTGATAAAGAAGGAAGAGCTTAGTACAGAAATACTTCAGTCTCCTGTCTCAAGGACAGTGAAGGTTCAGAGACGTGCTCCTGCCTAGAAGATTACTGAGAGTCTGGTAACTAACTCTGAAGGAAGAAAAGAAGGGAGTGATTATATGACTTTTTGCAAGTGTGAGTGTTTATGCTACAAGCGTGGACAAGGCGAAAGGCACAGTGGAAGGAATATTTAAAAGTGCTTTTGGATTGGAGAAGTCCTGCACATTGTTACCGGTCACTGGGGACCGAAGGATCACTATAGTTTCAAGCTTAGTGGTAAGAAAACCAGAGGCTTATCGGACCTTAGGTCGCGGCAAGCAGCCCCTAAATAGTCGGTACGTAACTGGGGTCAGGGGAGTGAGGACCTTGAGTCTCTGCAGGACAAGATAGGAATTCAGCTCTCTCACAGGAAGGCTCCGACCACAAAACTGACTGGGCAGTACAGCTTTGGAATAGCTGGAGTTATAGAGGGAACTACGCTTCATGCTGGTTGTACTCATCGTTGTGAAAGTAAAGGAGGCCCCTAACTTGTCCAGCTGCTATCTTGAAATACATTCTCCTTGGATCAGCCTCCCTGGGACCTGCCTTATCATCTTACAAGTAAAGGTATGGAAAGACGCTGACCATGTGAGACTGAGTTATTTACTTGCATGCCTGCACAACCCTGCCTTAACCATCGACCTGAGGGAAGAGTCCCACCTGTAGGGGACCCGACATCTAGCTGCCTCACCATCCCCTCAGAGATCTACAGCAGCGCTGGTACAAATTACCAGAGACTACAGGTGGCGTCACGAACTGTATAAATATATCCCCTGTAAATATTCCCCCAACATACGCCAGACCGCTAGGGCCACAGACCGAGCCACCGCTACCTGTGACAAACCCCATAGACTTCCATTGGCTCGGCTCTGAGTACCCCATTGCCCTGGTAACCCACAATTGTGGTGGCGGGTCGACACATTTCCACGTAGCAGAAACATTCAGTATTATTAGCTGCGGATTGAACGCTGCGTCCTACCGCAGCGTTTAATCCGAAGCGGTCAGATGTTCCTGCATAGTGGAGGGGATTTTATCAAATCCCGTCTCCACTATGCGTCTGATTACGCGGGTGACACACCCACGAAACCGGTCATGCAGCGCGTCTTTTCAGAATGCTGCATGTCTATGTACCTTGCGGCGACGGAGCGGTGAAGCAAGTTAAATAGCACAGTCCTATGTAGCGGTGCGGCGATTCATTGAACACATCCGGAATCACAGTGCGTTCAGAAGGGGGTGGGGCTTTGGGCGGAGCGGGGTTTCGGCTCCGTCCAAAACACCGGCAGTCCGCTACGTGGAACCATACCCTTACTTCTTCTTTAAGAGGCTCCTCTGTCCTCCACTCATTACCTGTAGTAATAGCAACTGTTTGAACTTGTTATCAGTATAAAAGACACCTGTCCACAACCTCAAACAGTCACACTCCAAACTCCACTATGGTGAAGACCAAAAAGCTGTCGAAGGACACCAGAAACAAAATTGTAGCCCTGCACCAGGCTGGGAAGACTGAATCTGCAATAGGCAAGCAGCTTGGTGTGATGAAATCAACTGTGGGAGCAATAATAAGAAAATGGAAGACATACAAGATCACTGATAATCTCCCTCGATCTGGGGCTCCACGCAACATCTCACAGCATGAGGTCAAAATAATCACAAGAACGGTGAGCAAAAATCCCAGAACCACACAGGGGGACCTAGTAAATGACCTGCACAGAGCTGGGACCACCGTAACAAAGGCTACCATCAGTAACACACTACGCCGCCAGGGACTTAGATCCTGCAGTGCCAGACGTTTCCCCCCACTTAAGCCAGTACATGTCCGGGCCCGTCTGAAGTTTGCTAGAGAGCATTTGGATTATCCAGAAGAGTATTGGGAGAATGTCATATGGTCTGATGAAACCAAAGTAGAACTGTTTGGTAGAAACAAAACTCGCCGTGCTTGGAGCAGACAGAATGCTAAGTTGCATCCAAAGAACACCATACCTACTGTGAAGAATGGGGATGGTAACTTCATGCTTTGGGGCTGTTTCTCTGCAAAGGGACCAGGACGACTGATCCGTGTAGATGAAAGAATGAATGGGGCCATGTATTGTGAGATTTTGAGTGCAAACCCCTTTCAGCATGATAATGATCCCAAGCACACCGCCAGGGTAACGAAGGAAGCATATGAAGGCCCTGGGGTGGCCTAGCCAGTCTCCAGATCTCAACCACATAGAAAACCTTTGGAGGGAGTTGAAAGTCCGTGTTATCCAGCAACAGGCCCAAAACATCACTGCTCTAGAGGAGATCTGCATGGAGGAATGGGCCAACATACCACCAACAGTGTGTGCCAACCTTGAGAAGACTTACAGAAAACGTTTGACCTCTGTCATTGCCAACAAAGGATATATAACAAAATATTGAGATGAACTTTTGTTAATGACCAAATACTTATTTTCCACCGTAACTTGGAAAACAAATCTTGCCAAATCAGACAAGGTGATTTTCTGGATTTGTTTTCTCATTTTGACTCTCACAGTTGTGGTCCACCTATAATGTCAATTACAGGCCTCTCTCATCTTTTTAAGTGGGAGAACTTGACATTTGCTGGCTGACTAAATACTTTTTTTCCCCACTGTATGTTCTGCCAGTTGGAGGCTTGACACTCGGTAGAAGAAAAATTGTTGACTCTTCCTGGTGGGCTACATGCATCTCCTCAGACAATGGGCAGCTCAGTGCCAAAAGAAGTAGCGAAGCAAAAAAATTCTATAACAACCAGGAATCAAAGTAACCAGAATCTGGGGAAGAAAGCCATGCCAGAGGCAACACAAATAACGTTGGGAAGGAAACAGATAAGAACAGGGTGGATCTGTGTCCCAAAATGTATTCAACGAGAAAAACATTTTATGGTAAGTACAAAAATCCAAAAGCAATGGGAAATAGGGTGGGGAAATAGAACAGCGGGCCATATGGACCACGAAAAGTACAGTGGCTTGCAGCAATGTGCCACCCACAATGGCATTGGTGGATACCATGGAGGGAAACTTATGAACTTTGGTGAAGGTGACCCAGGTGGCATCCTTGTAGACCTGTGAGATAAAATTCCAATGCATGACTGCCCCATGGAGTGAATGATAACCTGAAAAGGGTAAAGCTTTGCCCTTGTCAAAATAAACGCCTGCTATCATATATCGAATTCTGTCAAAGGTTGTCTTGATGAAGGTAAACTGCCACCTTTCCTGGTAGAAGGAGTGCCTTGAGGTGAGCAAGGATCTTGAAGATCCTGGAAGTTGGTGGGAGACCCTCAGGTGCAAGAACCCTCAGTGATGGGAATACAAGGGTGGGGGATTAGGAAGGCGAGAAACATGATCATCTGTCCAAAGTCTTTTGATGACTTCTGGGTCACCACTTTGGTGGCCTTGCACCACATAGGGGAAACAGGCACTCTGCCTCAGAAGCAGCCGCAGGGAATGGGCGACGGGCACAACACTGGCATCTGCTGTGATGAACACTACTCTGGAGTGAATGGTGTGTCCTCTGTGGGACTATGAGAAAAAGGTGGGGGACACTCACTTTACCTAATAAATAAAAGCACAAAAAAAATAATATGCAGCAAATCTGATACAGATCATGTCTGCCTTCTATGAACACTAGGATAAAATTGAGCTGCCAGGTGTCTGAGGAGATGGTTTAGCCCACTGGGCAGAGGTGACACTTTTTTTTACCTAGTGTCAGTCCCTTAGTGTCAGGGCATATGGCATGGTCCAATGTTCCCCAATTCTATTAACAAGAAAGCAGAATTTACAGTTAAACTCTGGGAAAAGTATATTTCATGCTCTATAATATATAAGCTTCTTTTTTATGTAAGCAGTAGCCTAAATATAGTGGTGTCTCTGCATGGTAACAGGGGTCTTGGACAGAGGATGCTGACGCCAGACATTCACACCCAGGTGAACATCTAGCACTGGTCTGACATTCACTGAATGCAGGATCTGATGAACAGCTAATGAAAAATGCTTACTTTCCAGCAGGGCAGACCTCGCACTGTCTTTGGCCAACCTTATCCTGATACTGGCCCATGGGGCAGGCTCGGGGCTCGGAGATTCCAGTAGGGCAGAAATGACCGACAGGACAAATATGTTCTGAAAGAAAAGATGACAAGCAGATATTAGGATTTTGTCATTTCATAACTCAAAATACAAATTAATCTCACATTCAGAGCATATTCTTTAAGTTAATGCCAAAGGAAGAGTAGTGCAAAAAGGGTAAAAAATCACTCAATTGCTGAGAAAACATAGTTCCATAATACTGTATGATGAACCTGTTTGTATCCTGCTCCAAGGAGAAACAGGTAAAGGGCCTACAGTCACATGTCTGCTAGCTATTGTAAAGTAAACCTGCTGAGACAGTACTCAACATACACAAGTTCATCATGTGGAATAGTCATCTCATAAAGCAAGGGAATACCATTAGGATATGATTGGTGAGATTCAGCCCTTAAGATGCTCAACAATGAATACAAAATCCAGCGCATGGACAGAAAACATAAGAATGAAGTGATATATTACCTGGACTCTGTGGATATATTGACCCTGGGGGACAGTACCAACCAGCAGTGCATTCTGCATCAGGGACTTCAGCCCCCCAGCGAGAGCAGTAGGATCCAGCAGTGCACGGTGAGCAGTCCTGAGGAGAGCGAGCACCGGAACCAGGCAAAAAAGTACCTGTGTATAAAGCAGTACCAGCGTTATCACCATGATTGGAGCCATCAAAGACAACATTGTTACTAGATACCCTAAGTAATGTCATGTTTTTACAATATCACTTAACATTTTATGCAGAGTAATTCCATTTGTACAATTGCTTTCAAAATGAGCCAAACTCTATATAATAATAATTTGTATTCCCATAGCGCCGACATATTCCGCAGCACTTTACATTTTAGAGGGGAATTGTACAGACAATACAAGACATTACAGAATAACAATAATGACATAAATCAACAGATACCAAGAGGAGTGAGGGCCTGGCTGCTCGCAGGCTACAATCTGAGGAAATAAGGGAGACACAAAAGGTGAATGGTAACAACTGCTTGTATTCTATGGTCAACCATCAATGTAATAAATAGTGTTCACACAATGCTGAATGAACTGGTCACCAACCAATATGTGTACAAGTACAGACACAGAGGGATATTAACCCCTTAACCCCCAAGGGTGGTTGGCACGTTAATGACCGGGCCAATTTTTACAGTTCTGACCACTGTCCTTTTATGAGGTAACAACTCTGGAACGCTACCATGGATCCCGGTGATTCTGACAATGTTTTCTTATGACATATTGTACTTCATGATAGTGGTAAAATTTCTTTGATATGACTTGCGTATATTTGTGAAAAAA
Source organism: Oophaga sylvatica (assembly GCA_033576555.1). Lineage (NCBI taxonomy): Eukaryota > Metazoa > Chordata > Amphibia > Anura > Dendrobatidae > Oophaga > Oophaga sylvatica. The sequence goes on from JARQOD010000003.1 coordinate 390,811,648, forward strand.
AACAGAAATTTTGTGAAAATTTGGAAAATGTCACAATTTTCCAAATTTGAGTTTCTCTATCGCTTCATTGGGGGACACAGAAACCATGGGTGTATGCCGCTGCCACTAGAGGCTGACACTATGCATATGCAAAAAAGGTTGGCTCCTCCTCTGCAGTGTACACCCCATCGACTGGCACCAAGCTAATCAGTTTTAGCTTAGTGTCAGTAGGAGGTGGACACGGGTCTCTCTGGAGACCCATATCTACCTATTGTGCGTCGTTCCTTTTCAGGTACCTTCCGGAGGGATACAGTGTGAAAAGTCACTACTGTAGTCCCACACAGAGACTATGAGTATGGCGTGTACTGCCACCCTGTATTCTCATATGTCTGTCTCGGCAGGACCCCCCACTCTAATCCCTAACACAGATGGATGTTTAGGTGATCAGGGGCAGCCTCCGTCTCCCACCTACTCGCCCACCAGAGCCTGTCGGATGAGGAGACGCGGACGTACCCACAACTGACCTCCGGACGTCCGACCTTTTGTCTGAGGTATTATCCCTCTTTCTCAACAGGACAGAAGAAAGAAGACAGGAAGAAAGAAGAAGGAAAGGAAAAAAAAAAAAGGAAAGAAAAAAGGAGGATACAGGTTACAGGACCCGGGGGTTTTTTGTAGAGAGCCTTGTACCTTATTCTCTGGGGTTCCGAGACCCCCTTTTTGGAGTCCCCTGAGGCCTTTAGAGATTGGGCCGCTCCGTACACCTCGCGGCGCCGTGGATCTCCCGGGGCCCCCCTGTCTTTCTCAAGGATCTGGAGCCCCGGTTTTTATCAGTGCGGTGCTCGTTCGCATTGCGCTGCCCGTCTACCTCTTTTCCTGCCGGCGGCGCTGCAGCGATTCATTTCGGGGCCTGTTTCTTTAAACATCGGCGGGGTCTCAAAGGCTATAGCCAGATGGTCCAAACAGCTCCGTAAGGGCATCTTGGCCGGAGCACCTTCCAGAGAGCTGGCGGAGCTCACAGACCAAATCTCCCAGGCTGGGCAATATGTAGTCTCTGCCTCCCTGGATGCTGCTTCCTGCGCGGCGCAGGCATCCAGCAATATCGTGGCTATCCGGAGGAACATCTGGCTCAAAGCATGGAAGGCTGATCTTTCGTCAAAGAAGTCGCTCACAGGTCTCCCTTTTCAGGGAGACAGGTTGGATCAGATCATTAAGGACGCAACGGGGGGCACGAGTTCCCTCCTTCCTCAGTCAAAGCCTCACAAACCCATCCAAAAGAGACAGTTTCGCTCTTTTCGGTCTTTTCGCCGTTTTCAGGTATCGGAGGATTCCTCCAGTCAACGTAGGCCGCAGAATCGCCAGGTTAAGAGGAAGGCTTCCTTTCGGCCTACCCCCTCCTGGCGTTCCAATTACTCCCAGGGTAGATCCACCAGGTCAAGACCTGGTCGATCTTTTTCGGCATGACTGGACCCGGAGCCCAGCGTTTGTCCCAAGCTCGGCGGTCGTCTCTTGCTGTTCAAGGACGTGTGGCTCGACTTGGTGGAGGATGCTTGGGTCAGGGAGGTTGTATCCTCAGGATACAAAATAGAGTTCACTTCCCACCCAAGAGATCGGTTCTTCGAATCCCGCCCCCCAAGAGATCCTTCCTTGGTAACGGGTTTCTTTGCATCCATCGATTCCCTTCTCAGTGCTGGAGTTATCGTCCCTGTCCCAGAGCAAGAACGTTTCACAGGTTTTTATTCAAACCTGTTTGTTGTGCCGAAGAAAGGCGGCAAGGTTCGTCCTATCCTGGACCTCAGGAAACTGAACAGGAGAGTTCGCCTGCGTCATTTCAGGATGGAGTCTCTTCGTGCAGTAATATCGACAATGGAATCACAGAAATTTCTGTGTTCCATAGACATCCAAGACGCATACCTCCACGTCCCGATTTGCCCAGCCCATCAGAGGTTCCTGCGTTTCGCAGTTCGGCAAAACCATTTTCAGTTTGTCGCCCTGCCCTTCGGCCTTGCGACCGCACCCAGGGTCTTCACCAAGATCATGGCGGCTTTGGTGGCCACCTTGAGGGTTCGAGGACTGGTGCTCATTCCTTACCTCGACGATATTCTCATCAAGGCTCTGTCCCTCCCTCAGGCTCAAGAAAGCCTGTCCATCGTTCTCTGACACCCTGGCCCGGTTCGGATGGATCATCAACAGGAAGAAGTCCTGCCTTGTTCCCTCTCAGCGCCTGATCTTCTTGAGCATGCTGTTCGATACCCGACAGGCGAAGGTCTTTCTCCCCAAGGAGAAGAGAGCGATCCTCCAGCAGGGTGTTCGGTCTCTGCAGGGCCCTCAGCTTCCTTCCTTCCGGTCAGCGATGAGGGTGCTGGGCAGAATGGTTGCGACTTCAGAAGTAATTCCCTTTGCTCTGTTCCACTTGAGACCTCTTCAGCAGGCTATTCTGTCTCAGTGGGACAGGTCCGTTAGATCGTTGGATCGTCCGCTTCGTCTCCCTCTCAGGGTCAAGCAGTCTCTCAACTGGTGGCTGTCTTCCCCCCTCATCCTCCAGGGCCGGTCCTTCCTGCCAGACCACTGGCAAATCATAACGACGGATGCAAGTCTTCTGGGCTGGGGTGCAGTTTTTCGGCATCTGACGGCTCAGGGTCGTTGGTCGGCACAGGAATCTTCCCTGCCGATCAACATCCTCGAAATCAGGGCCATCTTTCTCTCGCTCCGTCACTGGGAATCGCTTCTCAGGGGTCTGCCAGTCAGAATTCAGACGGACAATGCCACGGCTGTGGCATACGCCAATCACCAAGGGGGAACCAGAAGTTTTCTTGCAATGGCCGAAGTATCCAAGATCCTCCTTTGGGCGGAGGCGACGGTTCCGGCAATATCCGCGGTGTATATCCCCGGCGTGGACAACTGGGCGCCGACTTCCTCAGCCGCGAGGGTTTCGCGGCAGGAGAATGGTCCCTACATCCGGACGTCTTCCATCAGATCTGCCTGCGATGGGGGACCCCGGATGTGGACCTCATGGCGTCTCGGCTCAACAGGAAAGTTCCGCTGTTCGTCTCCAGGTCCCGCGATCCTCTAGCATTGGACGTAGACGCTCTGGCCATTCCTTGGTCACAGTTCACTCTCCCATACATATTTCCTCCGCTTCCCCTTCTTCCCAGATTGCTGAAGAAGACCAAGGCGGAAGGGGTGCCGATCATTCTGATCGCCCCAGATTGGCCCAGGAGGTCCTGGTTCGCAGACATCGTCAATCTCTTGGCGGACGCCCCCTGGAGACTCCCAGACAGGCCAGATCTTCTATCACAGGGTCCGTTCTGCCACCAGGGTTCTCGGTCGCTCAATTTGACGGCGTGGCTGTTGAAACCACGGTACTGAGAGAGTCCGGGTTCTCAGATCGGGTGATTCGCACCATGATCCAGGCCAGGAAACCGTTGTCTTCCAGGAAGGCCCATTTTCGCTGGTGTGAGTCTAACGTCATCCCACCAATGAAGTTGTCGCTCCCAGCCGTTTTGGCTTTCCTCCAAGCGGGACTGGACTCTGGTCTCTCTCTCGCTACTCTTAAGGGACAGATTTCAGCCCTTTCTATCCTCTTTCAGGAATCCTTGGCTTCTCGGGTTCAAGTCAAAACTTTCCTTCAGGGAGTGGCACATATGGCTCCCCCGTATCGGAATCCTGTGGACCCTTGGGACCTCAACCTCGTGTTGGAGGTTATGAGGTGCGCTCCCTTTGAACCTCTCACAGAGGTTCCCCTGTCGGTTTTGTCCTGGAAGGTGGCCTTTCTCGTGGCGATCACTTCCATCAGGCGAGTTTCAGAGTTGGCGGCTCTGTCTTGTCGCCCCCCTTTCCTGGTTCTCCACCAGGATAAGGTAGTATTGCGGCCTCCGACTTTCTTTCTTCCCAAGGTGGTATCCACTTTCCACTTGAATGAGGACATTGTCCTACCTTCCTTCTGTCCGGCTCCGACTCATTCTTTGGAGCGCTCGTTGAACAAGCTAGACCTGGTACAGGCAATAAGGACCTACCTGGATAGGACGGCTTCCTTCAGGAAGTCTGATCTCCTATTCATCATTCCGGATGGAGCGCGAAGAGGCCTGCCTGCTTCCAAGGCTACGATTGCGCGTTGGATTAGGACCGCAATATTGGAGGCTTACCGGGTTAAGAATAGAGTGCCTCCCCCTGGGGTCAGGGCTCACTCCACCCGGGCGGTAGGCGCCTCCTGGGCGGTTCACCATGGGGCATCCGCCCTACAACTTTGCAAGGCGGCAACCTGGTCTTCCATCCACACGTTTGCCAAATTTTACAGGGTCCACACCTATGCTTCGGCGGACGCCAGCCTAGGCAGAAGGATCTTGCAGGCGGCATTGGAGCCTTTGCCGGCCTGAATGGAGTCTCTTGCCATTTTTCTCCCACCCCAGGGACTGCTTTGGAACGTCCCATAGTTTCTGTGTCCCCCAATGAAGCGATAGAGAAAACAGGATTTTTGTACTTACTGTAAAATCTGTTTCTCGGAGCGCTCATTGGGGGACCGAGCACCCTCCCATATGTTTACAACTCTTGTTCTTTCTTTCGATTGTTTTTGTTATGATTGAGTTGTTTGTTTGTTGGTTGGTTCTATCACATTCTTCTCCTACTGCTTTTTCACTAACTGATTAGCTTGGTGCCAGTCGGTGGGGTGTACACTGCAGAGGAGGAGCCAACCTTTTTTGCATATGCATAGTGTCAGCCTCCTAGTGGCAGCGGCATACACCCATGGTTTCTGTGTCCCCCAATGAGCGCTCCGAGAAACAGATTTTACGGTAAGTACAAAAATCCTGTTTTTTATGCCCTTAAATCACACAGATATGTCACACATAATACAGTCCCTGAATCCATGTTATGTAAATCAAAGCTTATAACCTGACGTTAAATTCATCCATTGGTTTTATAAATTACTCTTTTGAAAGCTGAAACCCTCCCAAATTTGGTTTAGGTTAAGAAAATAAATTGGCATCAATGCTGAAATATTGATCATTTAATGAACATTGAATGGTCAGTTTTATAGGGCTGGTCATTATGGATGCGGAGATACCAAATATGTGTACTTTTATTGTTTAGATTTTTTTTTAATTCAAATATTTATTTATTAATGGAATAAATATTGTTTTTTATTATTATTTTTTAAAATATTTTTACAAGTATTACATTTTTTTTTTTATTTAATTCTTAGGTGTACACATTGATCCACTATGGGACACTCATTTTCTGCAGGCTGATCGCTTCTATAGCATGCAGATCTGCATGCAATAGAAGCTGCCAGCACTTCAGGGATTTTTCACTACCCTGTGAGACTTCCTGACATGCACTGCGCATGACAGGAAGTCTCTCTGGTCTGGAGACCCGGATGTCGTCATGACGACATCAGGTATCCATGACAGCGATTGGGACCCCGCGTCATGCCACGGGGTCTCCGATAAAAAGGCAGAGGGGCTGTCAGCCCCTCTGCCGGCTCCAGAACGCTGCAATAATGTTTGATCGCAGTGTGCCGGAGCTTAAAGTGCCGGAGCGGTCCGTGACCTCTCCTGGCACTTAGTGCAGGGGGTCAACTGTGATAATCAGATGACACCCAGCCACGACCAGCTGCGCTCTCCTCGTGAGCGTGGCTGATTGCCTATGACGTACTATTCTGTCCATGGGAATTAAGTCCTAGGTCACATGGACGGAATAGTACGTCCAATGGTAGAGAGGGGTTAAGTGCATGGGGGTGTGCAAGCAAATGATACGAGGGTCCTGATTTGGAAGGAAATTTTGTATGGGAAAAACAGGGATAGTTAGGCAAGTGTGGAGAGGTGATAGGCCAATCTAAAGAAATGTTTTCTTAGGGCACGCTTAAAACTTGGGTATTGGGATTAATCGAAGTGTCCTGGGTAGTGCATTCCAAAGAATTGATGCAGCACACGAGAAATCTTGGAGATGGGAGTGGGAGATTCTGATTGAGGATGTTAATATTAAGTCATTAGCAATACAGAGGGGTCGGGTAGGGTGGTAGACTGAGACAAGGGAGGAGATGAAGGGTGGTGCTGAAGTATGGAGAGTTTTGTGGTTGAGAGTGATAAGCTTATATTGTACTCTGTATTGGATGGGTAACCAGCACAATGACTTGTACAGGGTAGAGGCATTGGTGTAGTGGTTGGCGAAGAATATGATCCAGGCTGCTGCATTCAAGATGGACTGGAGAGGGAGGAGTTTAGTAAGAGGGAGACCGATTAGTAGAGAGTTGCAATAGTCCAGATGAGAATGAATAAGAGCAACAGTTAGAGTCAAAGGTAAGAAAACATCGAATTCTAGATATGTTTTTGAGGTGTAGATGACATGAGCGAGTCAGTGTTCGGTTGTGAAGAGTGAATGAAAGATCTGAATCAAGTATGACCCCAAGACAGCTGGCATGTTGCGGGGGAGTAATATATATATATATAGCGCTGGTTTGACAACATTCACTCAAAACTAAACACACTGGGCTAGTTATATTTCATTCCCAAACCTCATGACATTCTGCATCATTACAGGAGTCGTGTATATGAACTCATGGACAATATGGGCAGTAATCATTGCTGGCGAAATCTGGTGGAAATATTCTTTTCATTTGCACCATTTTATATTCTGTGACTGCGAATACTTTGCCTGTAATCATGTACAGTTAATTCTCACCTGGGGGACACGGTGAAGGTGATGAGCTTCCTTTAATGCAGAAGTGTCCAGGTGGGCAGATATCACCCATATTCCCATCTCTGGGATTGGGAAGGGAGGATCCCGCTGAACAATAAAACCCAGGATCACAGGAACCAGACTCTGTCTCCAGCTCAGCGGATGCACAGTATTTCCCTGGAAAGGAAACTCTTTGATTCATTTTTATTTACGGCATTTACCATGATTTAAGCGCAGGTGCTTGCGTGACATTGTTATAACATGTGAGCCCTGCAGCCTATTAGTGGCCACTATTGGCTGCTGCGCTATCACTTCTTTTGTTTATCCAAGTTTCAGCCGAAACTCAGACAAGTGGAAATATTAAGTGTGCAGCAGCCATGTAGCGGATCATGCGGCAGAACAATGGCACATGAGCCCCGCCACAATGCTGTAGGAACTGCGTCAGTACGGGAGGTGCAAATATGGTGTTTTTCTTTTAAAAGGGGAATATAGTGTTTAAGAATGGGTTGTCTAGGTAGTGGACAACCCTTTAAAATATTTTTTTGAAATATTTGGACATTTACAGACAAGGTGATGCCAAATACACTTTTTTAAACAAAAGGGTTTTTTCTTAAATTGGGAAAAGTGGATGATTTAAACTATTTGTTTTTTTAATTTAATTTATTTTTTACAGTCTACTTGAACCAGCGATCATTTGACAAGTTGCATAATATTCCTGAATACTTTAGTAATACAGAACATGGTGAAATAATAATGTCCGATGAAGCCCCTACTGCCAAATTTCTTCAGTGACAGCAGGTCACCTTTGGGGTTCTTGATAGTGGGACACTTTTTGATCAGCTTATTGTACAGGGACCCCTCTAATAAGTATTAACTTAAAGAAAACCTGTCCTGGTTTTGGCATGTACCATTATTTCATTTTGTGCAACCAAATTCTTTCTATACAAAAATTCAATAGTTTTTAAAAAGTTTAGGAAATCAAGAAAGGACAGAAACGTACAAGAGATATTACCTGGGGTGCAGGGAAAAGGGTGAGATGAACCTTGGGGGCAATATGTTCCTGGTGGGCACATCCCATATCTAGAAAGGTTAGATGATATTGTAGGTCCTAGAAGAAATAGTTAAAAAATGACATATACACATACATACACATTATGTGGTTTTGCTGCCCATTCATCACAGGTGTACGTCTCATTACAGGATAAATCTCTGATACTCGCTGTAACGAGCCATACAGCTCTGCATTCATTACATATCTGGTGCAAATCATTTTCCCATATATATAGATATTACCTGGAATCTTGAGAGAATAGACAGGTTTATCAGATATCGACCCTGCAGGGCAAAACCAGCCAGATGCACAGAATCCCTCTGGTCTTCCCAGTCCATGTCTTGAACAGAACATCCCTGGTGGACAGGGCAAGCATGTGCCAATGTCAGGAGCTCCTTTGTTTCCGCTGAATGTACCCTGTGGGCATGGGTGCTGCTCTGCAAACTCTGTTTTTCTTGGACAGTAATAACCTATGATATACGAAAAGTAAATTATCATTGGTTGTAAACCTAGGAATGGCTGACATCAGCACAAAGTCATCACCATGCAGAAAGGATAATGGCATTTATTTAGCAGTAAAAATGAACTGACAATATGATTCTCAAGGTCAGTGCGGTTACGGCAATACCAAATTTTTATTTATTTTTTATATTTTAAAAGCTAAAATTCAGAACTTGGTAAATAAAATAATGGCTTCTGTCTCCTTTTTCTGAGACCCATAGTTTTTTTTTAGTTTTCTGACAATGGAGCTGTATGAGGGCTTGCTTTGTGTGTGGTGAGCAGACATTTTTATTGGTACCTATTTGGGGTAGATATGAGTCTTTTATTGCAGTTCTTGAGAGAGGGGCAGTGACTAGAATGGAGCAATTCTGGAATTTTGATTGCATTTTAGTCTTTACTGGATGTGTTAAAAAATTGATTTTTTCATACAACAGACTATTGAGGATGCGGCAACACCAAATGTGCTTATTTTTTTATGTTTGTATTGTAAAAATGGATAGGCCCCCAGAAGCGCTTAGCTCGGGGACACATGATGGGGGCACAAGTCATTTTATTTTAATTACCGTTATGATTTTTGAACCCACCCTTTTTCTCCATATTGGTCTCTCCCACTCCCCCCTCTTTTCTAGTACTGTTTTACTACTTTGAACTGTACTTGCCTATCTTTGATGTCATCTACAGGTCACCAGTACCTGCCAGGAAAATGCAGGGGAGGGCCGTTGGTTTGACCGGGAATGTACCTTTGATCTGATTGGAGCAAGAAAAAAAGTGCCCCTCCCTAAAAAATTTTCTGTTGCGATATTTGTTAGAAGGTATAGACTTGGTTCTTTTTAAAGGCCATGTCAATTATTTGATTAATATTTATTTATGAATTCTTAATAGTTTTAATTATTTGGTTTTAATTGGTTATTATTAAATTTTTTGGTATTGGTAATCCTTAATAAATATCACAGCCTATTTTATCCAAAGAATTTGTCAGTGTCTTTTATTTTAGTTATCATGTTACATATTGTAGAATATTGAATTGGACCTTGTGGAGCCGTGGGGTTGGATTCAGAAGCATGCTTTTTAATTTTTTTTATTGTTTTCTATTGTACTTTTTACCTTTTTCTAGTCCCTTATGTAAATTGAACTTACATTGAGATTGTTTATTGGCTTCCACTATATACTGCAAAACTTCAATATTTAACTAATTATTTAAGAATGGCACTATTGGAAGGCTTCAGTAGGTCCTCTCAGCTGTCATGGAAAGCAATCTATCGGCACCCTGCAACTGCATTATTCGGGATGATTTGATTTTCAATTGATGTTCCACCGGGATTGCACCAATTACATGCTGCTGTCAGAGAATGAAAGCAGCATTTAAGTTGTTAAACAACAGAGTTTGGGGCTAAATCATATCGCTGCTATTTGATTCAGTTACCAGTGGTTTAACGTAGCCGGTACCCACTGTGTACAGTAAGGGTCCGCCCTATACACATGCACCCGACATTCGTGGTACATGTATGGTGGATGTTGAAAGTTAAAGAGAACGTGTAACCAGGTTTTGCACAACCTGAGACCAATGGGTAATAGGGGCAAAGATCCCAGCTGCAGCATTTGGTCACTCACTGGGTTTCTTGCTGTAGTTTTAACTAATCACTTTGTCTTATTAAATTGTATAGAGTAACAATAAGCGTACATACACATGGACCTCACCACTATAAAGGGTACGCGCCCACGTTCAGGAACCGCTGTGTTCTACGATACAAGCACAGTGGATGCGATTTAGAAAATCCCATGCCCATTGTGATTCTATTTGACGCTGTGTAGACTCACCCGCCTCGCAGGCTTACGAGCTGAAGCATGTCAATTTCTGTTGCGGAGACGCTAGTCTCCGCAACAGAAATTTCCACAATAGATACATATTTGAGGTGGTATTTCTGCATCGTTCAGTGAACACATGCGTATTAACCTGTGTGATTAGAACGCAGCGTTTTGAACGAAGCAAAAATATTTGCGTCCAAAGCGCTGCTACTTTCTGATTGTGTGAACATAGCCTTAGAGACAAGATGCAAGTTCATGCAGGCGCCAGTACATGCACATAAAATCACAGTGATCAAGACTTTGAGAATTAAACAAATATCTCTACCTTCAGGGCAAGTGCTTGTGTTAGTGGATTGCACAGGACAGTAGAAACCTTCTGGACACACCGAACAGCTGGATTGTCCCAAATACTGTGAGAAGGTGCCTGCAGGACAGGGATGAGGAATATGGCTTCCCTGTGGACAGAAGTGACCAACAGGGCATGGGCCACCACTGCTGGCCACCTATGGAATAAATACATGATGAGTCTCAATAATAACAGCCTCTGCAATAATACAATATAAATGCACCATGGAGATAAATAAGAGGACATCACCTCAGGAGGATGAGGAGACACAGATGCTCTGGTACAATAGTAACCTTCATCACAGGGGCCACTTGGAGCTGTCAGTCCAGGTCTATCACAGAAGTATCCTGAAACCACAAATTGATATTTTAATATAAGAGATTGGTGTGAATTGGACTTGATACCATTCACCTTCTGCAATGGAAATTCCTCAACAAAATATACATTAAATTGTGCAGAGATATTTGAGATGTTGTGGATTCAGGGCAGCACGGTGGCTCAGTGGTTAGCACTGCAGCCTTGCAGAGCTGGAGTCCTGTGTTTAAATCCCACCAAGGACAACATCTGCAAGGAGTTTGTATGTTCTCCTCGTGTTTGCGTGGGTTTCCCCCGGGTTTTGCGGTTTCCTCCCACATTTCAAAGTCATACTGATAGGGAATTTAGATTGTGAGCCCCATCGGGGACAGTGCCGATAATGTGTGCAAACTGTAAAGTGCTGCGGAATATGTTGGCGCTATATAAATAAAGAGATTATTATTATTATTTAGCACAGTTTTCCACTCTTACATTGTAAAAACTGAAATCCAAATCCAAAATTAAAATCAGCAGCATAAATGGGGATGCTGGAAATTTCTTATCTGGATGGAAAAATCAGGGCAGGGGTGCAATAGAATTCACAATGCAACCTTTAAAAATGAATCCCACCACCAAAAGGAAAGAAACCGAAACAGCGGCGATAATTAAAAGGTATGGATAATACCGCCATATATTAGAGAAACCATATAAATGCCAGATAGGAGAAACCAATGTGCTATCCCCTACAAAAAGATACAGTGTTCTTGCACCCAAGTGGCTCCTTATAATCTTACGTGGCCCCTACATCTATAGTTACAGTCGTAAAGTCCAAACTCCAAGTCAGGTTCGCCTCCGAGAAGTTGCTTTATTAAGTTACAGCACACACAAAGACAGAGTAACATGAAACGTTTCGGCCGCATATGGCCTTCCTCACGCAATAAATGAACAAAGGTCTAGCCCTAATTACGGCCGTGTTTACAGTGATCCATAAAAACAGTTTACGTTTCCCTTTACCTGGTTCACAGAGCAAACAGGTGTCAGGTCCAACATTTCCTGAGCTGTTACTGTATGAACCAGAGGGGCAAGGATGAGGAACGACAGACCCAACTGGGCAATAATACCCTGACGGACACACATCTCCCAGAGTTCCCTGGTTTGGAGTTGATGTTTTCACAGAATGTCTACAGAAGTATCCTTCAGGGCAAAGACCAGTCACCTGCGTCTGTCCTAATGAGTCACAGTAATGTCCTGCAAAAAGAAAAACAACAAAAAATACAATATGTAAAAAGGTAATAGTGAGATTTACATAAAAGGAAGGAGCAATGCTATCAGCATTCAGATAGAAGTGTATTCACTGATCATAACCTGGGTCACAAGGCCGGCAGTCCTCTACTGGCGGCTTCCTCGGTGCGGATTGTACGAGCCTCTGGGACATGGGAACTGCTCTGGAGAGAATGTTCCTCCTGGACAGTAGAATCCGGGAGGACACTCTTTTCCTTCCAGGGATGAAGTCTTGTTGAGGCAGAAGAACCTGTGACAATGGAGGATGCACACAGGACATTAATCTCAGCACACGATTAATAAAAAACTACAGCCTGGGGTGTGTATGCAAGCAGGATCTTACCCTTCTGTGCAAGGTAGGCAAATACCCTGCCTTTCTATAGGGTTAAATGTTCCAGGAGGGCAGGGCTGAGGAGCAGAGGAGCCAACGGGGCAGAAATGTCCTCAAATGTAAAATGTCCACAGTAAATATTAAGATTTATACATTTACGGTACATGTGACATGCATGTGAGCAGTACCTGATGGGCAAGGACCTCCCATAGGGCTAACTGAGAAGAGTTGTGGCGATATAGCTGATAGCATACAATAGAAACCCTCAGAACATGGGCCAGTGGGTAGCACAAGGCCAAGCGAGTTGCAGTGATGTCCGGCAGCACATGCAGAACATTCAGCCTATGAGAAGGGACAAATGCATTTCATTTCTTACTAACATAATATATTTATTCATGGGAGATTGTTTTAACTTAGAGTTTCGCATGAGCACAGTTAGAAAATGTATCACAAGATAAAACTATTTCCATCTTACGTTTCCCAATTGTAACAGGCTTTATAAATCATTCCCATCATTATTATTTCCTACCTCTGAAAACAACTTTATTCTGGAGCTGAAGGTGCCGAGAGGACAAGGTGTGGGAGCCACACTGCCCCGAGGACAGAAGTGACCAGGTGGACAAGGACCAGTTGACCCTAATTATACAACAAGGCAATGATAATATACTGAAAAGGTAGGAAAGCTGCATCATGTTTTTTTAATCAAGTACTTTTTATTAAAGTATATATCCAGATTGTAACACAGTCTGACACAAACTCCAGACAGATATAAAATGTTCAAAGCAGATTAATACATTTTCCTCTAACATGAACTAACACCCTTACCCAGTAAAAGCTGCATCATCTTGATTTGAGCTGTGACCTTAAGTTATATCCAACATTACCTTTAATATCTTCTTCCTGATCCGGTAGCTGAGCTCCAGCTATACAATAATATCCCTCTGCACAGTCTCCGGTGACCGTGGTGGAGTTATAGAACGGGCAGTATTTGCCTCCATCACACAATCTGCAGCCAGAAACATCACCGAGGCCGAGATCTGAGCTGTAGGACCCTGGCTGACAAGGTTTCCAATCCAAGCTGGTCCCCTGTGGACAATAAAATCCTAAAACAGCAAAAATATTAACATCTTATTGAGGTCTACTTAAAGCATAATTTTATAGTTTATATATTGGTATAGTGTGTCTAAATATGTTATTAAATATATTGCATATTCCATACTGATCCTGAGTTAACTTCTGTATTATACTCCAGAGCTGCACTCACTATTCAGCTGGTGCAGTCACTGTGTGCATACATTGCATTACTGATCCTGTACTGATCCTGAGTTACATCCTGCATTAAACTCCAGAGCTGCACTCACTATTCTGTGTACATTCATTACTAGAGTTGAGCGATACTTTCCGATATTCAAAAATATCGGATCGGAATGGTATCGACGATATCCACAAAATATCGGCGATACCCGATACCGATACCGGAAATCCAATGTAAGTCTATGGGAACAAAATATCGGAATTAAAAAAAAAACATTCTTGGCTTGTTGGATAATTGTACATGAAGGAAAACAACAAAGAGTAATGTAGAATGTATTGGGGGAGGTTGAGGAGACATTAAAGGCATAGATGTTTAACCCAATCCAATGGAATAGCATTAATAATTTTTTTTTTAAAGACGTTCGGATTGACGAAGAAATTGACAATGTTGTTAACCTTTTTTCTATTTTGGCAAATATGTATGTTTCACAACTTCCATGCTCTTGACCTTTTTAACTTTTGCCACACTTTCACCTTCATAATCTTCAGCAGCATCATCTTTGTCATCTAATTATTCTTCATCTTCACCTTCTTTATCTTCTTCTTAAACTTCTTGATATTCATCTTTTTGTTAACATTACTCATATTGTTCTTATTAAACTATTATTCTTCTTCATATTCTACTTCTTCATCTTCTTCCTCTTCATCTTCTTCATCATATTCTTATTTGTGACAGAGATTCCTGTACTTGTAATCTGTAAAAGTATGAATTTCTCATCCTTCCGTTCTTGCTGTCACAAAAGATTTAAATTACAACAGTATTTGTCCGTGTTCAGTTTAGCCTGCAGCAGCAGGCATTTTCCAGGGGCACCACGAGGAGGAACGGACTCACCCCCATACACTGCTTAGTCTTCTTCTGCTTATAATTTACAGCATATATTTTGCTCTTCATTTTGGTCTTATTTTTCATGTTCTTCTGCTTTTTGATCTTCTGCTTATTGTTCTTCTGTCTCTTGTTCTGTATCTTGTAGTTTGTCTTAACCTTCTTTGTCCTGTTGGTGATCTTCTTCTGGGTAATCTTTTATTTCCTCTTTGTGATGGTGTTCAGGCTGGTTGGCTTGATGCTCGTCGTCCTTGGGGTTGTCATCTTCTTCGGGGTGGTCTTTACAGTTGTCTAACTTCCGAGAACCAGTTGACGGTACTGGAACCCGGACGGGTAGCAGAAGGTACAAGAGCCAATGCAAGTAACGAGGACCAGCTGACTGTGCTGGAACCCGGAGGGGCAGCAGAAGGAAAAGAGCCAATGGCACAACCGAGGACCAGCTGACGTTACTGGGACACGGTTACTAAGCAGGAGGTACCTGTGCTCAAAAGCACTACCAAGGACCAGCAGACATTGCTGGAACTCGGATACCGACATGGAGGCACCGAGGCCAAAGGCACTGCGGAGAACCAGCTGACGGTAGTGGAACCCGGACGGGTACCATAAGGCACCCATGAAAATGTAAGTTGACAGGCCGCAAGCTGTCCGCAGTTACCGAATCACACAGTCCTACAGTGGGTCCTTGTCCTATTGTCACAACGGAAACAGACTTTATTTAGATATCCCACAGCACACATAGGAATCACCTAAACTGCAGGCACCATAGAGTCGGCTAACCCGAATACAACACGACAGGACAACTTATTGGAGGCTAATTAACGTTGACACTGCCAGTAAACAGCTGTCGTGCTGTAACCAGGCTGGGCAGGAGTCAGTACCCGTGCCAATTACTTCCGAGCAACAACTGGCGGTGTTGGAGCCCAGGGATGAGAGGAGGACAGGGTGGAGGCAGCATGACTTTTTGGGGTACACACAGCAGGGGAACAGCTGACATTACTGAACCCCAGTAACACAGGAGCAAGTGTTGACTGTGCTAACAGCACTTCCGAGCGTTCCTTTATGTGCACTTTAGTAGGAGGTCGGCGTACCCCCCTGCTGCGGGAAGAACAAATTGAAGCCGTTGTTGCTTGGATGGCAGCCAATGCATCGACTTCAATTGCTTCCACCTCCTCTCAGGAACACAGCACTGTTGAGCAACCATCTGTCTCTTCACCGCCTGCCAAATTGCCCAGGCAGTCAGACAGTTCTGTACAGGATCCAGCCGAGTCTCTGCTTCTGTTCTCAGAATCTGTTGACTTGCAAACAGGGGCCCAGCCAAGCAGCATTCTGGAATGTGAAGAAGAGGGAGTATGCAGTGATGCGCAACAGCTGTGTCTCTCAGAATCTGAAGAGGCGGGTGAGCCAGTGCAGATGCTCAGCACACCGCAGAACGCATCTGATGATGATGAGACTCAGGTGCCAGTTTCTGTTGAGCATGGTGCTGGCCAGACCACCCAACAGCAGCAGGTTTTGGAAGAGGGTAGTGGAGATGATGAGGTCCAAGTCCCAACATGGCGTGAGGAACAGGAAGGTGGTGGGAGCAGCTCTGAGGAAGAGATTGCCCCAACGGTACAAACAGGAGGGAGAGTTAGGCTGCAGACTCCAGTTTGGAACCTGTTCGGAGCAGTTCTCTTCCAAAAGTCAAAATGGGCTCCCCCAGGACTTGCACTGCGTGGTACTTTTTTGACACACTTGCAGATGATATTTGCTATGTGAAATGCAAGCTGTGTAATCTAAAAGTAAAAACAGGTAAAAGTGTCAGTAACGTCAATACCAGTAATATTATTATTATTATAGATTTTAATAGCGCCATTTATTCCATGGCGCTTTACATGCGAAGAGGGGCAAATATAGACAATTACAGTAAACATGAGCAATACAAGGCACACACAAGTACAGAAGGAGAGAGGACCCAGCCCGCGAGGGCTCACAATCTACAGGGGTGGTTGAGGATACACTAGGAGAGGGAAGAGCTGATCGTGTGGTGGTTCAGTAGACTGATGATCATTGCAGGTTGTAGGCTTGTCGGAAGAGGTGGGAAATATGTGCAAACATGTGGGTACAAAGCATGTAGTTGAGTTACAAAGACACACTGGAGATGTAGGCCAACCTACAGCAGCACCTACATCTTCAGGTCGTGTCGGAGCCTCTTCCTCCAGCTGACACACAGCTGGTTCGGCTTTCTCACAGGATCGCCATGGAAGAACCTCGGTCAATGTTGTCCAGAGACAAAGTGTTATTCCACCCACAGCAGCAAGTTCCCTGTCATCCTCACACACCCAGGCCACAAAACAGCCATCGGTACCACAGGCATGGGATAAAAGACGGCCATACTCGGCAAACCATCCACGAGCACAGGCTCTGAATGCTGGCATTGCAAAACTCCTGTCCCTTGAAATGCTGTCATTCAGGCTGGTGGAGACTGACAGTTTCCGGAACTTAATGGCATTGGCAGTCCCACAATACAATGTGCCAAGCCAATTTTATTTCAGCAGGCAAGCAGTCCCTGGTCTGCAAAAGCATGTTGCGTGAAAAATTAAACATGCGCTACTAAACTTCGTCAGTAGCAATGTCCACCTGACCACCGCTACGTGGACCAGTACCCATGGCCAGGGAAGATACCTTTCCCTCACTGCCCATTGGGTCAATGTTGTGTAGCCGGGTACAGATCTTGCGAGTGGCGCTGTACGTGTTCAGCCAACTACAAGGATTGCAGGAATCAAGTCTGTACACATTGACTCCTCCTCCTACTCCAGTTCCTCAGAAACATTGCTGCAGGAGCCGTCACGGTCTACCTCCACATGGACCAGTGAACGCTTAATAATAATAATAATAATCTTTATTTATATAGCGCAAACAGATTCCGCTGCGCTTTACAGTTTAACAGTTTCAGAACACAAGTAATAAGTAACAACGTTAACAATAAAATAATTAAAGCAATAGAAGCCGCCCCTGCTCTTGAGAGCTTACAATTTACAATGAGGTGGGGGAGCTACAAAGTACAGGTGTTTATATACAATGGTCTATTTACAATGATGGTCCAGCCATTTTGAGGGAGTGAGGGATGGATGGAGATAGTGAATGGGCTACACACACACACTTACACATAGAATGACTTTGGGCCTGGGGTCCGATATATGACCGCTACTCTGAGGGAGAGGGGACGAAAGAGCATGATGGTGTGGACCTCAAAAGAAGGGAATGAGAGTGATGGAATTGGGGGGATGACCTGGAAAGTGCATTGTGGGGACAGGAGTATGCCGACTCCACCATCATGTCTGTTTGAGGGTCTCGGGGAATGTGAGAACTATAAGCCACCATAGGAAATGGCAGGAAGGGAAACCGTGTCAGAATCCTGAATCCAGGTTTCAGTCAGGGCCAACAGATGAAGAGAGTTGTTCAGAAAGTAGTTGTGCAGGAAGGTTAGCTTGTTGCATGCAGACCGTGGATTCCAGAGGGCACAGTTAAACGAAGGAGATGAGGGAGTGCAATTAATATTAATAAGATTATTATGGTTTCGATATGAGGTAGGGTAGGGATTGAGGTTGGGGGATGGTGGACCAGGGTTGGGGGAGATGTCCCCTGAAATCAATAGAAGTAGGAAGATAAAGAGCAGGTAGTTGTTGGTGTTGTAAGTTGGTTTTTTTCAGTGATGTGTTTCGGCTAGATGGGCTGAGGTTTCTCAGGAAGGTGATGAGTGCATGGGAACTGTACATGGGAGAGGGAAGTATGGAGGGGCTCATGTGTATGAGTCGTGATGAAGGGGGGATGGGGCGGTGTTTGTGGAAGGCAAGGGAACACAGGAGGATACAGTTAATGTACATAATTAAAAACATAACAAAAAACAAGAAACAAATATCCTAAAATAAAATTTAAAATATATTGCAAAACATGCATGAGGTTGTAATAATAATAATAAGGGTATTTGATAAACATAATATTTATGAAAATGTTTTGTTCAGGATTAAAAATATAGCAAAGTGTGGACTACCTTATTCCAGCCCTGATTAACTGTCATGAATAACTGCCGTTTACTCAATGCTTGTCTTCTATGATGCTTTGCTTTCTGTGATGCGTGCACCCCACTCATGCACCACACAACGCTTAGCTGTTGCGACCGATATGAGCACAGCCGTGGGCAAACGTCAACAGGTCGTCCTGAAATTAATTTCCATGGGGAATCTAAGCCACACAGCGCAGGAGCTCTGGAATGCCATGAAGCAGGAGAGCGACGTGTGGTTTTTGACAGCGAATCTCCAGCTAGGCTTGGTAGTGTGTGACAATGGCCGAAATCTGGTGGCAGCTCTGGGCCTTGTCAACCTCACTCACATACCATGTCTGGCACATGTGCTCAACTTGGTCGTGCAGAGTTTTTTGAGGGACTATACGGATATTGATGCACTGCTGCACAAGGTCCGCCTACAGTGCGCTCACTTGCGACGTTCCAGCATGGTCAGATCGCGCACTGCAGCTCTGCAACACAGATTTCGCCTTCCTGAACATCGCATCATATGTGACGTACCCACCAGGTGGAATTCCACGTTACATATGTTGGAGCAGTTGTGTGAGCAGCAGCCAGCAGTAATGGAGTATCAGCTGCATCAGGCGCAATCAACTCGCAATTTGCGCCGTTCACACTTCACCACTACTTAGTGGGCCTCTATAATAATAATATATAATAATATTTATTTATATAGCGCCAACAGATTCCGCAGCGCTTTACAGTTTAACAGTTTCAGAACAAAAGTCATAAGTAACAACGTTAACAATACAATAATTAAAGCAATATAAGCCGGCCCTGCTCGTGAGAGCTTACAATCTACAATGAGGTGGGGAGATACAAAGTACAGGTGCTTATATACAATGGTGTATTTACAATGATGGTCCAGCCATTTTGAGGAGTGAGGGATGGATGGATGGAGATAGTGAATGGGCTACACACACACACACACACACACACACACCACACACACACACAGATAGAATGACTTTGATTAATGAATGTGATAGGCCGCTCTGAACAAATGTGTTTAGAGGGAGCGCCTGAAACCATGCAAATTACGGATAGTCCTAATTTCTTGGGGTACAGCATTTCAGAGGATTGGCGCAGCGCGGGAGAAGTCTTGGAGTCGGGAGTGGGAGGTACGGATTAGTGCAGAGGTTAGTCCAAGGTCGTTTGCAGAGCGCAGCAGTCGGTTAGGCCGATAGATAGAAATGAGGGAGGAGATGTAGGGGGGTGCTGCACTGTGGAGAGCTTTATGGGTGAGAACAAGTACTTTGAATTGGATCCTATAATGGATGGGCAGCCAGTGTAAGGACTGGCGAAGGACTCTATGAAGGACATCTGCCACGTTTTGCGTGCGTTTGATGAGTCAACGCGGATGGCGAGTGCAGATGATGCACTAGTCAGCCTGACTGTCCCCCTTATCTGCCTGCTTGAAAAAACACTGCAAGCACTAAGGGATGAGGTTTTGGAAGAGGTGGAGGATGAGGAGTCACAAATTCCATCACCTTCTGGACAGTCAGCGCAACGTGGTTCCTCACAAAGGGCTGGGCAGGGCTCACTTTGTGAGGAGGATGAGGAGGAGTCAATGGAGGAAGACATCGCTCCAGAGGGAGGTACACAACGCTCTAGTCAGTATGTAGAGCGAGGGTGGGGTGATGCAGAGCAGGCAGAGATGACGCCTCTTGCAGGGGACAGCGTTTCTTGGCCAGTTGGAAGTCTGCAGCACATGGTTGATTTGATGCTGCAGTGCCTGAGAAACGACAGCCACATCACCCACATTCTCACCACGTCTGATTATTGGGTGTACACCCTCCTAGACCCTCGCTACCGGGACAACTTTCAAAGCCTCATCAGACCGTTGAACCGGGAGCGTAAAATGCGGGAGTAACAAGACACACTGCTGCAATTATTATTATACATTTATATAGCGCCATTTATTCCATGGCGCTTTACATATGACAAGGGAAAAATATAGACAGGTACAATAAAGATGTGCTGGACAAGGGACACACAAGTACAGAAGGAGAGAGGACCCTGCCCGCGAGGGCTCACAGTCTGCAGGGATGGGTGAGAATGCAATAGGAAAGGGTAGAGCTGGTCGTATGATGGTTGAGTACACTGAGGATCATTGCAGGTTGTAAGCTTGTCGGAATCCATAATGTTCTCCATTCCAGCCGAGAGCACTGCTGCTGCTACTGCTTTACAAAGCAGCTCTGTGCGTCGAGGCAGTGGAGACAGCTCTGCAACAAGAGGGAGCACAAGCAGCGCCTCTGCACAGGGCAAGACCAGTATGTTCCAAATGTGGCGAAGTTTTGTGGCAGCGCCACCAATGTCTACACCATCCGAGACGGCTCCAGTCAGCAGGAGGCAACGTTTACGTAAGATGGTGACAAACGACATGTCTTGCCCTCTCAGTGTACTCCCAGATGGCTCTTCCCCATTCAAGTTTTGAGTCTCTAAGCTGGATACATGGCCAGAGCTTAGCCAGTATGCATTGGAGGTGCTGGCTTGCCCTGCTGGCAGTGTATTATTGGAGCGCGTCTTTTGTGCTTCAGGTGGTGTACTAACAGACCGTCACATGCGACTATCCTCCGATAATGTAGACCGGCTTACTTTGCTGAAAATGAACAAGGCATGGATCACGCATGAATTTGCCTGTCCTGCTTCCGATTAAATAACTGGTTGGCAACGTTATACATGTATCCTGTTATGTTCATCTTTCTACCACCTGAACTGTACAGTCATGGCCAAAAGTTTTGATAATGACACAAATATGATATTTTCACATGATCTGCTGCCCTCTGGTTTTTATGTGTTTGACAGATTTTTTTTATCACAGACATAAACATAATTGCAAACATATGAGTAACAAAAGCTTATATTGACAGTTAGAATGAGTTAATGCAGCAAGTCTAATTTTGCAGTGTTGACCCTTCTTCTTCAGGACCTCTGCAATTCTCCCTGGCATGCTCTCAATCAACTTCTGGACCAAATCCTGGCTGATAGCAGTCCATTCTTGCACAATCAATGCTTTCATTTTGTCAGAATTTTTAATTTTTTTTTTGTCCACCCATCTCTTGATGATTGACCACAAGTTCTCAATGGGATTAAGATCTGGGGAGTTTCCAGCCCATGGACCCAAAATCTCTATGTTTTGTTCCCTGAGCCATTTTGTCACTCCATAACTTAGGCAAATCAAACTCACATCATGCCTCAAAAGCTGCAATGTTGGAAGTGCATAATGTGGGTTGAACTTTGACAACAGCTGCAGTGCGAATGTTTGCCTTCATTGTTCTTGGCTTTTAAATAAAAGCATACAAGTAAATATAATAATACCTGAAAACCTCAGACTACAGTGAACACTTCACACAACTGTTCAATAGCTGTGAAAGCCCTCTTGTGTAATTCTATATTCTTGCAACCAATGTATTGGATACGGATGAAGCATGTCACACTAATAGATTTTAGTAAATTTAAAATAGAATAAAGCAGCACCAATTTTAGAAAAATGACAAGGATGAGCCAGTGACAGACACTCAGCAGAGTACACGCAGCGGTGGTTGAAGTAAGTGGAGCGGGATCTACACTCCTACCAAAAATTTAAACCTCAGACTAGAGTGAACACTGAACACAACTGTTCACTTGCTGTGAAAGGCCTTTTTGTGGACTTCTATTATGTTTGCAAGCAATGTATTGTATTTTGATGGAAGAGCGTCACACTAATAGATTTTAGTAAATTTAAAATAGAATAAAGCAGCACCAATTTTAGAAAAATGACAAGGATGAGCCAGTGACAGACACTCAACAGAGTACACGCAGCGGTGGTTGAAGTAAGTGGAGCGGGATCTACACTCCTACCAAAAATTTAAACCTCAGACTAGAGTGAACACTGAACACAACTGTTCACTTGCTGTGAAAGGCCTTTTTGTGGACTTCTATTATGTTTGCAAGCAATGTATTGTATTTTGATGGAAGAGCGTCTCACATTAATAGATTTTAGTAAATTTAAAATAGAATAAAGCAGCACCAATTTTAGAAAAATGACAAGGATGAGCCAGTGACAGACGCTCAGCAGAGTACACGCAGCGGTGGTTGAAGTAAGTGGAGCGGGATCTACACTCCTACCAAAAATTTAAACCTCAGACTAGAGTGAACACTGAACACAACTGTTCACTTGCTGTGAAAGGCCTTTTTGTGGACTTCTATTATGTTTGCAAGCAATGTATTGTATTTTGATGGAAGAGCGTCTCACATTAATAGATTTTAGTAAATTTAAAATAGAATAAAGCAGCACCAATTTTAGAAAAATGACAAGGATGAGCCAGTGACAGACACTCAGCAGAGTACACGCAGCGGTGGTTGAAGTAAGTGGAGCGGGATCTACACTCCTACCAAAAATTTAAACCTCAGACTAGAGTGAACACTGAACACAACTGTTCACTTGCTGTGAAAGGCCTTTTTGTGGACTTCTATTATGTTTGCAAGCAATGTATTGTATTTTGATGGAAGAGCGTCACACTAATAGATTTTAGTAAATTTAAAATAGAATAAAGCAGCACCAATTTTAGAAAAATGACAAGGATGAGCCAGTGACAGACACTCAGCAGAGTACACGCAGCGGTGGTTGAAGTAAGTGGAGCGGGATCTACACTCCTACCAAAAATTTAAACCTCAGACTAGAGTGAACACTGAACACAACTGTCACTTGCTGTGAAAGGCCTTTTTGTGGACTTCTATTATGTTTGCAAGCAATGTATTGTATTTTGATGGAAGAGCGTCACACTAATAGATTTTAGTAAATTTAAAATAGAATAAAGCAGCACCAATTTTAGAAAAATGACAAGGATGAGCCAGTGACAGACACTCAGCAGAGTACACGCAGCGGTGGTTGAAGTAAGTGGAGCGGGATCTACACTCCTACCAAAAATTTAAACCTCAGACTAGAGTGAACACTGAACACAACTGTTCACTTGCTGTGAAAGGCCTTTTGTGGACTTCTATTATGTTTGCAAGCAATGTATTGTATTTTGATGGAAGAGCGTCTCACATTAATAGATTTTAGTAAATTTAAAATAGAATAAAGCAGCACCAATTTTAGAAAAATGACAAGGATGAGCCAGTGACAGACGCTCAGCAGAGTACACGCAGCGGTGGTTGAAGTAAGTGGAGCGGGATCTACACTCCTACCAAAAATTTAAACCTCAGACTAGAGTGAACACTGAACACAACTGTTCACTTGCTGTGAAAGGCCTTTTTGTGGACTTCTATTATGTTTGCAAGCAATGTATTGTATTTTGATGGAAGAGCGTCTCACATTAATAGATTTTAGTAAATTTAAAATAGAATAAAGCAGCACCAATTTTAGAAAAATGACAAGGATGAGCCAGTGACAGACGCTCAGCAGAGTACACGCAGCGGTGGTTGAAGTAAGTGGAGCGGGATCTACACTCCTACCAAAAATTTAAACCTCAGACTAGAGTGAACACTGAACACAACTGTTCACTTGCTGTGAAAGGCCTTTTTGTGGACTTCTATTATGTTTGCAAGCAATGTATTGTATTTTGATGGAAGAGCGTCTCACATTAATAGATTTTAGTAAATTTAAAATAGAATAAAGCAGCACCAATTTTAGAAAAATGACAAGGATGAGCCAGTGACAGACGCTCAGCAGAGTACACGCAGCGGTGGTTGAAGTAAGTGGAGCGGGATCTACACTCCTACCAAAAATTTAAACCTCAGACTAGAGTGAACACTGAACACAACTGTTCACTTGCTGTGAAAGGCCTTTTTGTGGACTTCTATTATGTTTGCAAGCAATGTATTGTATTTTGATGGAAGAGCGTCTCACATTAATAGATTTTAGTAAATTTAAAATAGAATAAAGCAGCACCAATTTTAGAAAAATGACAAGGATGAGCCAGTGACAGACGCTCAGCAGAGTACACGCAGCGGTGGTTGAAGTAAGTGGAGCGGGATCTACACTCCTACCAAAAATTTAAACCTCAGACTAGAGTGAACACTGAACACAACTGTTCACTTGCTGTGAAAGGCCTTTTTGTGGACTTCTATTATGTTTGCAAGCAATGTATTGTATTTTGATGGAAGAGCGTCTCACATTAATAGATTTTAGTAAATTTAAAATAGAATAAAGCAGCACCAATTTTAGAAAAATGACAAGGATGAGCCAGTGACAGACGACTCAGCAGAGTACACGCAGCGGTGGTTGAAGTAAGTGGAGCGGGATCTACACTCCTACCAAAAATTTAAACCTCAGACTAGAGTGAACACTGAACACAACTGTTCACTTGCTGTGAAAGGCCTTTTTGTGGACTTCTATTATGTTTGCAAGCAATGTATTGTATTTTGATGGAAGAGCGTCTCACATTAATAGATTTTAGTAAATTTAAAATAGAATAAAGCAGCACCAATTTTAGAAAAATGACAAGGATGAGCCAGTGACAGACACTCAGCAGAGTACACGCAGCGGTGGTTGAAGTAAGTGGAGCGGGATCTACACTCCTACCAAAAATTTAAACCTCAGACTAGAGTGAACACTGAACACAACTGTTCACTTGCTGTGAAAGGCCTTTTTGTGGACTTCTATTATGTTTGCAAGCAATGTATTGTATTTTGATGGAAGAGCGTCTCACATAATAGATTTTAGTAAATTTAAAATAGAATAAAGCAGCACCAATTTTAGAAAAATGACAAGGATGAGCCAGTGACAGACCTCAGCAGAGTACACGCAGCGGTGGTTGAAGTAAGTGGAGCGGGATCTACACTCCTACCAAAAATTTAAACCTCAGACTAGAGTGAACACTGAACACAACTGTTCACTTGCTGTGAAAGGCCTTTTTGTGGACTTCTATTATGTTTGCAAGCAATGTATTGTATTTTGATGGAAGAGCGTCACACTAATAGATTTTAGTAAATTTAAAATAGAATAAAGCAGCACCAATTTTAGAAAAATGACAAGGATGAGCCAGTGACAGACACTCAGCAGAGTACACGCAGCGGTGGTTGAAGTAAGTGGAGCGGGATCTACACTCCTACCAAAAATTTAAACCTCAGACTAGAGTGAACACTGAACACAACTGTTCACTTGCTGTGAAAGGCCTTTTTGTGGACTTCTATTATGTTTGCAAGCAATGTATTGTATTTTGATGGAAGAGCGTCACATTAATAGATTTTAGTAAATTTAAAATAGAATAAAGCAGCACCAATTTTAGAAAAATGACAAGGATGTAGCCAGTGACAGACGCTCAGCAGAGTACACGCAGCGGTGGTTGAAGTAAGTGGAGCGGGATCTACACTCCTACCAAAAATTTAAACCTCAGACTAGAGTGAACACTGAACACAACTGTTCACTTGCTGTGAAAGGCCTTTTTGTGGACTTCTATTATGTTTGCAAGCAATGTATTGTATTTGATGGAAGAGCGTCACACTAATAGATTTTAGTAAATTTAAAATAGAATAAAGCAGCACCAATTTTAGAAAAATGACAAGGATGAGCCAGTGACAGACGCTCAGCAGAGTACACGCAGCGGTGGTTGAAGTAAGTGGAGCGGGATCTACACTCCTACCAAAAATTTAAACCTCAGACTAGAGTGAACACTGAACACAACTGTTCACTTGCTGTGAAAGGCCTTTTTGTGGACTTCTATTATGTTTGCAAGCAATGTATTGTATTTTGATGGAAGAGCGTCACACTAATAGATTTTAGTAAATTTAAAATAGAATAAAGCAGCACCAATTTTAGAAAAATGACAAGGATGAGCCAGTGACAGACACTCAGCAGAGTACACTGCAGCGGTGGTTGAAGTAAGTGGAGCGGGATCTACACTCCTACCAAAAATTTAAACCTCAGACTAGAGTGAACACTGAACACAACTGTTCACTTGCTGTGAAAGGCCTTTTTGTGGACTTCTATTATGTTTGCAAGCAATGTATTGTATTTTGATGGAAGAGCATCACACTAATAGATTTTAGTAAATTTAAAATAGAATAAAGCAGCACCAATTTTAGAAAAATGACAAGGATGAGCCAGTGACAGACGCTCAGCAGAGTACACGCAGCGGTGGTTGAAGTAAGTGGAGCGGCAGAGTACACGCAGAGTACACGCAGCAGAGTACACGCAGCATTAGTTGAAGAAGTAACTGGAGCGTGATCTGCACTCAAAAAAAAAAAAACTCACAGACTGCAGTGAACACTGAAACACAACTGTTCACTATCTGTGAAAGGCTCCTTTGTGTACTTCTATAGTGTTTGCAAGCAATGTATTGTATCAGGATGGAAGCACGTCACACTCATACATTTTAGTTTTTTTCAATAGAATGGAGCAGAAACAATTTTAGAAAAATGACAAGGATGAGGCAGTGACACACGCTCAGCAGAATACACGCAGCATTAGTTGAAGAAGTAACTGGAGCGTGATCTGCATTTAAAAAAAAAAAAAAAATACCTCACAGACTGCAGTGAACACTGAAACACAACTGTTCACTATCTGTGAAAGGCTCCTTTCTGTACTTCTATAGTGTTTGCAACCAATGTATTGGATACGGATGGAAGCACGTCACACTATAATTTCAATTGAATGGAGCAGCAAGAATTACACTAAAGAAAAAAATAAGTCTGTGAGTGACACGTGCAGATGCCTACAAACAGCGTTGGATGCAGAGCAAACTGCAGCGTCACCTGCACGCACACACACACCTTGCAGAGCTGTGAAACAACACTGCAAGGCAAAAGGAAGCTTTACACAGCGGTTGGTAAACTAGCCTGCCTAAAGCACAGTACACAAAATCGCAATCTCTAACTGTCCCTCAGAGTCAGCAGAGCAGCGTTCTGTCCCTATCTGAATTCACAGCACAGTGACGCTAAACTGGCGGCGGCGCCTTTTATAGTGCATTCTGACATTATTTCAGCATCCAATCACAGCCATGCCATTAGTTAACATGACCGCAGCAGTACAGGATGTGCCCACACTTCTTAGGATTCCTCATTGGCTGACTAAAATCACATTGCCTCTCAAAGAATTATGGGAACTTCCGATTCCGGTATACGATATATGGAAAATATCGGAACCAAGTATCTAAAGTCCGATACAGCGAATATCGGCCGATACCCGATACTTGCGGTATCGGAATGCTCAACTCTATTCATTACATTAATGATCCTGTACTGATCCTGAGTTACATCCTGTATTATACCCCAGAGCTGCACTCACTATTCTGCTGGTACAGTCAATGAGTATACACATTACATTACTGATCCTGAAAACCTCCTGTAGATCTTTTATTATAAAAGTGAAATACATAACAATAATAACAGAAACAAAACAAATATACAAACCAGAAAATAATCCGTATACTGAACACTGGCCCAGCCGCTCATTCTCTCCTCACACTCATATTATATATATAGAATAACAACTGACATTAAATACTTACACCTTCTGGTCAGGTTACCAAACAAAATAATAACAAATAAATGAAATAAACAATAGCAAACAAAACTATATACATACATTTTTTTTTTCCATTTTTTTTTTTTAAATTTTAAATAAAATAACCATAAACTATACAAATATCAACCCCCGCACTGACCTGAGAGCTGGTCCTGCGTCTCATGCCTCAGTCCATGTCCAACGTCCACAGGCCAGATCAGGCAGTGCCAGTTTTCCCCCAAACACCCCGGTGTCCCATAGTCCCACAAGATAAACCCACCTCCCCCCTTTTCCCGCCACCCAACCTAACACCTACACCCAAATCTATACCTCTATATACAATATACAGAAAAACACTGCAATAAACACAAATCACAAAGCCCAAGTTCGGCACCTGCAGCCCTACATCACTGTATAATCAAACAAAACAAAAATCTACAGTGTCAGCAGCAGCCCACCACCAGGAAAGGAGATGACCAGACTAGGGCACACTAAAAGAAAAGCCCCTCCAGAGGAGAGCGGCCCTACGTGTGCCCAGTCTCTCATACTCCAGAGAGCGCACCTTCACCAGGTCACCGAGTATGGTTCTAAACACATCGTCCACTGGGAGGATTTTCCGTTGCGTCGAGACTAAACACCGTGCGTTCCACGTGTGATACCTAACTAATGCACTAACTAGAAATAAGGTGCAGCAGTCCCAACCACCAAGGTCTCTGAATGCTCCATAGGCCCATTCCGCATAGGAGAGACCGGCCAGCCAAGACCAGCCAATGGAGGTGCCCACCCTGTTGTACACCTCTGTGTTGAAGGGACAACGAAGCAGGAAATGGTCCATGCTTTCCAGCATGGTACCACAACGCTCCCAAGGACAATTCCTGTCCTCAGAGCTCCTACACTTCAGATTGTCCCTCACACACAGTTTCCCATGGAAGCAGCGCCAAGCCAAGTCCCAGAACTTCGAGGGGATCCTGATAGAATTCAAAAGATACAAACCCACCCCAAGATCCCGACTTGGGCAGTCCCTGAGTGCCAGAGGCCTCTGGAAATGGGTCAACAGAACCCTATTGTCAAGGAGTTTCCTTGGCAGAGTCCTGATCTCCCACATTCCCAGACCCCATCGGCAAATTACCTTCAGAACCAAGGTAGCGTAAGCCGGAAGATGTCCATGCGGTGTGCAAAGATCCTTCACTTGCCCTCCTGTCTCCCATTCCTGGAAGAGAGGCTGAAACCATCCCCTACAGGAGAATACCCACGGAGGAGCCCTCTCTTTCCAGAGGTTTGCAATATTGATCTTAATGAAGGTATCCACAAGGAATACAACAGGGTTTACCATACCCAACCCTCCTAGTCTCCTCGTACGGTAAGTAACCTCCCTCTTGACCAGGTTCAGTCTATTCCCCCATAAGGCTGTGTTTCCATGGTCAGGAAACACAGTGCTTTGGACGGAGCGGAAAGTTCGCTCCGCCCAAAGCCCCGCCCCCTACTGAACGCGCGGTGAATCCGGATGTGTTCGTGGAACACATCCGGAACACATCTGGAATGACAGCAGGGCTACATAGCCCTGTGTTATTTCCCTTGCGGCGACGCAGCGTCGCCGCAAGGGAATAGGACATGCTGCGGTCTAAAAAGACACGCCGCATGTCCGTAAACACAGGTCTTCCGCCTGCGTGTTTTAAAGCATAGTGGAGACGGGATTTCTTGAAATCCCCTCCACTATGCTGTAACATCTGGACGCTGCGTGTTTGACGCTGCGCCAGCGCACAGCGTCAAACACGCAGCTAATCCTGACTGTTTCCTGACCGTGGAAACATACCCTAATAGTTGAAAGAACAAACTGTAGACCCGAGTCCAGAGAGACTCCGGCAAGATGCACACACTGCCCAGATAAATCAGTAAAGGGAGCAGGTAAGTTTTGATCAGGTTTACCCTTTCCCTTAGGGTCAAAGACCAACCCTACCATTGGTTCACCTTCTGAGTGGCGATCTCTAGCCTGCTGTCCCAAATTTGCTTGGGGTAATCCGAAGGGCCAAATTCGATGCCAAGGACTTTTGCAGAGACTTTGGATCCTGGAAGGGTGTCCGGGAGATCAAAACCAGGATCTCCTCCCAGCCAGAGACTCTCACACTTATCCCGGTTGATCTTGGACCCGGATGCCTCAGAGTAGCGATCTACCTCTAACATCAGCCATCCTGCCTCCTCGTGAGAGGAAACAAAAACGGTGACATCATCAGCATACGCCACCACCTTCAGAGTGGCTTCCGGTGCTGCCCGGTCCATCCCGATCCTGCACAACGGTCCACGCTCCACCTTCCTAAGAAGTGGGTCAATCGCAAACACGTACAGCAGCGGGCCCAAGGGACAACCCTGGCGAACACCAGATCCAACCTCAAAAGAGCTGCCAATTCAACCGTTCACAAGTCGGAAACTCTCTGCCCCATCGTACAAGGTCTTAAGCCAATCAAAAACCCACCCGGCAGGCCATATCTCAGAAGGACAAACCAGAGGTACTCGTGATTTACCCGATCAAACGCTTTTGCCTGGTCCAGTGAAAGCATGTAACCCTTCCAGTGACCAGCCCTACCCTGCTCCACTGCCTCTCGACACAGAGCACAGCACTAAATGTGCTGCGGCCTGGAACAGAGCAATGCTGGACCTCTAAAAGGAGTCGGGGTGCAAATTTCACCAGCCGATTAAACAGCACCTTTGCCAGAACCTTCCTGTCTGCATTGAGAAGCGCTATGGGACGCCAATTCTCAATGCAAGATGGGTCCTTACCCTTTGACAAGATGATCAGGGCAGACCTCCTCATTGACTTCGGCAGAGCACCCGAGGAAAGACACTCATTGAATACCTCAGTCAAGAGGGGAACCAAAGCGTCCTTAAAGGTCTTATAGAATTCAGATGTTAAGCCATCTGGACCAGGTGATTTTTTGGGGGCAAGCCCTTCAATCGCCAACTTAACTTCCTCTTCTCTGATCATCTCTGTCAAAACGTCAAGAGAGGGGTCTACCCCTGGCTCGGGGATGGCTTCGACCAGGAAAGCCGACATCTCATCCCAATCAAGATCCCTCTTCCCAAGAGGTGCGAGTAGAAGGATCTGACGACCTCCAGGATCCCTGATCTGGATCGCCTCAGGGACCCCGCAGTGTCGACCAGTCCGGTAATCACTTTACTATTCACTGACATCTTGCAGATTCTGTAAGGGTCGGGCGAGCGGTACTTCCCGTAATCCCTCTCAAAAAGCAAAGATGCGTGTCTATCGTACTGACACCTCATAAGCAAAGATTTCACTCTGGAGATCTCCTCACGGCTACCTCCAGTTGAGACAAGATGCTCGAGTTTCCTCCTCAGACCCTGATACAGGCGGTACCTGCTCAGAGTTCTGAGAAGAATCTCGCAACCCTTTTCTTGAACATCTCCCACCACTCTGACTTACTACTACAAAGATCCAGTAAGGGTACCTAGCTCTGAAGAAAATCCTCAAAGGACTGTCTTATCTCCACTTCTTCCAAGAGAGACGAATTGAGCCTCCAAAAGCCTCTTCCCATCCGGAGGGTCTCTGTAACATTCAGAGAAAACAAAATTAAACAGTGGTCGGAGAACTCCACCTCAACAACAGACACTGCTGAAGAGACAGCTTCCTCCTTTAAATAAAACCTATCTATTCTGGACCTACAGTTACCTCTATGATAGGTCAACCCCTCGTGGCCTGGGGTGTGCCGGATGTGGACAACCATCAGACGAGCCTCACTAGCTATACTATTAAGGGCGACGCTATCATAAGTCAGCTTATCTCTGGAACCTCCTCTATCTCGGGGCCTCGTGACAGCATTGAAGTCCCCTCCAAAGACAACTTGCCGACTTGTAAAAAGGTAGGGCTTGATCCTCATAAAGAGACATTTCCAGTCCCACTTAGATTGGGGACCATAGATGTTAATGAGCCGGAGCTCTTGTCCCTTCATGAGGACATCTAAGATCAGGCACCTCCCCATTTCTAACTCAATAACCCGTCGGCATTCCACCAGTGCGGTAAAAAGGACCGCCACTCCGCTATACAACTCGGCCGCAAGAGACCAATAGGAGGGCCCGAGTCTCCAGTCCCGCTTAGCCTTAAACACGCCGGCCATGTTCGGCAGCCTGGTCTCTTGCAAAAAGAAAATGTCAGCTTCAACCCGGCTGAGAAAATCAAAGGCCGCAAATCTAGCTGTATTTGACTTTATGCTGGCGACATTAATGGACGCCAGCATCAACGGAGTGGGTACCGCCATCATTGCTGATTGAGTTAAATGGCTTTCTTCTTCACACTCCCCTTATTCTCCGCCTCAGAGGAGGAATCCTTCCCCTCTTTAATGACACAGAGGTGTCCATTCCCGCGTGTTTTTCCTGTTTATCGTCCTCGTCTCCGGACTCTGGTCCAATCCCTCCCTCCAAGGACCTTACATCCCTAGAAGAAGGAGACCCGGCAACCCCTGTAAGCCCTGCCGAAGCCGGAACCTCACCCTCAGATTTCTCCTCAGAGGAAGAGATGTTCTCAAGGGCTTGGAACCGGTTAGAAAGACCAACCAGAGGGGAGTCAGTTTTTCCTTCCTTAGGTACCTTGGTCAGAGCGGGAGAAGATGTTTTATCTCCCTTCTTTCTCTTCTTTTTGGTGCCGAGCTTACGCCTGTTCTCTAGCCACAGCCTATTATCCTCATCCATACTTTCATAATGGGAGGATTCCGAGGCAGTGGCGCTTTCCTCCCAGTGGATCCTCCTGATCTCCTCATCCAACTCATCATCCCTCGGGGCCTCAGCAGCAAGACTGGTGTCCAGGACAGGGGCCGCCCCAGTAGCTCGGGGCTCGCCCAGCTCCCTCTCCTGTCTGCGCTTGTCTAGAAACCTCAGCTGGGCAGGCGTCTTTTTATTGCTTTTCCTCCTTGGTCCCTCAGCTCCCTCACCCCTGCTAGTCCCTTCCCCAGCAGAATCAGCCTCACGGCTTTCTCCTACTGGAGTCACGACTGCATTAGCAAAGGAGCGAGGACAACGGCTGAATGGGTGACCTAAGTCACCACACAGGTGCCACCTAATCACAACACAAGAAGCAGCAAGATGGCCGACATCCCCACACAATTCACATTTCTGCACAGTGCAGTTTGCACTGAAGTGTGTGAGGTCGCCGACTTGTGACAGAGCTTCGGTTGCCCTTGTAGAGGACCTGGATACGATCCCTACCCAGGAAGGCAGATGATGGAATGTGGGCAACCGTACCACCTGAACGCTTAAGTTTTACCATAAACGTCCAGGCCCCTGACCAGATACCAAACTCATCACGGTTCTTCTTTGGCATCTCCACCACCTCTCCATATCGGCCAAGACACGTAATGATGTCATAGCAAGAAAGAGACTCGTTACAAGTTATCACGGTCACTTTCTTGACTTGGTTTTGGCGAGACACCACCTGAATGGCAAAGTCTCGCCAGCCGGACTCATTTTTTGGCAACTCATAATTCGACCAGAAGAGCTCAAGCCCCTCCGGCCGAACAAAGCTGACATCAAACTCAGGCGTGGAATAGGGATGTATTAAGGCATAGATGTCAATCGCCTTGAAGCCCATCTTCAGCAGGAGCTCCACAACCTTAGACCTTGGAGGACACGCATCATTGCCCCTCCACCGAAGACGGACCACATTCCTACGCACACTACCCGGCCCGGCTGTTGGGAGGGACCACACTGTATCCCCACCGTTTTGCTCTCGGAAGGCCCCGAGGCCATGCCTCTCTATCCAGAAGGATAGATCAACCTCTCGACCCTCTACCATTAGTGATCTCTCCCCCTTCATTAGAGCCTCCAGGAGACGCCGTTGCAACATGCCGTCTCCAGAGCCCGAAGACGAGGAGGATGCCCTACTACAGTGGCATAACTCCTCATGGGTTCTGCCACCACCGGGGGGGCAACCGGATCAGTGACCACATTGACACCAATAGTCTCACTATTAACCACCTCCATAACACCCTCACCCTCCACCAAACCAGCAGCCACACCACTAGAGAATTTTCCACATTCATACCCCCACCACATTCACTCCTGCTGGACCAGTGACAACAGGGGGTGACATTTTAACTTCCGCATCATCAGGCACAGGGGGCTCAGTCTCCTCCACATCACTGGAGGCAACCTCACCCCTGGTCTTGCGTGCACCCTCCGCATCATCAGTTGATATTTTCCGCTGCTTTATTGCTGGTATCAGGCGCCGCTGATCCTTAGCCGCTGTGAGGCGCCGCTGATCCTTTATATCAGGATCTTGTTGACCAGCCAACACAAAAAAGAACTTTGGGAGGATCGGTACTCGCAGCCCCGGCAACCCCCTCACACTGCCGCCGCTTCTCAACTAAGTGATCAGCGGCAACAACATTCAGGGGCGCCGAGGCTACCGGAACTGCCCCCGACACTGGGCCGCTCCCCCCTCCCACTGAGGAGTGCACCACAGTATCGTGGCATGACTGTCCTCACTGTGGTGAGGCCCTCACTGTCCAGCCCCTCGGCTGAAGCACCTGCTGCTACGTCCCCGCTACTACAAGCAGAGACAGAGCTCTGCGCCTCACTACCATGCTCTGTAATCTCCCCGCGCTTTTGCACCGGATCCACAGCAAAACCCAGGCTGGGCTGGGCACCAGGGCTTATACAGCGAGCTGACCCTGCAGCCGACTCAGGGGGTACAGGGAGGGGGGCATATACATAGCTTACCGCTTCCTGCAGCTTGGGCTTGGTGGTCTTTGCCTTTTTCCTCCGGCCCCCAGGTGCCTCCTCTGGTAAATCGTCACCAAGATGCAAATTCTGAAGGCACACTGGGGACTCCAGTAGCTTGATTCCGCCATTAGCGCCCCTCCCTGGGCGCTGTTGTCACTGTCCTCCCCAGAGTCAGCAGGACTGTGACCAGATGTTAATGTCGCCGGTCCTGCAGGGAGCTCGCTGCACGTTGCCTGTGGGTGACTTTGCAGGCTGCCAGGCGGGGCTTTCTGCTGGTCATCATCATCATCATCATCATCATCATCATCATCCACCTGGCTCTCAGGCTGCAGCCCCATCTGCCTTTGCTCTCTGTTATCAGCCATTTCTCTGAATCTGTCTTCATTTATTAGTTTTTCCTTAAAGGGACCACTCTTCTCTCTTATGAAGGCTTTTCTGACTTCCAGCTCATTAATTTCAAGCTTTAGTCTCTTTACCTCCGCCTGGAGCTGATTCTTCCTGGATCTGGAGGAACCTGCAGCATTGGCGCTTGTGCAGTGCAGCGCAGCGCAGCTCCTCCCGGAGCCTCCTGATGGTCTTGCTTGCTTCTTCATACTCACGGAGGTGGCTCATGACCCGGGAGGCATAAGTGGACACAGACTCCCGGGGTCTCTACAGCACCCAACCCTCCTCAGTGAGGTCGGCCTCACCTCCGTGAGCACTCAGCTTTCCTCCGGAAGGACCGCCATCTTGCACGTTGCTAGCAGGCTTCTCCTCCATGTTGGAAGCCTTGCGGCTTCTCTGGGTTTCTGCAGACTTGGGAGGCGTAGGAGCCACATTGCTGCGACTCCTGGTAGAGCGTCTCACCCCCAAGTCCTCTGATGTGCAGGCCGGTTGCTGGTTTCTTCTGCCCCCCGCCGGCCTGGCCCGGGAAACAAAAGCCTGGGACTTGGCTCCTTCACTCATCCCAGGAAACCCACTCCTCCCTGGGTAGGAGAGAGCAGGTCCCTGGGTGGAGAGGTGGTGGTTCTCTGGAGGTCAGGAGCACACAGCAGGATCATTGTCGACCGCACCCACAATCACCAGAATGAGCAGCAGCTGAACAGAGCTGCACTCACTATTCTGCTGATGCAGTCACTGAGTACATACATAACTAATCCTGTACTGATCCTGAGTTATATCCTGTATTATACCCCAGAGCTGCACTCACTATTCTGCTGATGAACTCACTGTATACAAACATTACTAATCCTGTACTGATCCTGAGTTATATCCTGTATTATACCCCAGAGCTGCACTCACTATTCTGTTGGTGCAGTCACTGTATACAAACATTACTAATCCTGTACTCATCCTGAGTTACCTCCAGTATTATACCCCAGAGCTTCACTTACTATTCTGCTGGTGCAGTCACTATGTACATACATTACATTACAGTTCCTGAGTTACATACTGTATTATACTCCAGAGCTGCACTCACTATTCTCCTGATCATGATTTTCATCTTACCTCTAGGACATGGCTGAGGGCTCATTCCTGGAACACAGTATTTACCAGCTGGACAAACATCACACTCAGTGGCTCCGCTCTGCATCACGTAAGAGCCAGGAGAGCACAAGATAGGAGCAGATGATCCAGATAGGCAAAAGTGTCCTGGGGGGCAAAGGCCTCCTGACAGACTATCCACTGGTGTTGATATTTCAGCTCCACCTGAACAGTAATGCCTGAAATTGAAAGAAAATGAAACCCAATATATCTGTTGCTTCATTGGGGGGCACAGAAAACCATGAGTGTAATTCTTAGTGTCAGCCTCCTGGTGGCAGCAGCATACATCCAGGGTTTCCTGTGTCCTCCAATGAAGGCTCTGAGAAAGGGCTGTTATGGCAAGTACCAAAAAAACCTCTTTTTACAACTCATAACATACATCTGCAGTGTATTTCAGGAGCAGCATATTGTATGCAGAACATGAGTACTTTGAAGGGCCCAAACATGGTAGGGGCAATACTGCAAGAAGTTCATTTACTTAAGTAATTCTGATGACAGCAGACACTTGACAAACTTTCTACTATGGATTTTCTGCAGCATCTTTTTGTCGAAGTACAGAAGGAAATCCACATCAAAATCTGCACATTGCACACGTATTTGTCATGGATATTTATTTGGATTTGCAGCACATTTTAACCTATGAATTGCAAAGGATAAATCTGCAGTGAATATTCAGAACAATAAATAGCATAGATGACATTTGCTAAAATCTTGCACTTTTTGCTGCTCCTGTAATACAATACAAGATTTTCTCTTACAAAAAAAGATTACAGCATATCTGCTGATGTAACCATACTATAGGAGACAGAAAAGAAGTAGCAAACTCACCCTGGAGCACACAGCCCTGACGGAAAGCTAAGACCGGAACTATTGCAAAATTTCCCCCAGGACAAGGCCTGCAGTCGTGTCTATTTCCCAGACCTTTTGCGTCTGTCCAGGTGCCGGCAGGACAGGGCTGTGGTAATCGTGTCCCTAGTAATAATATACAGAACTCATAATAAAATGTGTCATTTTTAGATAGTATGTGTATTACCCAACATGATCCAAACCTTCTAGGCAATAATGTCCTGGAGGGCAAATGTCACCAGAAAGCCCATCCTGTGGATATTCATCTGCCGCCCCTTCCTTACACCAGTACCCAGAGGAACAGTTCCCTACAAGACATGTTACAATATGAGGTATAGACTGTATGTATACAACAATGGTGACTTTATGGTGATGATTCACTTAATATAGAACTTTACCTGTAGGAGCTGCTTGTCCAGATCCCTTACAAAATTTCCCTGGTGGACACAGTAGACAATCCTCGATGCGGGACAGACCGCGTCTGGGTCCATAGGATCCTTCTGGACAACTATGCTGAGTACCAAACTGTGTACCCAAAGGGCAAAAATATCCTTGCGGGCAAATGAACTGTGTGTAGTCACTGACAGGCAGCTCCGTCCGCTCACAGAAGAATCCTGGGGTACACAGCAAAGAGGACACAAACTAGAAAATGTTTTGCATGCTTTAAAAAATAAACCAAAAAAACTCTATAACTTTCTTATTTACTATGTGTTTTGATTTCTCATTCCTTTTCAAAATAATAGTTTATAAAATCGTATGCTGTCAGTGAACGACAATACTCACAGTAAACAGGCTGGTCCAACCATCACCTGAGAGGTGGATACATTTATATCTGGTCTAAACAATGCTTTGTGAGCTAAATACATCAGATGCAGTTTTACAAATCTCTGATGCTTTGTCACAATGCATCACTCCGGAATCAAGGCTGTTTACCTGTCTGATAAATTGTATACATTTCTCAAGATTTGCTGCCTCTGAAAATAAATAGTGTTCAACGACAGCAATCAGAGATCTCTAACATGTTGATACACTGAAACAATGCATAATTGAAAGTTTGCAGAATTTATAATAATTTTATATCATATGGAAGACAGGTGGTGCAAAATTTTGGGAAAAATCCAGATTATCGTCTCAAGCAGCTATATTCTGCAGATCTATGGCTTACAGGGATTATCCAGGAATTTTCTATTTATCTGATAAAAATATCTGACCAGTTGGGGTACGATACTGGCATCCCACACTCCGCAAGACAGCACTTCCAACTACCATTGGCACCAGGAACATTTGATCAGTGGATGTGCAGGATGTCGCAACATCAGAGATCAGATATTGATGACACCTATCCTATCGATAAGAAATCAATAAAAAAAAGTCCTGGACACCCCCTTTAAGCGTTATGGCCTCCATATCTGTTTCCTGGGTTTAGGTCTACCTGCTTCACAGATCTGGCATGTGGTTTGCTTTTCCGCATTTTGGTAAAATCCAGAATCACAAGGTAAAGGCTTTGAGCTCCCTGCTGTACATCGATGCCCTGAGGGACATGGTAAACTATCAGGCTGTGTCTGCCCTTCAGGACAATAATAACCTGCAAAAATAGATGAACATGAGATCTGGTGCACCAAGAAAACTATTATAAAGACAAAACAAAGCAGCAAGAAACAGGACAAGGACGTTACAAATGGTGTAAAAGACATCAGATCTTATCTTTTCTTTGGATGGTACCTTCTGGGCACTGCCCTGTGGGGGACATGATGCCAGACTCCTTGCAGTACAGCCCCGGAGGACATGGCTTACATTCAGAGACACTTCCTAAACTGTAAACTGCTGAAAATGTGCCTGCCGGACAGAGCTGTGGATGATGGGAACCATTCGCTACAAGTACAAAAAAAGATGATAAACAGACAGACGAGGGACTGGGAAGAAAAATAGTAGAAACTGATGGACCTACGACAAAATGCCCCAGGAGGACAGATATTTCCCTGCAGGGCATCAGTGGGTTTGGAAGTCTTGGTTCTACCCGTGCAATAGAAACCAGAGGAACATTCACCAGATGGAGCAGCAAGGCCTGGAATATGGCACAAAGTAAGGAAAAGTCATAATAACAGCATGGATAAAATATTATTGCAAGCATAAACTGAATTAATAATTTTTTCAAAGACTTGTTCGAGGATTGCTCAGGATCGGTGATGTAGTACATGCAGAGCTATGTGGAGAGAAAACTAGAAACAGCTGGACATTGCCTCCGTCAGTAATGATTCTGATTACTTCACTTCCCATCAAGTTTTGATATCATTCTCTGGTTGACTAGGTGAGACAGAGGGTCCTTCATGCTGTGGGCGCCTAGGTGAGACGGAGGGTACTTCATGCTGTGGGTGCCTAGTTGAGACAGAGGGTCCTTCATTCTCCGGATGACTGGGTGAGACGGAGGGCGGCTCATGCTGTGGGTGACTAGATGACACGGAGGGTGGCTTATGCTGTGGCTGACTAGATGACACGGAGGGTAGTTCATGCTGTAGGTGACTAGGTGGCCACATGCAGTACAATGTATTAGGTGAGACGGAGGGTCCTTCATGCTGTGGGTGACTAGGTGAGACAGAGTCCTTCTTGCTGTGGGTGACTAGGTGAGATGGAGGGTGGCTCATGCTGTGGCGGAATAGGTTAGACAGGGGGCACTTCATTCTCTGGGTGACTAGGTGAGACGGAGGGTGGCTCATGCCGTGGGTGCCTAGGTGAGACGGAGAGTCCATCATTCTCTGGGCGACGAGGTGAAACAGAGTGTCCTTCATGCTGTGGGTGCCTGTGGGAGACGGATTGTCCTTCATTCTCTGGGTGACTAGGTGAGATGGAGGGCCCTTCATTCTTTGGGTGATTCGGAGGGCGGCTCATGCTGTGGGTGACTAGATGAGACGGAGGGTTGGCTCATGCTGTGGTGACTTGATAAGAGGGAGGGTGGTTCATGCTGTAGGTGACTAGGTGGCCACATGCAATACAAACTATTTATTATTATTATTTATTTATATAGCGCCATTAATTCCATGGTGCTGTACATGAGAAGGGGTTACATACAAAGTTATAGATATCGTTTACAGTGAACAAATTTACAATGACAGACTGGTACAGAGGGGAGAGGACCCTGTCCTTGTGGACTTACGTTCGATAATGATGGCCTCCAGCATAAAGGGTGTGGCCAATGAAAAAAAAAAAAACCTTTATATGAGTTTACAATAAAATATAAACTACTTCTTTATAGACTTTTAATAAAAAAAGGTCCCAAACTCAAGAAATCAATAGACTCCGCTCAGATACACTTTAGCTTTGTTCTCCACTCAGTAGACTGTTTTCTATGTCTGCCTCTCATTGGTGCTATGTGTGAAGAGGACTGGATTATAGGTTTATTTTAATGGCTATGTTTTTCTTTCACATAAGCATTTTTCTCACCCGCAGTCTCACAGTAAAACCCAGGAGGACAGGGTATCGGCTCAGTGGCGCCCTCCGGACAGTAAAAGCTAGGCAGGCACTTTCCTCCAGTGGAGGTGGCAGGACACAAGCAGTTGGCACTGGTGTAATTATCCAGATCAAATGGCTGCGGAGTCCAAGCAGCAAAAACACAAAACCAACCTAAAGAGAAGTAGACACAACACATTGTACATATCTCCCAATATTCCTTGCAGTACAGATGTACCAGTGCTGACAGGGCTCAAGGTGAAAGTATCCGCAGTGATCCTATTCCTACAGCTTTATGTAGTCACTAATGTAATTGGAAGTACATGAGGAACAGCAGTCAGCCCTTACTTTACTTACAGGTTATGGATGAACGTATCCATATGTTAGTGGCTACCTTTACTTAAAGTTTCATTGCTGAATACAGGTGGTTTGCAGCTTGCTCATAGTTACAGAGTTTTTATTTGTGATCTTGTCCCCCCCCCCAGTTATACATGCTGGATGTGATGTTTCTCTTCACTAGATTTCATGTATCAGCACAGCTTAATTTTTGGACTAATTTCCTCTTCTACAACTCATGAAGAATCAAGTGCTTTTCTCTGCATCTACAACCAAAGTGAGTTGCCATCATGTATTGCGCGAATGCTTCCCCTATGTCCCTCTCTGCAATGTACAACATCCTAACAATCTCTAACATAAGAGAAGGGGAGAGGAGAGCATACGTCAGCGGCTGGAGCAGACAGATTCGTGTCTGCTAAATAGACAAAGGACTTACACACTCTGCAGAAGCAAAATGGTAGGAAATTTACACTCACCGGGATCACACTTTCCAGATACAGCACTCAGTCCTTCTGCCCCACAGTAATGCCCTGAGATACAAGGCAGACAGCTATCGATACTGTGTGACCGAGGATCAGGATTATAGTAGCCACGAGGACAGGGGAACTGACAGGAGTGTTGGGTTCCTGAAATTTTCCACAAAGATCACTGTATTAGTATTAAGGCATGAACATTTTCAGTTTTATTCAATTTATCCACACATTACAAGTTAGCAACTTTCTAATATATGTTGTTTTCCATTATCTTCTAATTTCAAGAACTCTGCTTGCAATCAGTAAATGTAATCCATTAATTATCTAAGCAGTCTAAAAAACTGGCCACACTGTGAAGATCTTACAAGACAGGGCACTGATACACTGTAATGAGCCATGAATCTGACCAGGACTGGTTAGGTACTTTTTTTGCTATTAGATTAACTTGATGTGAATAAGATTGCTTCTATTCACTGATGTAAAGTAAATAAAGTAAAAATGATTGGAAACTGTAAGGAGGGAATCTATCAAAGCTTTTTTTCACCAGGTTCCTGTTGGGAAAAGAAAGCAAACCAAAAAAACAGGGATTTTTGTGTGTACTTTACCGTAAAATATTTTTCTCCAAGCCAATCATTGGGGGACAAAAGACCATGGATGTTATGCTGCTGCCACTAGGAGGACACCAAGCAAATACAACTCCTCCTCCACAGTATACACCCTCTGCTGGTGCCAAAGCAGTAGAAGCTCATAAATAGCAAACAGAAATGTAACATGTCAAAAACAAGAAACATCCACAAGCCAACAGGCTAACAGGGTGGGTGCTGTGTCCCCCAATGATTGGCTCGGGAAAAAAGGATTTTACGGTGAGTACATACTGTTTCTCCTTCACCTCTTTGGGGGACACAGGACCATGGAACGTCCCAAAGCAGTCCCTCGGTGGGAAACAGCACAAGAGCTGAAACCTCGTGTACCAAACGATTAAATCTGGCCTACAGCTGTGATACTGCCAATTGCAGAATCTGTCTGCCAAGGGCCGCATCTGAAGAGGTTTGAGAATGAATGTTGTAATGCTTAGCAAACGTGTGAAGGCTAATTTGAGACGCTTAGTTAGAGGTACGTTCACATTAGGTCAGGGACTCACCAGAATTGAGACCACCTTGACGATGGTTGTTGGGCTTTAAAATGTTTGGCCAAATGTTTATACTAAGCGTCTCAAATTTTTCCTTATACTCCAAAGCCATATTTCTATTCAAAATTTCATGTATTCTATGTTGTCATGCTTCAGTATGCTTGAGTGCAGCCTTTTTTCGTATGTTTTACATGGGGGTAGCTCCCCTTGGTTTGCACCTAGTTCACATTAGTCTGGATGTGCCAGTCAGGTTTTTTTGTCTTTTGAATGTTAGCTTA
Organism: Oophaga sylvatica; assembly: GCA_033576555.1. Lineage (NCBI taxonomy): Eukaryota > Metazoa > Chordata > Amphibia > Anura > Dendrobatidae > Oophaga > Oophaga sylvatica. Next base: position 390,854,292 of record JARQOD010000003.1, read on the forward strand.
CTGACCGAGCACTCCGCCCGCACCAGGTGGTGATTTTAATTACACCAGGTCCCTACTTTACCCATAAATGCAGGCATTACTGACAGAGGTGCATATTCACCCAGAAATTCAGATATCAGCCTAATAGAGGTATGTTCACATTAGGTCAGGGACTCACCAGAATTGAGACAACCTTGACGATGTTTGGTGGGTAGTGTTGAGCATTCCGATACTGCAAATATTGGGTATCGGCCGATATTGGCTGTATCGGAATTCCGATTCCGAGTACCGATATTTTCATCATATCGGATACCGGAATCGGAATGTCACTGTCACTGTCAGTGTCCGTCGGTCGGGTCTGTCAGGAGTCAGCGGCACTTACCCGGCAGAAGATCTCCGGCGGTCACATCCCGGACTGCTTAATGGCCGCCATCCTCTTCTCCCTGGCGGTCACATGCAGTTTCTCGCGATAACTGCAGTGACTGCTGGGTAATCGCGGCCGTAAAGCAGTCCGATGACGTCACCGCCGGGGAAGCAGGTAAGCAGCTGTGCTGCGCCGGGATGTCAGGCTCTGCCTGTCTGTCACGCTATATAGCAGATATATATATGTGATGACAGTAATCTATATCAAAAGGGCAACATACTATATAACATGCGCATAGATATATGATAACATAGAATTACCTGACAGAATGTCCAGTGGGTCAATACGGAATCCGTTATACGCTGTCTCCGGCTAGAGGGTGACCGGGGTCTATGCTGACCCTAAACTGGGGTCCTAACTAATCCCTCTACCTGGAGGTACTGTTAAAGGTACAGAGGTCCAGGCCACCAGCGTAAACCCTGTCTCCTATCAATCCCTGCCAACTGTAATCTAGTCCTAAGAAGGACCCTGATTACCACCAAAGGGAATGAACAGGTAACGGTTAATGAACAGAAAGACATACAAGAAAGACAAGAAATAAAGTAAATAAAGTCTTACATACAACACTCACACACAGTAGGAACACCTAAGGTCTCAGAGATAAACTATAAGCTATAAGAGTAAAAACAACTAAGGAGCTCTTAGCTTAAGTATTCTCAGAACCGATCCAGTCTGCTAGACTACATGAAGGCTTTCACCGGCATCTAACACCCAGACTGGCAGGGATATAAAGGAAGCTAATTAGAACATAATCAAAAGCAGCCGGGCGAGGCTGGACCTAGTCTTAGCAAAGAGCTAGGTAAAATTAACTCTCTCATTACCAAACACAAAGTAACAGCAACTCAGCTGCGAGAAGTCAGAATGTGCAATCGCGACGATCCTCGTGGCGATGCACCCATGACAGTACCCCCCCTTCTACGAGGGGCCTCCGGACCCTCAGGGCCAGGTCTGCCCGGGTAAGTTGTGTGGAAGGTCCGAACCAATCGATCTGCGTTAACCTCCGACGCAGGGACCCACGTCCTCTCCTCAGGACCATACCCCTTCCAATGAACCAGGTACTGAAGGGACCGACGAATGAGACATGAGTCAATGATTTTCGACCCATGAAATTCCACGTTATCATTGACCACCACTGAAGGAGGAGGTAGAGGTGACGGTATGACTGGTGCCACATACTTTTTAAGTAATGACTTGTGAAACACATTATGAATTTTAAACATAGGAGGGAGGTCCAGACGAAATGCCACAGGATTAATTATGGAACTGATCCTGTACGGCCCGATGAATCTGGGACCCAACCTCCAGGAGGAAACTTTAAGTTTTAAATTCCTGGTAGACAACCAAACCAGATCGTTCACCTTCAGATCTAGACCAGAAACTCTCCCCCTATCAGCCATCCGTTTGTAACGGTTCCCCGTAACCTTCAGTCTTAACCGATCTGGAACTATCAGTCTCCCTGAAAGTCCCACAGGGGCGTCCCCCTGAGCCCCCAAAACCTCCCCCTCAAGCTCAGAGCATACAGCTGACACTACAACTCCCTCCTGAGGAATAGGAACCGGATCATCCGTACTCCCGGCCCCTGGGAAAGTACGAGATAAGGCATCAGGAAGCAACTTTATTGAGCAGTCATATGCGCGATGAGGAGGTAACTCTTTACACCCCTCCTCTGAGAACATCTCCCCAAAGTCCTCCAGAAAAGGAGACAAAGTCCTAGGCACAACCGCACCGATGACCGTGCTCATGCAGTTATTCCTGCAAAATTCACCCCACTGGCTTATCTTTCCAGATTGCCAATCAATCACTGGGTTATGTTTAGCCAACCAAGGAAGTCCCAACACAATAGGAGTAGGTAGACCCTCCAACACATAACAAGACAATTGCTCTTTATGTATTGCCCCTACTCGAAGATCTATGTTATGAACAGCTTGTACCAAGCTACCTTGACCGAGAGGTCTAGAATCAATAGAGACTATAGGGACCGGTTTGGCCAATACACTCAGTTGCATACCATGCACCTGGGCAAACCGAGCGTCCACCAGATTAGCCCCGGACCCACTATCAAGAAAAAAAGAAATCCTCTCAGTTCTAGTACCAATCACCACCTCCGCAGGCACGAGAAACTGAGAGGGATTTGGGGACGAAATACACACTCCCAGGTTAACTCCTTTGCTCAAAGAGGCCCGGGATGGACACCCCCCAACAAAATGTCCCTCTCTCCCGCAAAAGAAACACCTTCTAGTCTTGCGGCGCACCGCCGATTCTCTCCTACAAAAAGATGTCCCTCCCAACTGCATGGGTTCCTCAGAACAGACCAGGGGAACCTCAGTATAAGGGACTTTAGTAGTAGGCGGAGTCATCACGGGAGGCGGAGTTACCTCGCGTCTTCCCCGAATTCGTCTATCAATGCGAATTGCTAGGGCCATAGCAGCCTCCAGTGATGGAGGAGAATCAAACTGAGCCAACACATCTTTTAATTTGTCAGACAACCCTTGACAAAACTGGCTCCTTTTAGCTGGGTCATTCCACTGAGTATCTGTTGCCCATCTACGGAACTCAGAAGAATATTCCTCCGCTGGACGATTTCCTTGCCGTATTTTACGTAACTTTGTTTCAGCAAGGGAAACTCGATCCGGATCATCATATACCAGACCCAGGGCAGTAAAAAATCGATCCACTGACTGGAGATCTGGGGAGCCTGGAGGAATAGAGAACGCCCAAGATTGAGGGTCCCCTTGTAAGAGCGAGATAACAATTCCCACCCTCTGCTCTTCACTCCCAAATGACCGAGGCCGCAGACGAAAGTACAATTTACATGCCTCCCGGAAAGTAAAAAATTTGTCCCGCCCACCAGTGAACCTGTCCGGGAGAGCAACCTTAGGTTCAGATCTGGTTTGCTCCGGGGGGGACAAAACCTTGGACTTAATGTCTGCAAACTCCATGGACAACCCCTGCAACTGCCGGGCCAGCTGGGCTACTGGATCCATGACAGCTGGGGAGAATCTTTAGTATGGCCGGTGAAAATGTCACGCTTATAGCAGATATATATATGTGATGACAGTAATCTATATCAAAAGGGCAACATACTATATAACATGCGCATAGTATATGATAACATAGATTTACCTGACAGAAAGTCCAGTGGGTCAGAACGGAATCCGTTATACGCTGTCTCTGGCTAGAGGGTGACCGGGGTCTAAGCTGACCCTAACTGGGGTCTTAACTAATCCCTCACCTGGAGGTACTGTTAAAGGTACAGAGGTCCAGGCCACCAGCGTAAACCCTGTCTCCTATCAATCCCTGCCAACTGAAATTTCTAGTCCTAAGAAGGACCCTGATTACCACCAAAGGGAATGAACAGGTAATGGTTAATGAACAGAAAGACATACAAGAAAGACAAGAAATAAAGTCTTACATAAACACTCACACACAGTAGGAACACCTAAGGTCTCAGAGATAAACTATAAGCTATAAGAGTAAAAACAACTAAGGAGCTCTTAACTTAAGTATTCTCAGAACCGATCCAGTCTGCTAGACTACATGAAGGCTTTCACCGGCATCTAACACCCAGACTGGCAGGGATATAAAGGAAGCTAATTAGAACATAATCAAAAGCAGCCAGGCGAGGCTGGACCTAGTCTTAGCAAAGAGCTAGGTAAAATTAACTCTCTCATTACCAAACACAAAGTAACAGCAACTCAGCTGCGAGAAGTCAGAATGTGCAATCGCGACGATCCTCGTGGCGATGCACCCATGACACTGTCATTCCGATGTAGCAGAGCTGGATCGTCGTGGGACAGTCGTTACTATGGACTGCGTCGGACAGGTGGTATACTGTTGGTTTGTTTTTTTTCTTTTTTTACAGGAGATCGATGGCGTCGCAGGAATGAGAGAGTAATAAAAGAAATGAAAACTGTGTTGTCTCTTTTATTTCATTAAAAGACTTTTTTCTTGCTGTGTCTTTTTTTAAACATTTAAAAACTTTGGGATTAATAATGGATCGGTGTCTTATTGTCGCCTCTCCATTATTAACCGGGCTTATTGTCACTGTGCAATCAACGGTGACATTAACCCCTTATTACCCCGCTTGCCACCGCTACAGGGCAAGTGGGAAGAGCCGGGTAAAGTGCCACAATTAGCACATCTTTTGATGCGCCAAATGTGGGGCTGCTGTAGCCTGGTATTATCAGGCTGTTGAGGGCCAAAATCCATGGGCCTTGACAGTCTTTTAATACCAGGCCGCAGCAGTCTGCATTTTACTTGGCTGGTTAACAAAAATAGGGGGACCCCTACGCCGTTTTTTTTTTCTAGGGGATCCCCTATTTTTGTTAACCAGCCAAGCTAAGCAGACTGCTGTGGCCTGGTATTATCAGGCTGGCAAGGTCCATGGATATTGGATCCTTACCAGCCTGAAAAACCAGGCCTCAGCGGTCTGCTTCATCTGGCTGGTTAACAAAAATAGGGGGGACCCCACGCCAATTTTTTTCGAGGGGATCCCCTATTTTTGTTAATCAGCCAAGATATGCAGACTGCTGTGGCCTGGTATTATCAGGCTGGCAAGGTCCATGGATCTTGGCTCCTTAACAGCCTGAAAATCCAGGCCTCAGCGGTCTGCTTCATCTGGCTGGTTACAAAAATAGGGGGACCCCACGCCAATTTTTTTCGAGGGGATCCCCTATTTTTGTTAATCAGCCAAGATATGCAGACTGCTGTGGCCTGGTATTATCAGGCTGGCAAGGTCCATGGATCTTGGCTCCTTAACAGCCTGAAAATCCAGGCCTCAGCGGTCTGCTTCATCTGGCTGGTTAACAAAAATAGGGGACCCCACGCCAATTTTTTTCGAGGGGATCCCCTATTTTTGTTAATCAGCCAAGATATGCAGACTGCTGTGGCCTGGTATTATCAGGCTGGCAAGGTCCATGGATCTTGGCTCCTTAACAGCCTGAAAATCCAGGCCTCAGCGGTCTGCTTCATCTGGCTGGTTAACAAAAATAGGGGGGACCCCACGCCATTTTTTTTTCGAAGGGAACCCCTATTTTTGTTAATCAGTTCCCTCTGATGTCACTGATTGTGTCCCTGGCTGACCTGAAGTGAAAGTGGAAAGCAATCAATTAAGCTTTCCACTTAAGGGCCCGTCTCACATAGCGATATCGCTACCGAGATCGCTGCTGATCACTAGTTTTGTGACGCAGCAGCGAGCTCACCAGCGATATCGCTGTGTGTGACATTCAGCGACGATCAGCCCCCCTGCCGGGTATCGCTGATCGTCGCTGAAATGTCAGGACATTTTTTTGATCGCTGGTTTCCCGCTGACAGGCACGCATCGCTGCGTGTGACAGGCGGGAGACCAGCGATCCGCTGGTAACCAAGGTACACAGCGGGTTTCCAGGCGCGGGGCTGTGCCTAGAAACCCGCTGTGTACCTTGGATACCAGCGTCCTGATGCAGGGAGCTGGTATCCAAGGTACACAGCGGGTTTCCAGGCACTGCGCAGCGCTTGGAAACCCGCTGTGTACCTTGGTTACCAGCTCCCTGCATCAGGGCGCTGGTATCCAATGTACACTGCGGGTAACTAAAGGCTGGGTCTCACATAACGATACACCAGCGATCCCGACAACGATATGCACTTGTCAGGATCGCTGGTGTATCGCTACATGATCGCTGCTGAGCTGCCAAACAGGCAGCTCAGGCAGCGATCTGGGACACGCGACACTGCGGGTAACATCGCTTAGTTACCCGCAGTGTACCTTGGATACCAGCGCCCTGATGCAGGGAGCTGGTATCCAAGGTACACAGCGGGTTTCCAAGCGCTGCGCGGTGCCTGGAAACCCGCTGTGTACCTTGGATACCAGCTCCCCTGCATCAGGGCGCTGGTATCCAAGGTACACAGCGGGTTTCTAGGCACAGCCCCGCGCCTGGAAACCCGCTGTGTACCTTGGTTACCAGCGGATCGCTGGTCTCCCGCCTGTCACACGCAGCGATGCGTGCCTGTCAGCGGGAAACCAGCGATCAAAAAAATGTCCTGACATTTCAGCGACGATCAGCGATACCCGGCAGGGGGGCTGATCGTCGCTGAATGTCACACACAGCGATATCGCTGGTGAGCTCGCTGCTGCGTCACAAAACTAGTGACTCAGCAGCGATCTCGGTAGCGATATCGCTATGTGAGACGGGCCCTTAAGCGATGTTACCCGCAGTGTCGCTGTCCCAGATCGCTGCCTGAGCTGCCTGTTTGGCAGCTCAGCAGCGATCATGTAGCGATACACCAGCGATCCTGACAAGTGCATATCGTTGTCGGGATCGCTGGTGTATCGTTATGTGAGACCCAGCCTTTACTCTCCTGTCAGCCAGGAGAGGAACTCATTCATTTAGGGGTTTACTGTGAGGCTGCAGCATTAGCTGCGGTCCCTGCAGTAAACATTAACCCTTTCTGAAGGATTACACCGTGGGACCTGACTGTGCATGGGATAGGTAAGAATAATTTTGCTTTTTTATTTTATTTTTATTACAGGAAATGGTTTTTGCAGTAAAATAAAAGATGGTCAAAAACATGTGTCTTTATTTCATTAAAATGATTTTTAATTAAAGTGTGTGTGTTTTATTTTTATTTCATGCAATAGGATTAATAATTGATAGTTGTCTAATTGACAGCTCTCAATTATTAACCTGGCTTAAGGTCACCTTTCAATAGCAAGGTGGCTTTAACCCCATATTAACCCATTCGCCACCGCTACAGGGCAATGGGAATAGACGGGCAAAGTGCCAGAAAGGGCGAATCTAATTATAGATTTGTCTTTCCTGGGGTGTCTGGGGGCAGATGTTTGTAGCCAGGGGGGGAGCCAAAAATAATGGTCCCTCTCTGGGCTATTATTATCTGCCCCCACTCACTGGCTTTGTCTGTCTGGTTGCGAAAATAGGGCGGGAGCCCACGCATTTTTTTTCAGCAATTTTACACCTCATATATATATATACATGTCATTGAATTTGTGACACATATATATATATTTATATTTATAGTTCATACACTTCTACATAGTATAATAGCCGCTAATTCAATTGCCGGCTTTTGTGAAAATGCAGAACCCGACATGAAATGACACTTGGTGTACATAGGGTTAACCATGTCCTTTGCTATCTGATTTGCACAAACAATTACATCAGTCTATGTGTGCAAAATTTCACACCTGTAGGGGTTAATTAAAGGTGTAAATTCGTAGCAAAAAAGTCCGTTTTTTTTACAACGAATTTACAACTTTAATTAACCCCTACAGGTGTGAAATTTTGCACACATAGACTGATGTAATTGTTTGTGCAAATCAGATAGCAAACGACATAAAAAGACATGGTTAACCCTATATACACCAAGTGTCATTTCATGTCGGGTGCTTCTGTCTTTTCACAGAAGCCGGCTTTACCCGGCAATTGAATCAGAGGCTATTTTACTATGTAGAAGTGTATAAACTATACATATATGTTATATATATATGTCACAATGACATGTATATATATATATATATATATATATATGTATTCTATGTGTGTATATTTAGTGTTTACAAGGAAAGAATGGGGTTTTTTTAGTTACGATATTTTGTTCCCATAGACTTACATTGGATTTCCGGTATCGGTATCGGGTATCGCCGATATTTTAATGGTATCGGCGATACCATTCCGATTCCGATACTTTTGGATATCGGAAAGTATCGCTCAACTCTATTGGTGGGCTTTAAAATGTTTGGCCAAATGTTTATACTAAGCGTCTCAAATTTTTCCTTATACTCCAAAGCCATATTGCTATTCAAAATTTCATGTATTCTATGTTGTCATGCTTCAGTATGCTTGAGTGCAGCCTTTTTTCGTATGCTTAACACCACCTTGTCCTGGTGGAATACCAGAAATGGAGGTTTGCAAGACAAAGCTGCCAATTCTGAGACCCGCCTGATGGATGTTACTGCCACAAGAAAGGCAACTTTCCACGAAAGAAGAGTGAGTGATGCGTCCTGTAGGGGTTTAAAGGGTGTCTCTTGTAAGGCGCCTAGGACCAAATTAAGGTCCAAAGGATCCAGTGGCATCTTGTAGGGAGGGACAAGATGCAATACTCTCTGTATGAAGGTCTTAACCTGCAGTTTGGAAGCTATCCTACGCTGGAACAGGATGGATAGGGTTGAGATTTGGCATTCGAGAAGAAGTCAGCGCTAGGCCTGAGTCTAATCCTGCTTGGAAAAACTCCAAAATGGAAGGGATAGAAAACACAAGTGGGGAACATCCGCGGGTTTTACACCAAGAGAAAAACACCTTCCAAACACAATAGTAAATGCGCATGGAAGTAGGTTTCGAGTGTTGATCATGGTGAACTCTACTTGTTGCGAGAAACCGGCCTGGGCTAGGATCCAGGATTCAATGGCCAGGCTGCTAAAATCAGCACTCTCAAGTTCTGGCGGTAAATGGGCCCCTGAGAGAGAAGGTCTGGGCGGTTCGGTAACCGACTAGTTGCACTAGTTCCGCGTACCACGCTCTGCGTGGCCAGTCTGGTGCGATGAGAATCACCGGGATGCCTTCCACCTTGATCTTTCGGATGACCTTTGGATTTAGTGGAAGTGACGGAAAAATGTAAGGGAGGAGAAATTGATGTCACAGAAGCACCAGGGGATCTGAACCTATGGCTAATGGGTCGCGGGACTGAACTACAAATGACAGAACTTTGCGTTTAGCCTTGAGGCCATTAGGTCCACATCCGGAGTTCCCCAACACTGACAAATCTGCTGAAAAACTTCCGGATGAAGGGACCACTCTCCCGAGGCCAGACCCTGACGGCTGAGAAAATCTCCCGCCCAATTCTCTACTCCCGGAATATGAACTGCAGAGATGACTGAATGGTTTGTCTTGGCCCATTGCAGAATGTGTGCTACTTCGAGCATCGCTCTTCTGCTTCGTGTGCCCCCGACGATTGATGTACGCCACCACCGTGGTGTTGTCTGACTAGATCCGAATGGGATAACCGGCCAAGAGTTGATGGAATCAATGAAGGGCCAGCCTGATTGCCCGAATCTCGAGGATATTGATCGGGAGATACAATTCCTGAATGGACCAGCGTCCATGAGCCGTGTGGTGTCGGAAGATCGCTCCCCATCCGAGAAGACTGAAGCAGGTGGTCACCACCAGCCAGTGTACCAGAAGAAAGGACCTTCCCTGACCCAATGAGGACATTGATGTCCACCACCTGACAGACCGCCTGATCCGGGGGGACTGGCGAAACCGGCAGTCCAGGGAGGCTGGATGTAATGTGTGTAGTACAGTTCATATAGCGTCTTGTGCTTGGGTGCGATGAAAATACATGAGACACAGGTTTGATATAGAAGGTCTTGTATTACTTCATACAAGTTGGCAAAAATAGTCACACAGTTTGCAGACACAGAAGCAGGAGACACAGCAGGCCAGAGTAATCTAAGCTCAGCAATCACTCTCCACAACAGGTTCAGGATCTTCTTCTCTGTTACCGTAAGTCCATGCAAACATGGATCTTTCAAAAAGCAGGGTTCCAGAGTCCACAAGTGTTTCAGAGTTCCTCAGTAGGAATAGCTGGAGTACAAGGTCCAAGGCTTCAGGAGTCAGGTCACAGGTTCACTGCAGGCTAGATTCAGAAGCACTGATTGCTCAGCTGTGGCTGCTTAAGAAGCAAGAGGGAGAGAATCAGGGCGGGAACATGAAAGCTGAAAACTCCATATTGACTGAGGGCAAGATAGCTGTAGCAAGACAGAAAGCAAAATGGCTGACGGAAAAACTGAGTTTCAAGAACATGTACAAAGAACCTTACATTACTCCCCCCTTAGGGACAACCTCCGGATGGCCTCAGACCAGGCTTGTCTGGGTACCTCTGATGAAACTGGCGAGCAAACGAGGAGCATTAACGTTATTGACTGGTTCCCATGAGTTGTCCTCCACTGGGTAGCCTTGCCATTTAATCAAATATTGTAACTGATTTCTGTATAACCTGGAATCCAGAATCCTTTCCACCACAAATTCTTCCTGACCATCGACTAGCACTGGGTCAGGGCAAGGAGAAGAACGTCCAGGAAACGTATTGGGTGTTGCAGCCTTTAGTAGGGATACATGAAAGACAGGGTGGATTCTCATAGTTCTGGGCAGTTGAAGACGACAAGCAACGGCACTTATAATTTTACTGATTTTATAGGGTCCAATGTACTTGTGTCCCAACTTAGACGATGGAATCCTTAACTTAAGATTTCTGGTTGACAGCCAGACCAAGTCTCCTACCTTGAAAGCTGGTGCAGGTTTACGAAATTTATCTGCTGCTTTCTTGTACCTTTCCTGAGCCGATTCCAGATTCTCCTTTAGAAATCCATATTCTTCTGTAAAGACGTGATTCTTTCAGCCACTGCTGGTAAAGGCGTTTCTATGGGAAATCGTGGTAGAATGTTAGGATGATAACCTAGATTGGAATAAAAAGGAGACTGCTTAGTGGAGGCACTCTAGAGTTGTTATAAGAGAACTCAGCTAATGGAAGTAGATCCACCCAATCATCCTGTAGGTGGCAGATAAAGCAGCGGAGATACTGCTCCAGGGTTTGATTGGTTTGTTCAGTCTGTCCATTAGTCTGGGGATGAAAAGCAGAAGAAAGGTTTACTTTAATGTCCAATGCTGCACAGAAATTTTGCCAAAACCTAGAAGTGAATTGCACCCCTCGATCCGAAATAACCTCATCCGGTACTCCATGTAAGCGAAACACATCTTTAATCATCAAATCTGATGTCTGTTTTGCAGTGGGTAAGCCGACACAAGGGATAAAATGAGCTGCCTTTGTTATACGGTCAACCACCACTAGAATGGTGTTCTTCCCTTGAGAGGTTGGTAACTCCACAATGAAGTCCATAGAAATGGATCCCCACGGGCGGGACGGGGTGGGAAGAGGTTGTAACAGACCAGTTGGTGAGGAGCGAGGTGTTTTGCATCTTGCACAGACTTCACATGAAGTGACATAATTTAAAACATCCTTCCTGCAAGTGGGCCACCAAAAGAAACGAGAAAGAAATTCCTGTGTCTTTAGAATTCCTCTATGCCCAGCTATCTTGGAATCGTGAATGAGTTGCAATACTCTCTATCTGACTGTTTCAGGAATATACAGACGTTGTCCCAGAATCCACACACCATTCTTAAAGACAAGACTTACGTCCCTTGGGGGTTGTGCCAACAAGGAATCCACATGGTATGCTTCCTTGATGTCCTTAAGTAGGTCTTGATTATGAATCACTCCCAGGAATCTAGAGTCAGGAAGAATAGTCTTAGGAGGAGCAAGTGGACGGGTCTCTGCTGAATGAATCCTAGAAAGTGCATCAGCCTTTCCATTGCGTGATCCTGGTCTATAAGAAATAACAAAATTAAATTGGTTTAAGAAAAGATTCCAGTGAGCCTGGTGAGGAGTCAGGCATTTAGCCGACCTGATAAATTCAAGGTTACGATGGTCTGTCAGGACGACTATTTGTTGTGCAGCTCCATGAAGAAGGTGTCTCCATTCTTTGAAGGCGGCAATAATGGCCAACAACTCTCTATTGCCCACATCGTAGTTCCTCTCAGCCGAAGACAACTGCTGGGAAAAGAAGGCACAGGGATGCAAGACATTCTTCTCACCTGTTCTCTGAGAGAGTATAGCTCCAACGGCACAGTCTGAAGCATCCACCTCTATTATGAAGGCAAGTTCGGGGTTGGGATGTACCAAGATAGGTGCGGTGGTAAATTTATCTTTCAGACGGGAAAATGCTTCCTGGGCTTGGGGAGTCCAGGAGAACCTAGACTGTTTCCGGGTAAGTTGGGTGATAGGTGACACTACCTCAGAGAAATTCCTAATGAAACGTCTATAGAAGTTGGCAAACCCGATGAAGCGCTGCACCTCCTTCACATTTCTAGGACTTGGCCAATCCTTGATGGCTTGGGTCTTGCTTCCATCCATACTAATTCCTTGTGTAGACAGTACATACCCCAGAAATTGAATTTCGGTCCTATGGAATTCACACTTTTCAAGTTTGATGTAAAGATGGTTTTGTCTTAGACGTTCCAAGACCATTCTCACATGTCCATGATGTTCCTCTGTGGAGTTAGAAAAAATTAGAATATCATCCAAATAAATCACCACGAATGTATCTAGGAGATCCATGAAGATGTCATTCACCAAGTGTTGGAAAGTAGCTGGGGCGGTACTCAGACCAAAAGGCATAACTAGATATTCAAAGTGTCCATAGCGTGACCTGAATGCAGTCTTCCACTCATCCCCAGGTCTAATACGGACCAAGTTATAGGCCCCACGGAGATCCAATTTAGAGAAAATTTTGGCATGCCGCACTCTCTCCAATAACTCAGGGATTAAAGGCAATGGATAACGGTTTCTAATAGTAACCTTATTGAGTTCCCTATAGTCTACGCAGGGTCTCAGAGATCCATCTTTCTTCTTCACAAAGAAGATGGGTGCACCTGCAGGAGATGAAGAGGGGCGTATGAAGCCCTTGGCTAGATTTTCGTCTATGTAATCCTTTAAAGCCTTTAGCTCAGGCCCCGCCAGGGGGTAGATCTTACCAAAAGGTATCTCTGCTCCAGGCAATAATTCAATTGGACAATCATATGGACGGTGAGGGGGAAGCTGGTCAGCGTTCTTCTTGTCACATAAATCCACATAGTCCTGGTATACAGCTGGTAGTTCAGGGACTGACATGGTTCCTTTAGGAACAGAGCACGCTGAAACTTCCGGAGTCATCTGTTTCTCTGGAAAGTGTAATTCCTTGGTCTCCCAGTTAATGGTAGGGTTCTGAGCCTGCAGCCATGGTAGCCCTAGAATAATGGGAAAGTGGGGAGAAGAGATAAGCATGAAGGACAGTTTCTCTTGATGATCTTTACCCATAAGGACCCTCAAAGGCTCCGTTTCCTGATCCACAGGTCCAGAGGTCAGCAGGGAGCCGTCCACAGTTTCCATCTGTACTGGAGTAGCCTTCTTCACTGAACGTATCCCTGTTTCAGAGCAAAGGAGACATCCATAAAATTCCCAGTTGCCCCTGAGTCGATCATAGCAGAGCTAGACACCCAGGCTGAATCAACCCAGAGTTTGATGGAAAGGAAGCAATGAGAATTGTTTTTTCTACAACTCAGCTGGGACACCGCTGAGGAAACTTGAAAAATTGCAGCGTTTACACAGTCATCATCCTCAGAAGTAACGGAGTTTAAGTCCGAGAAATCAATATCTGTTGCTGCAGATCTCTCTGGAGCCTGAGGCTCGGACCTGACAGATCTCCTCTCGCAACACTCACAGTGAATGAGTGCTGCAGTAGTCTTACGAGAACGGCTGGGGCAGTTTATAATGAAGTGCCCTGACTTACCACAATAGAAACATAGATTTTCCTTAAAACGATGTTCTTTGCGTGCATCGCTAACCCGTCTTTGTAAAGAGTCTACCTGCATGGGTTCAGGTTCAGGTTCCCGTGTGATCCTACTCAAAGGTTCCTTAGCTGGGGAGGAAGGTAGGAAAAGGTTAGTGCGATTGTTTTCGAACCATCTCTCTTGCCTGCGTTCAGTCAGACGAGCATCAATACGGATGCAGTAATTAATAAAGTCACCTAACGCAGTGGGAGGGTCGGCACGAGCTAGTTCATCCTTAATTAGTGGAGACAACCCCTTTCGAAAAATAGATTTTTTGGCGGAACTGTCCCAAGTGGTATCAAGGGCCCATCTCCTGAAATCCAAGGCATATTCGGCTACCGAGTGCTTACCTTGGCGCAAAGTTAACATGGCTGCTTCAGCTGTTGCACCTCGATTGGGGTCATCAAACACCTGCCCCATGGCTGAAATGAAAGCATCAAGATGATCCAAACATTCATCCTCAGTCTCAATCAGAGGGTTTGCCCACATCAAAGCCTTGTTGGTAAGCAACATAATTATAGTAAGTACTTTAGATCGTTCAGTGGGAAATTGTGAAGCATGTGCAGAAAAAAAAAGATTGCATTGGTTAATAAATCCCTGAATTTCTCACGTTCACCGCCAAAACGAAAAGGGGGCAACTTGGGAATCCCAGAACTCGGGGCTACGGCAGGAGCCTGGACTCGCTCCTCTAGAACCTCAATCCTGGCTCGCAAATCCTGGGCAGTCTGTCCAAACACTTGCAAATTGTGATTAGTGAGGTCCTGTAGGTTTGTAAAACGGGTTTTTATAGTCTGTAAATCTGCAAGGATATTATCAGTCACTCCGCAAAGTTCCTTTATGCGGGCTTCCATCTTCCAAATCTTTTAAGACAAGAGTACTGGTAGGAGAAGAGAAAAGAGAAGAGAAAAAAAAACAATAGTGTTTACCTGTGGTAACACTGCAGAGAAAAAAAAAACTTAAGGGAACTGCTCACCTGGAATGGTTGTGAGAAGTCACAACCACTGTCATCACAGAAAGTACAACCGGACATCTGATATCCACAGTTACAGCAGACACAGCCTTTCCAGACCAGCAGACACTAACGTTTGGCTTCTGAATCTTGTAATGTGTGTAGTACAGTTCATATAGCGTCTTGTGCTTGGGTGCGATGAAAATACATGAGACACAGGTTTGATATAGAAGGTCTTGTATTACTTCATACAAGTTGGCAAAAATAGTCACACAGTTTGCAGACACAGAAGCAGGAGACACAGTAGGCCAGAGTAATCTAAGCTCAGCAATCACTCTCCACAACAGGTTCAGGATCTTCTTCTCTGTTACCGTAAATCCATGCAAACATGGATCTTTCAAAAAGCAGGGTTCCAGAGTCCACAAGTGTTACAGAGTTCCTCAGTAGGAATAGCTGGAGTACAAGGTCCAAGGCTTCAGGAGTCAGGTCACAGGTTCACTGCAGGCTAGATTCAGAAGCACTGATTGCTCAGCTGTGGCTGCTTAAGAAGCAAGAGGGAGAGAATCAGGGCGGGAACATGAAAGCTGAAAACTCCATATTGACTGAGGGCAAGATAGCTGTAGCAAGACAGAAAGCAAAATGGCTGACGGAAAAACTGAGTTTCAAGAACATGTACAAAGAACCTTACACTGGATTTCTGTCTCAAGCTGAGAGCAATGCCTGTTGCAGAGGACAGAGATGTAATTGGGCAAACGGTACTGCCTCGATCGACGCTACCATTTTCCCAGGACCTGCATGCCGAACCGCAGGGAGTGGGGGCGGGCAAGAGACAGCTTCCGGGCTCCCCGGATCAGCATCAAGATCTTTTCTGGAGGGAGAATTACCAACCCTCGGGAAGTGTTCATGATCATCCCCAAAAAGGAGATTTGCTGAGATGGGGCTGGGGAGGACTTGTTTAGGTTCACTAGCCAACTTACGCGAGTGAGAGTATCCACAGTGACGCTGACATTCTCCACACAGGCCTGAAGGGACGATCCCTTGATGAGGAGGTCGTTTAGGTAGGGCAGAATCACCATGCCCTGAGAGTGCAGGATAGACATGACTGCTGCCATGACCTTGGTAAACACTCTGGGGGCAGTGGTGAGACCGAAGGGCAAGGCAGTTAACTGAAAGTGCTCGTCTCTGATTGCGAAACGTAGAAATCTTTGGTAACCTGAGAAGATTTGAATGTGAAGATATGCGTCTTTGATGTCGACAAATGCAAGGTATTCCCCTTTCTCCAGTGAGGTCATAACAGAACGGAGAGATTCCATTCTGAAATGACGCACTTTGACAAACTTGTTCAACAGCTTAGGTCTAGGATGGGCGCATGGTTCCATCCTTCTTGGGACCACGAACAGGTTTGAGTAAAACCCCTTGAATCTTTCCATGTGAGGGACCGGGACGATGACTGCATTGTTGCGGAGAGCGAATATGGCCTGATAAAATGGAGCTGCATGCACCTCCGTCTTTGGAAGATGCGAATGGAAGAAGTGTGTTGGCGGGGAGATGCAAATTCGATTTTGTATCTGGAGGACACCAGGTCTCTGACCCATTGGTCACGAACGACCGCCAGCCAGACCTGACAAAACAAGAGTAGACGGCCACCTACCCTCTCTGTGTCCTCGGGATACTACAATGAGTCATTGAGCAGAGAACTTGCGGAAGAGGCACCCTTGGGTCCGGACTGGGAGGATCTGTTTCTCCAGGAATGAGAGGGCTTGAATGAAGGTTTTGAATATCTGTCCCTGCGCGGGGAACGGGCCGAGCTACAGGAAGCGGTTGCAGATGACCAGCTTGTGATACTGCGAAAAGGCCGGAAGTGAACCTGGTATTGGTTCCGAAAGGGCCGACTGGGTCTTCGCTGAGGAGGAATTTGCTTTTTCCTCCAGTAGCATCTCAGATAATTTGGTCAAGTTTATCTCCGAACAAACGCCCACTCTAATAAGGCAGGAAGATAAAGATTTCTTTGCAGCAGAGTCTGCCGTCATAGCAGAGTCTCGGAGCCATAGGGCTCTCCTAATGGTAACAGCGTTTGTGGCTGCAAGCAAGGCACAGTCAGTCGCATCTAGGGAGGCATGTAGAGCATAATCCCCGGCCCGGGCAATCTGGTAAGCGAGACTGACCGCCTTGGGAGGAAGGTTATTGCCTCGAACGGTCTTAACTAGGCCTCTGCCAAGGCCATCATAGCTCTGGCCACCCAGGTGGCGGCGAAGGAAGGGAAGAGTGCTGCTCCAGCAGCTTCAAAGACTGACCGAGCAAGATTGTCAATCTGTTGATCAGTGGGGTTTTCAATGGATGAGCCATCAGACAGAGACAGGAGAGTTTTGGAAGAGAGCAGTGATATGGGAGGATAAACTGCAGGGGACTCAGTCCACTCCTTTCTTAGAGTAAATGCAAAAGGGTACCGTGTTTCCAGCGACTTTTGTCCTGTGAATCGTTTGTCCGGGCGACTTTTATGCCTCTGAACAATGTCCGTAAACTCAGAGTGGTTAGCAAAACCCTGTGAGGATGTTTGGTCCTTTTGAAAAACACAGTGTGATCTGGACTAATACCGGGTTCTTCGTCTACTCTCAGAGCCTTATTAACCACTTCGATGAGAGAATCTAGAGACTCCTGGTATTCTAGCGAGTCCTGGTCTACGGCCACATCTGAGTCATATTCTGAGTCGTGTTTGCTGCAAACCCCTAGTGAGGGGGAGCGGGAAGCAGAGCTTGTGGACGCCGAGGCACCAGAGTGCCTGGGGGACGATTCATGGGGACGTTTTCTAGAAGATTGTATATCTTCTGCCGCAGTCTGGCCCCTGTCTGAGGAAGACTCTCGTGTGGCTGAAGGGCCTTCTACAGGGGGGGTAAAGAGATGCCCTGGCTTGAGGAGACATCACGGAAGGATTCTATAGCTTTAGCCAGGGAAGTCATGGACTGTGCCAAGGACGTGGCCCACTCGGATGGAGTAGGTCCACTAGGGTCGGCATTAACAGGGGGTTCCTGTGCACATGAGGGGTCACAGGCTTCACAGATTGCAGTATGGTGTCTCCGTGGTAGTGGGGCATTACATGTGGTACATGAGGCATACACCACTGTGTGTGTCTTATCAGTCTTCTTAGAAGCCTTTGATTGAGACATATTGCATATGGCTGCTGCTTAGAGGCTGCTTCAGGGAAGAGGTTAAGCGCTGTGTACTAGCTTATCCAGGTCCTGTGTCTGTGCCTCCAGAGAAGGTAGCTAGCACTGCGGCGGTGAAAATACCTGAAGTCACACTTGCGGTGAAAGAGATGGCGTCCCCCAGCCTGTATATTTCCTGTGCTACACATGCGCCAGGAAGTAGAGCCCGAGAACACGTCGACGCCTGAGAAGTGGGTGGAGCCGGCAGGGTGGGTGGAACAGGGCTTACCACGGCCAGAAGCCAGAGACCAAATTTGTGGCGGCAGCAGCGGTGAGAGACACAGTGGAACAGGCGCCTATCTGCCTGGGGGCCCAGACATCTACATAGGACCATGGGGAGGGAGCCCCCCCAGCCCTCCCTGCCGACCAGGGATGCTGCGCTACTCACAGATGGGCAGATGCGCATTCATCCTCAATCCACCATCCCTTTGATAGGGAGGTGGAGAGGGCTAGTGTCACGCTGTATAGCAGATATATATATGTGATGACATAATCTATATCAAAAGTGCAACATACTATATAACATGCGCATAGCTATATGATAACATAGATTTACCTGACAGAAAGTCCAGTGGGTCAGAACGGAATCCGTTATACGCTGTCTCCGGCTAGAGGGTGACCGGGGTCTAAGCTGACCCTAACTGGGGTCCTAACTAATCCCTCAACCTGGAGGTACTGTTAAAGGTACAGAGGTCCAGGCCACCAGCGTAAACCCTGTCTCCTATCAATCCCTGCCAACTGTATTCTAGTCCTAAGAAGGACCCTGAATACCACCAAAGGGAATGACCAGGTAACGGTTAATGAACAGAAAGACATACAAGAAAGATAAGAAATAAAGTAAATAAAGTCTTACATACAACACTCACACACAGTAGGAACACCTTAGGTCTCAGAGATAAACTATAAGCTGTAAGAGTAAAAACAACTAAGGAGCTCTTAGCTTAAGTATTCCCAGAACCGATCCAGTCTGCTAAACTATATGAATGCTTTCACCGGCATCAAACACCCAGACTGGCAGGAATATAAAGGAAACTAATTAGAACATAATCCAAAGCAGCCGGGCGAGGCTGGACCTAGTCTTAGCAAAGAGCTAGGTAAAATTAACTCTCTCATTACCAAACACAAAGAAACAGCAGCTCAGCTGTGAGAAGTCAGAATGTGCAATCGCGACGATCTTCGTGGCGATGCACCCATGACAGTACCCCCCCTTCTACGAGGGGCCTCCGGACCCTCATGACCAGGTCTGTCCGGGTAAATTGTGTGAAAGGTCCGAACCAATCGATCTGCGTTATCATCAGACGCAGGGACCCACGTCCTCTCCTCAGGACCATACCCCCTCCAATGAACTTCCACGTTATCATTGACTACCACTGAAGGAGGAGGTAGAGGTGACGGTATGACTGGTGCCACATACTTTTTAAGTAATGACTTGTGAAACACATTATGAATTTTAAACGTAGGAGGGAGGTCCAGACGAAATGCCACAGGATTAATTATGGAACTGATCCTGTATGGCCCGATGAATCTGGGACCCAACCTCCAGGAGGGAACTTTAAGTTTTATATTCCTGGTAGACAACCACACCAGATCGTTCACCCTCAGATCTAGACCAGAAACTCTCCTCCTATCAGCCATCCGTTTGTAAGGGTTCTCCGTAACCTTCAGTCTTAAGCGATCTGGAACTATCAGTCTCCCTGGAAGTCCCACAGGGGCGTCCCCCTGAGCCCCCAATACCTCCCCCTCAAGCTCAGAGCATACAGCTGACACCACAACTCCCTCCTGAGGAATAGGAACCGGATCATCCGTCTTCCCGACCCCTGGGAAAGTACGAGATAAGGCATCAGGAAGCAACTTTATTGAGAAGTCATATGTGCGATGAGGAGGTAACTCTTTACACCCCTCCTCTGAGAACTTCTCCCAAAAGTCCTCCAGAAAAGGAGGCAAAGTCCTAGGCACAACCGCACCGATGACCGTGCTCATGCAGTTATTCTTGCAAAATTCACCCCACTGGCTTATCTTTCTGGATTGCCAATCAATCACTGGGTTATGTTTAGCCAACCAAGGAAGTCCCAACACAATAGGAGCAGGCAGACCCTCCAACACATAACAAGACAATTGCTCTTTATGTATTGCCCCTACTCGAAGATCTATGTTATGAACAGCTTGTACCAAGCTACCTTGACCAAGAGGTCTAGAATCAATAGAGAGTATAGGGACCGGTTTGGCCAATACACTCAGTTGCATACCATGCACCTGGGCAAACCGAGTGTCCACCAAATTAGCCCCGGACCCACTATCAAGAAAAACAGAAATCCTCTCAGTTCTAGTACCAATCACCACCTCCCAGGCACGAGAAACTGAGAGGGATTTGGGGACGAAATACACACTCCCAGGTTAACTCCTTGGTTCAAAGAGATATATATATGTGATGACAATAATCTATATCAAAAGTGCAACATACTATATAACATGCGCATAGCTATATGATAACATAGATTTACCTGACAGAAAGTCCAGTGGGTCAGAACGGAATCCGTTATACGCTGTCTCCGGCTAGAGGGTGACCGGGGTCTAAGCTGACCCTAACTGGGGTCCTAACTAATCCCTCAACCTGGAGGTACTGTTAAAGGTACAGAGGTCCAGGCCACCAGCGTAAACCCTGTCTCCTATCAATCCCTGCCAACTGTATTCTAGTCCTAAGAAGGACCCTGAATACCACCAAAGGGAATGACCAGGTAACGGTTAATGAACAGAAAGACATACAAGAAAGATAAGAAATAAAGTAAATAAAGTCTTACATACAACACTCACACACAGTAGGAACACCTTAGGTCTCAGAGATAAACTATAAGCTGTAAGAGTAAAAACAACTAAGGAGCTCTTAGCTTAAGTATTCCCAGAACCGATCCAGTCTGCTAAACTATATGAATGCTTTCACCGGCATCAAACACCCAGACTGGCAGGAATATAAAGGAAACTAATTAGAACATAATCCAAAGCAGCCGGGCGAGGCTGGACCTAGTCTTAGCAAAGAGCTAGGTAAAATTAACTCTCTCATTACCAAACACAAAGAAACAGCAGCTCAGCTGTGAGAAGTCAGAATGTGCAATCGCGACGATCTTCGTGGCGATGCACCCATGACAGCTAGTTTGCCTCCTGACACCAGCCGCTTTCTGACAGTGGTGGTGCAATGGGGCCACACAGACGCCGCATGGAAACCTCAACCACAGTACATTAGTTAAATTTTGGGAAGGGCAGGGTAAGTGTCCGGGCAAAAGCCTGGCTCTGAAAAGGGGTATGTGGGGGTGACACCCCATGTTCCCGTCCGTTGTCAGTGTGGGGAGAGCGGACCCATTAAAGGGATCCGTCGCCCCTAAGGAAAGCCCAGGCATGGCATGGAGGTTGCAGGAGTGGTACGGGGAGACGACATTCCATGTTTACACCTGTTGATGATTTTGGGAGATCGGGACCTTAAAAGGCCCCATCGCTGCTGCAATCAATGGGAAAAAAGTAAAAAACTAAAAAATAAAATAATAAAGTTGGGGTCTGAAACCAGACTCTAGTGCCTCCTACAGACACTAAGCAAGAACTGGTTCAGGATAGAGCCAGCAGAGGGTGTATACTGTGGAGGAGGAGTTAATTTCTATGTGTATTTGCTTAGTGTCTTCCTAGTGGCAGCAGCATAACACCCATGGTCCTGTGTCCCCCAATGAGCCGAAGGAGAAAATAAAGATTGTACTTTTATTATTATTTATTTTGCTTATATAGCATTAACATATTCCGCAGTGCTGTACAGACAAGAGAAGATGTTTTGAAGAGTCAAACACACGCCAGCGGCGAGGCATAAAAAGTGAAGAATCAGTTCTAGACTGAAAACTTAACCCTAAAGAGGTGCCAAAACCATTAAATGTTGTAGAACACTTGGATACATTTACTGCAGATAACAAAAATGCAGCAAAATGGACTTCAAAAAGTCTCCTTATGATGAATCCCCTCACTCCCACCTCCTCCAAAGTATAAAAGTTGCAGAACTTGATACGATAAATAACATGTATTCACATAAAACCAGGACTGGAGCTCATGAGATGGAGGTCACTATTCTTTACTAATAATCAGAAAACAGATTAAAACCATCAGTCCATCTGATGACCCCCTGCTTGGGAGCAGCAAAATTATTCATAAAGGGACATTACCCGGGGAGTTGGACAATGGTGTTTACAGCGCAGTTCCTTTCTTTAGTTCCCATGCATATTCTGCCTTATTTAACATCCAGCACATTATTACTCACTGTGATTATTATTCAATACTGAGATTAAATATTTAAAGCTTTTATGTCCCCGATTGTTGTTACATTTTATTGGTAGACACATTATTTCATTGATTTTTATTACAGAAGAACATTTAAATAAAATATTTAGTAATTAGGAATGTGCTCAGGAACACGGCCTGGGGAGAGGAAAGAAACTCGCAGCTGCAGAGAGCTAAATCTGTTCTCCACTGTAATGGTTTATAGTGAGACGCTGTTGGGCGGACTACTGCGCACAGCAAGCTAGGTAGCAAGGATAATAAATCATACACAAACATTACATTGCAGGATCTGTTTTTGCTGTTGTCTTATGAAATTAGTATTAGGAATTGTTACTGACTTACTACAAATGCTTGATACAGTTGGTCTGCGACAGCAATAGTTACACGTGGTAACGCTGGACCTTCAATCTTTTGCCAAAAGTGTAAAATAAAATAATTTTCATTACATCACAAAACTATTGTTGCTTTCTTATAGAAACAGCGGCACGCTTATACACGTGTTATAGCTGATATTGCTTTTTAACAGTAAGTTTTAAGATATTAATGTCTCTCCAGAAATCATCTCTCTCACTTCAGTGATAATCTAGGGTCAGGTCAGAATATAATTTTCCTTGAGAGAAAAGATTTTTCCTTCACAGGAGTTTTTTTTTATAGTTTGTTGCTAGAAGGGATCCTGATGTGCCGTCTGTGGATAATATAGATTAATATCACAATAAAAGAAATGCCAAAACTGTCAGTTCTGTCCCCATGTTTTTCTGATCTTGTACAGTTCAGCGCTGCATAGTTTTTTATCATGATGAGCAGAGCATAAGATGTCGCATCTGCCAGGACGTGTGAATCGTACCTGCAGAGGTGAGGGATACTCGACAACCCCTTTACGCCTACCTACACCCAGGGTGCCTCTAAATATCCGGTCAGTCAGCAAGAACACATACAGCATTTCCTGCTAAATAGTAGTTTCATTTTTTCATATCAGAGAAATTTGGGGCTGGAAAACCTTCCATGACTTCCCCAGAGAACAGAGACAGTGTATAAGAAGCCTATCCCCATAAGACAAACAAGCAGTCGGACAGGATAGAACAGGCATTTTATTATGCTATGGTGTTAATTTGCAGATGGTCTCAGATCCTTTTTATACGAAAATAACTATTTTATAAAAAACCTCTCAAGTATGCACCAAGTATTGCTTCTCTCAAGTACAGAATATATATACTACAATAAAACCCAACGACGTCGAGCCACATGGTGCCATTTAGGAAATAGCAAAGATCTGGGCACGGATTCACAACTTTGTGGTGAAGCATCTGCCAGGCCTCCTTTATCGCACCATAAAATAACTAAAAAATGCTTCCCGTTAGTATTCACTTAGTTAATGGGCATCCTCCTCGCTTCCTATCTCAGCGTCGACTTCTGACCCTTGAATGCAGAATGGACCCATCATTTCATACCTTCAGGGCAATAAAACCCAGCTGGGCACGGAAATTTGCTATAATCACTGGTATTCTCCGCACAGAAGTACCCAGCGGGACACGGTAAGCAGTTGGGTTGATGAGTGAGGTTGTTATAGGTCCCTGCAGGACAGACGTGTGCATGGGGACTTCCAGCTGGGCAAAAATGACCTCGTGGGCAGCTACCGCCTTCTCCTGTAAATACTGGTCGAGACATAAAACCAGTAGAAATAATATTCATTTTTGTTTGCAAATCCAATATTACATCCTGTGCTTAGAAAATAAAACAATACATTTTAAGTTCTTTTAGGTTTTCTGTGAGTTTTGCACACCGCAAAAATAAACTATATACTAATGGGCAACAAACTAGTATACAGAAAAACAATGTATTTATCGCTACAGCATAACATTGTTAAAATGGTCGCCATCTTACAATCTGCGGTGGGAGCCGATGAGGAGACCCCAAAGGAGCAGTAGTATCCAGCAAGGCAAAGTCCACTTGGGGCATCAAGGCCGACCGAGCTGCAGTAATATCCGGGGGGACAAGGTGTACAATGGGAAGCCATGCTTAGCTTGGACCTGTACAGAAGATGATTAGATTGTGAGCTCAAATGGGCACTAACAATCCCAAGAATCTGCGTCAGCACGAATACGACATGTCTGCATTCTAATAAGCCAGAAAATTATGTCTTTGCACAAATCATTAGTAGTAATGAAGATGATTGTAATTGGAAGTATGGCAAGACTTACTGCAAACACGACTCACCTGTCAGCAAAACTACCAAATGGACATGGAATTGGGGCAGCGGAGCCCGCAGGACAATAGTGACCAACAGGACAAGGACCACCAAAACTTTCATTCACGTTACCAGAAGGGTTTGGTACAAGGGATCCTAATAATTATAGCAGAGTAAAAGTTTACAAAAATTAAGAGTAGGTCTTCTATGGAAAAGTATTAGAGGGGGCACTTATTTGCCTGAAGGCGACACAAGTATAGCAGATATACAGCACTGTACATAAGTTTTAGGCAAGTGGGGAGAAAATGCAGCACAATAGGAATGGTATAAAAAATAGAAGTGTAATAATTTATTTTTTTATCAATTAACAAAATGCAAAGTCAATGAACAAAGGAGAAATGTGAATCCCATCAAACATGAGTTCTTCTGGGTTCTCTTGCATAAAGTCAAGAATTTTATAGGATTATGGTCTAGTATATGAATGCCGAAATATACCAAGCTGAATTTGGTTAGATTAACTTGAAACAGAAATGGACGTATAGGAGGCTTAAAACTGGGTGAGGAGCAGCCAAGCTCTATACAAAGGTGAGGTTTTGGAGTACAGTTTCAAATCCCAAGTCACAAACCATGGCAATACGGAGCTCAGCAACAAGCCACAAGGTAGTTATAGTGCATCAGCAATGTCTCTACAGGCAAAGATTTCAAGATGAGATAAGATATTCAAGGACCGTAGATGCAGTGGTCAGCCAAGGAAAAACTTAATTCAACAGATGAAAGACACAACAAGCTTACTTCCCTTCGAAATCAGCTGAGGATTAGCAGCATCCAGTGGGACCCAGCTTCACCCCTCTACTGTTCAGTGAAGTCTGTCCAAAAATGGTCTGCATGGCAGAATTGTGGCTAAAAACAAGTACCTTCAACATGCAAACAAGGTCCAGTGGTCATATGTACAAAAACATATGAACTGAAAATGGAAGCAGGTGATTAGACTGAAACATCAAAATTTGGTAGTAACAGAAGCAGTTTGTTCTCCAAAGGACTGGAGAGCGGCACAATGAGGGTCTGCAGGAACAGTGAACCACAGTGTAGGGTCCTGCAAGTTTGGGACTGGATTTCAGCAAATGGAGTTGAGGCATTTAGTCAAGATAAATTGTCTTCAATGCTCAAAAAGCTAGGTAGCTACTTCACCAAATTTATTCGATAGCAGTACAATAACCTCAAACATCCAGACAATATAATTAAGAATCCTGGAGCTGCGGTCAACGGATACTGATGATGGAGGCAACGGGTGGTCACCAGATATCAATGATGGAGGAGCTGGGCAGTCA
The DNA here is from genome assembly GCA_033576555.1 of Oophaga sylvatica. Taxonomy (NCBI): domain Eukaryota; kingdom Metazoa; phylum Chordata; class Amphibia; order Anura; family Dendrobatidae; genus Oophaga; species Oophaga sylvatica. The sequence goes on from JARQOD010000003.1 coordinate 390,880,083, forward strand.
CCAAATAGTAATGATGGAGGAGATGGGAGGTCATCAGATACTGATGATAGAGGCGGAGGGCGGTCACTAAATACTGATGATGGAGGCAATGGGTGGCCACCAGATACTGATGATGGAGGCAACGGGGAGTCACCAGATACTGATGATTGAGACGATGGGCGGTCACCAGGTACTGATGGAGGCTATGGGCGGTCAACTAAATACTGATGATGGAGACAACCATATACTGATAATGGAGGTGATGGGTGGTCACTAGATATTGACAGGATTTACTTTTCTCTTGTTCATTCACTTTGAATTTTGTTAATTGATTAAAATAAACTGTTAACAATTCTATTTGAAAACTTGATACTCTGCACCATTTCATCCACAATTGCCTATCACTTTTTGCACAGTACTATAAATCCTGGCACACAGACCCTACAGAGTGTGAAGAAATGAATTGTATATCTTTCTTATATTATTACAGTAACGATAATGCACAATATAACTGTTCGGAGCTTGTCGATTCTGACACTGCAGTTAATACAGGGATGGTGCAATGCAGTAATAACTACTCATCAGGGAATGGTGGTCTCATTAAGTGCTAGCAATTATAAACCTTGCACAATAAGGGAAGTGTTCTCCATCTGCAGGCAGCCATATCACACATCTCTGGCATACTGTTTAGGTGCGACATATAACAGCCATTTTGTGGGCAACCATCATCCCCCATTTGGCACGTTATTGCTGTTTTGTTAGTGCTAGTACAATTTTCTCCCATAAACAATAACAGGTTTTATTTTACCTCCAATGCAGAAAAATCCAGGTTCACAAAGACCAGTAACCTTTCCAGAGCCCCAGTCACTGCAGAACATCCCTGAGAGAGAAAGTTTAGAAATTAGGTAGCACCACTTCACAGAGTCTGTACCAGGGTCCCTCACCTGCTCAAACGCACCATTCAGAGCATTACATCTGGATTTTACTATTGATTTGTTGTGAAACATACTCTGATATTAGATATGAATGAGAATGAGAATGACTGTATAACTCATAGACAAACTTTAAACCTTACTCTGTATTTTTGTGTGTGTGCATAAAAAGACAATCAATAAGACTGAGAGGACAAGAAGGCATCACCTGGTGGACATGGCTGACATCCCTCTGCACTGGTCAGTTGTAGTACTGGACCGAAGCTTCCAGGTGGACAAGGAACTGGACCTGAATATGCCCCATCTGGACAGAAGTGTCCTGCAGGACAAACTACAATATCCCCACTGAGACATATATGGCCAACGGGGCAGACGGAGCAAAGAGATTGACCTGAATAGAGAGAAAAAATAAATAAAGCTAGGGAAAAGTATATGAAGTCCGGAGCTCTAATCTCACAATTCAGCTGCTCCTTCTGCATCAATGCCTACAGTATCTCACTATTGAGATTCGTAGATAATAATTATCAGGATTTCACAACATCATAGCTTACTTCTGTAATATAGAGTTTGCCACACCTGTCGAGTTGCTGTACGTGCCTTCAGGACAAGAATTGGGCTCGGATGAACCTTCCAGACAGAAATGTTTTGAAGGACAGATGTCACCAGCTATTCCTCCCTCCGGTCTAGGACTCGAAGAACCAAGAAGGCAAAAATACCTGAACACACAGAGGTCATCATATTTATCATGTTGGACTTGATGTGTTGGGCAATGCTGAATGTAAAGTAACCTTAGGCTTCCCTCCAATCTGAGATATATTATTAAAATGAATCGCCTGTTTAGGGAATTGATTTGTGGAAAGGAAACTCATCGAATCAGGCTGAAAACATTACAAAGTGATTAAAATACTGGTGGCCTGGCAGTCCCATACTCGTGGGCTTAATTTATGGCATATCGGTGGTTGGGACAACCCTGCAGGTGGGGATGCACAGTTCCTTTTGCTCCAATTCCACTTTTGCCATCTATGCTATACGAGACATTGGAAGCACATAAGATTAAAGTCTCTTCTAATAAAATTCCAACGATACTACTAATTCACCGAATATGGTGGAGGGTGAGAGAATTGCAGGGCTTATATTGGTCACACAATTTACCTCACTGTGGCATACCCAATGACTCTCTAATCTTTATCAATTAAAGGGGTTCAAAAGCTGGGGCCTAAGGGGTTTTAACAGATCTCATTTATCGTGTCACACGTTTAAAGAATTTTCTCAATTGCAAAGTGAACCCGGAATGCCTCACTATGAGTTTCCTTTTGGAAAGGTGTATTAGAAATCAGAAATAAGGTGTATTTAATTAATATAGTCCCCTCCTCTCTTGTGCATATTGGGTCATATTGAAGACTTAATTACTGATAACCATGTGAAGACGGCTGTGTCCTGTATGTTGTTTATGGCTGGGAAAGTAATATCCCAATATCGGATATCGGGACAGGTGCCCACAATTCCAGAATTCATAAATAAAATCAATTGGTTACTAAACCTGGAGAGGGAAGTTTACTTAAAGAAAAACACCATTACTAAATTCCACAGACTCTGTGCCTCATGGATTAATGGATCGGGGTTAGCATCAAGAGAGTTACAGAGATAATGCCTGGGTCTCCTTATTTTTGCAGTTATTGGAGTATTAAATATTAAGATTTAGAGATAGTTTCTCCTAAATCACCTGTAATTGGTTGAACCTACTGTATATGGCAGCAGTATGAATGTAATTGACTTACTACGGAAATGTCCTTTTTTTTCGAACGATGACACTGTTCCGGTGTTATGTTTGGGGGAGAGTTAGGGTTTGGGGATGGTTTATTGTCTGTTTGTAATGTTCTTAATTTTGAAAAACATTTTCAATAAAAACACATGATTAAAAAAAAAAGGTGACATTGGGCTTACCAGGGTGACAAGGCCCAGCTGGTTCAGCTAATCCTGGCACATCACAGTAGGTTCCTGGAGGGCACGGCAAACACCAGGTACTGTCCACAGCTTCTTCCCGGCTGTTCCATGTGCCTGGAGGACAAGCAAGCTTAATACCATTGAAACAGAAGTGACCGGCCGGGCAAAGGTCTCCAAATGGCATCTTTACCTGCAAAAAAAAAACACATCAAAACTTAATTGTTATGTTTTGGTAGCTGAGGAGAGCAGGCAAAAACGGCAATACACCAGAGAGGTTGGAATCTACTGGATTGCAGTACTCTGACTAACCACCACAACTAAAGGCAGCCGTGGAGCGTACCTACGTTGGTCCTAGACGCCTCGTCACAGCCTGAGAAGCTAACTACACCTAAAGATAGAGAGAGGAAAACTATCTGCCCCGGAGCAGATCCCCAAAGAACATAGGAAGCCCCCAAACATGTAATGGCGGTTAGACAAGAGGAAACACAAACACAGACAGAAAATAGTATGAGCAAACGTTGGGGCCCAATCTTCCTAAACAGAAAAGGATAGGAAGGAAAACTTACTGCAATCCCAAAAAACCCTAAAAAGTACCAACTCTACTAATTACAAAAACACCTGAGATCACACGACCTCTACCACCTAAATTAGTTCTCTGGTGTAACAAAACTAAGCCGCAGCCACTGAAAAAACTGGAAAAGGCAAATGAACAAATAACAGAGGCTCAGATAAACTGAGAGGAGCACAAGCCCCCAGAGGGGACCTGGCTGAACTCCACAAGAGTGCAGGAAAAAATGCAAAAAGCAAGCACAGAAATAAAAACAGATAAAAACAGAAAATGTCTTATCTGAGAGCAGGAGAAGAGGCAAGATTCAGCAGGCTTCCAAGTGAACCAGGAACAACAGCAGTTAGACAAGAACAATTGATCACCGGCAACCCTGATGCGAGGGAACCTCCCTTATATAGGACCAGTCTGTAACTCCTGATTGCCAATCTTCACTAAATGGTTCAGCACTGTCTGCAACCACCAGAGGGAGCTTCTGCTCAGAACTAATCTCCAACACATTCACAACAGTACCCCCCCCTTGAGGAGGAGTCACCGAACCCTCACTTGGGCAACCAGGTCGGTCAGGATGAGCTCTGTGATACGCACGGATCAGTCTCCTAGCATGGATGTCCGAAGCAAACACCCAAGAATTGTCCTCCTGACCATAACCTCTCCACTTAACCAAATACTGGAGTTTCCGTCTAGAAAAACGAGAATCCAATATTTTCTCAACCACATACTCCAGATTGCCCTCCACCAAAACAGGGTCAGGAGGCGCAGCCATAGGAACCACTGGCTCGACAAACCTCTTCAATAAGGACTTGTGGAACACGTTATGGATCTTAAATGTCCCTGGAAGAAGTAAACGAAAGGAAACAGGATTAAAAATCTCCATGATCTTATAAGGTCCAATGAATCTAGGCTTAAACTTAGGAGATGCAACTCTCATAGGGATATTTCTTGAGGACAACCAGACCAAGTCCCCCACTTCAAACCGAGGACCATCAGTCCTATGCCGGTTGGCAAACCGCTGGGCCCTTTCCTGAGAGAGGGACAAGCTCTCCACTACCTGGTCCCAAATCTGCTGCATACGCTCCACAACAGAGTCAACACCCGGACAGACAGAAGCCTCCGTCTGTCCCGAAGAAAATCGAGGGTGAAACCCAAAATTGCAGAAAAATGGAGACATCAAAGTGGCAGAGCTAGCCCTATTATTAAGAGCAAACTCAGCCAAAGGCAAAAAAGAGACCCAGTTATCCTGATCAGCAGACACAAAGCATCTCAGATAGGTCTCCAATGTCTGGTTTGTTCTCTCAGTTTGTCCATTGGTCTGAGGATGAAAAGCCGAGGAGAAAGACAATTGAACACCAAGTTTAGAACAAAAAGTCCTCCAAAATCTGGAAACAAACTGGACTCCTCTGTCAGACACAATGTTCTCAGGAATGCCGTGCAACCGAACCACGTGCTGAAGGAACAAAGGCACCAATTCAGAGGAGGAAGGCAACTTAGGTAATGGCACAAGATGTATCATTTTGGAAAACCTATCACAAATCACCCAAATTACAGTCATTCTCTGAGAAACAGGGAGGTCGGAAATGAAATCCATAGAGATATGGGTCCATGGTCTCTTGGGCACAGGCAATGGCATCAACAAACCACTAGAGCGAGAGCAAGGCTTGGAGCGAGAGCAAGTCCCGCAGGACTGCACAAATTCCCTGACGTCACGAGACAAAGTAGGCCACCAAAAAGACCGACTAACCAAGTCTCGAGACAAAAATTCCGGGATGACCGGCCAACGCGGAACAATGAATCTCAGACATCACACTCTTTTTCCACCGGTCTGGGACAAACAATTTCCCAATAGGGCAGCGCTCGGGTTTATCCTCCTGACACCCTTCCAGAGCCAGTCTCAAATTGGGCGAGATGGCGGAAAGAACTACACCCTCTTTCAAAATAACAGCAGGATCAGATAACTCAGGAGAGTCCGCAAGGAAACTCCTCGATAGAGCATCCGCCTTAACATTCTTAGTGCCAGGAAGAAAGGAAACCACAAAATTAAAACGTGTGAAAAACAAGGCCCACCTGGCCTGCCTAGGATTAAGTCGCTTGGCTGATTCCAGATAAACCAGATTCTTATGGTCCGTGAGGACCACCACCTGATGTTTGGCTCCCTCCAGCCAATGTCTCCACTCTTCAAAAGCCCACTTCAATGGCCAATAACTCCCGATTACCCACGTCATAATTACGTTCAGTTGGAGAAAATTTTCGAGAGAAAAAGGCACAAGGGTTACTTTTAGAGGTCTCTGGATCTCTTTGGGACAAAACGGCACCTGCCCCAATTTCAGAGGCATCAACCTCCACCTGAAATGGCAGAGAAACATCAGGCTGCCGTAGAACAGTAGCAGAAGTGAATCTCTGCTTAAGTTCCTGAAACGCAGATACTTCCTCAGGAGGCCAATTCACCACATCAGAACCCTTTTTTGTCAAATCAGTCAATGGTTTAACAATAACAGAGAAATTACCAATAAATTTACGATAAAAATTGGCAAAACCCAAGAATCTTTGAAGAGCCTTTAATGAAGTAGGTTGGACCCAATCACAGATGGCCTGAACCTTGACCGGGTCCATTTCAATAACAGATGGGGACAAAATGAATCCCAGAAATGAGATCCTCTGTACGCCAAAAAGACACTTTGATCCCTTCACATACAGAGCATTCTCTCTCAAAATCTGGAACACAGTCCGAACATGTTTCACATGAGAGTCCCAGTCATTGGAAAAAATCAAGATATCATCCAAATAAACAATCAGAAATTTATCCACAAAATCCCTGAAAATGTCATTCATGAAGGACTGGAAGACAGAAGGAGCATTAGTGAGCCCAAAGGGCATCACTAGGTACTCAAAATGCCCCTCTGGGGTATTGAATGCCGTCTTCCATTCATCCCCGTGCTTAATGCGAATAAGGCTATACGTCCCCCTGAGGTCAAGCTTGGTAAACCAAGTAGCACTTTTCACCCTGGAAAACAGGTCAGAAATCAAGGGTAACGGATATTGATACTTCACAGTGATCTTGTTCAAGAGACGATAATCAATACACGGCCTTAATGAACCATCCTTTTTGGCCACAAAGAAAAAACCGGCACCCAAGGGTGAAGAGGATGGTCTGATATGACCCTTCTCCAATGACTCCTTGATATAAGACCGCATAGCGTCATGTTCAGGTACAGACAAGTTAAAAAGGCGACCTTTAGGGAATTTACTACCAGGCACTAATTCAATAGCGCAGTCATAGCTCCTATGGGGGGGCAAGGATGCAGATTTACTTTCGCTAAACACATCAGAAAAATCAGTCAAAAAGTCAGGAACATCCTGAGCCTGGGGAGAGGCAGAAAAAACAGGAGTGTTGGCACCAACACATTGGCAGCCCCAACTGGTCACAGACACAGATTTCCAATCCAAAACAGGATTATGAGACTGTAACCAAGGGAAACCTAGTACAATAATGTCATGCAGATTATACAGCACCAAAAATTTGCAACTCTCCTGATGATCAGGTTCAACCCTCATTATCACCTGAGTAGAGAACTGGGGTTTATTCTCAGCCAAAGGGGTAGAATCAATCCCCAGTAGGGGAATAGACTTCCATAGGGGTATCAAGGGAAACCCACAACGTTTAGCAAAATCCAAATCCATCAGGTTAATAGCTGCTCCCGAATCAACAAAAGCCTGAGCAGAAAATGTGGACAGGGAGCAAATCAGGGTAACAGTCAACAGAAATTTAGTCTGAACACTACCCAAGACAACTGAGCGTGCAAAACGTCTTCCCTGCTTAGGGCAGACTGAAATAGCATGAGAGGCTTCACCACAGTAGAAACATAACCCATTGCGTTTTCGAAACTCATGACGCTGTGCCCCAGAATCCACTCTATCACACTGCATGGGTTCAGAAGCTGGTTCACAAGGCAACACTATTCCATGCATACCTCTACGCTCACGCAAACGTCTGTCAATTTGAATCGCTAATGACATAGAATCATTGAGACCAGAGGGAACAGGGAAACCCACCATAACATCTTTTACATTCTCTGACAGACCCTTCCGAAAAAGGGCTGCCAAAGCATCATCATTCCATTTGGTCAGGACTGCCCACTTACGAAATTTCTGACAGTATAACTCAGCGTCCTCAAGCCCCTGATTTAATGCCAACAAGGTTTTTTCAGCTTGATCAGTGACATTAGGTTCATCGTACAATAACCCCAGAGCCAGAAAAAATGCATCGACATTACTCAAAACAGGGTCCCCAGGTGTCAGGGAAAAAGCCCAATCCTGAGGATCGCCGCGCAGGAGAGAGATGACAATTTGAACCTGCTGTGCTGCGTTCCCTGAGGACTTAGGTTTTAAGGCAAAAAACAACTTACAGTTATTTTTGAAATTCAGAAATTTAGCTCGATCCCCCAAAAATAAATCTGGCATGGGGATCCTAGGTTCCACAACCGGCAACCCTGCAAGATAGGTAGCAATACTCCGAACTTCAGTGGCAAGCTGATCCACACGGCCAGACAACTGTGCAAGCTCCATTGAGAGAAAAAAAAAATCCTCCTCAGCACTCAGAGAAACAGAGGGAAAAAAAAAATGCAACAAACAGAAAAAAAAATCTCTGACAACTCTGACAACTTTTTTTTTTTTTTTTTACACTATTTTTCCCTTCTGTGAGTACCATATAATTTTCAGTTTGGCCGGTGATACTGTTATGTTTTGGTAGCTGAGGAGAGCAGGCAAAAACGGCAATACACCAGAGAGGTTGGAATCTACTGGATTGCAGTACCCTGACTAACCAGCACAACTAAAGGCAGCCGTGGAGCGTACCTACGTTGGTCCTAGACGCCTCGTCACAGCCTGAGAAGCTAACTACACCTAAAGATAGAAAGAGGAAAATTATCTGCCCCGGAGCAGATCCCCAAAGAACATAGGAAGCCCCCAAACATGTAATGGCGGTTAGACAAGAGGAAACACAAACACAGACAGAAAATAGTATGAGCAAACGTTGGGGCCCAATCTTCCTAAACAGAAAAGGATAGGAAGGAAAACTTACTGCAATCCCAAAAAACCCTAAAAAGTACCAACTCTACTAATTACAAAAACACCTGAGATCACACGACCTCTACCACCTAAATTAGTTCTCTGGTGTAACAAAACTAAGCCGCAGCCACTGAAAAAACTGGAAAAGGCAAATGAACAAATAACAGAGGCTCAGATAAACTGAGAGGAGCACAAGCCCCCAGAGGGGACCTGGCTGAACTCCACAAGAGTGCAGGAAAAAATGCAAAAAGCAAGCACAGAAATAAAAACAGAAAATGTCTTATCTGAGAGCAGGAGAAGAGGCAAGATTCAGCAGGCTTCCAAGTGAACCAGGAACAACAGCAGTTAGACAAGAACAATTGATCACCGGCAACCCTGATGGGAGGGAACCTCCCTTATATAGGACCAGTCTGTAACTCCTGATTGCCAATCTTCACTAAATGGTTCAGCACTGTCTGCAACCACCAGAGGGAGCTTCTGCTCAGAACTAATCTCCAACACATTCACAACACTTAATACTACATAGAAGAATAGGGTCAGATTATATAAGCATTACATTACTTATCCTTTATTATACATCAGTGCTGCACTCACTATTCTGCTGATGCAGTTGCTGTGTACATACATTACTTATGCTGCACTGATCTGAGTTACATTCTGTATTATACTCCAGAGCTGCACTCACTATTCGGCTAGTGCTCTTATATCCTACAGTGGGGGTCAATGTTATTAAGTAAAATAGTGAGTGCAGCTTTGGATAATAATTCAAGATGTAACTCAGGATCAGTACCGGATTAGTAATGTTATGTATGTACACAGTGACTTCACCTGCAGAATAGTGAGTGCAGCTCTGGAGTATAATACAGGATGTAACTCAAGATCAGTGTAGGATGAAAGTAGACAGTGACTTCACTTAGTAAATTAAATACATGTAAATAGCACGGAACACTTGTAGCAGGTTTTTTTCAGGACACTTACAGGAACAGAAGTGTAGGACCCTCGTGTACAGTAATGACCCATCCCACAGAGTCCTTCCGGCTGGGTCAGTCCAGGGCGGCTGCAGTACATACCAAAGGAGCAGAGCTCACAGTATTCAATGCATATGTTGCTAGACATGTTTGAAAAGGTTCCCTAAACAAAGTAAAAACACCATATATAATGAGTGACTAATAAACCTGCCATTTACATGTACATACACAGTATGTATGTACAATGGGTGCGGAAAGTATTCAGACCCCTTTAAATTTTTCACTCTTTGTTTCATTGCAGCCATATGGTAAATTCAAAAAAGTTCATTTTTTTCTCATTAGTAGTGTTGAGCATTCCGATACTGCAAATATCGGGTATCGGCCGATATTGGCTGTATCGGAATTCCGATTCCAAGTTCCGATATTTTCGTCATATCGGATACCGGAATCGGAATGTCACTGTCACTGTCAGTGTCCATCGGTCGGGTCTGTCAGGAGTCAGCGGCACTTACCCGGCAGAAGATTTCCGGCGGTCACATCCTGGACTGCTTGATGGCCGCCATCCTCTTCTCCCTGGCGGTCACATGCAGTTTCTCGCGATAACTGCAGTGACTGCTGGGTAATCGCGGCTGTAAAGCAGTCCGATGACGTCACCGCCGAGGAAGCAGGTAATCAGCTGTGCTGCGTCGGGATGTCAGGCTCTGCCTGGCATTCCGATGTAGCAGAGCTGGATCGTCGTGGGACACTCGTTACTATGGACTGCGTCGGACAGGTGGTATACTGTTGGTTTGTTTTTTTTCTTTTTTTACAGGAGATCGATGGCGTCACAGGAATGAGAGAGTAATAAAATTAATGAAAACTGTGTTGTCTCTTTTATTTCATTAAAAGACTTTTTTCTGGCTGTGTCTTTTTTTTAAACATTTAAAAACTTTGGGATTAATAATGGATCGGTGTCTTATTGACGCCTCTCCATTATTAACCGGGCTTATTGTCACCGTGCAATCAACGGTGACATTAACCCCTTATTACCCCGCTTGCCACCGCTACAGGGCAAGTGGGAAGAGCCGGGTAAAGTGCCACAATTGGCACATCTTTTGATGCGCCAAATGTGGGGCTGCTGTAGCCTGGTATTATCAGGCTGTTGAGGGCCAAAATCCATGGGCCTTGACAGTCTTTTTAATACCAGGGCCGCAGCAGTCTGCCTTTTACTTGGCTGGTTAACAAAAATAGGGGGACCCCTACGCCATTTTTTTTCGAGGGGATCCCCTATTTTTGTTAATCAGCCAAGATATGCAGACTGCTGTGGCCTGGTATTATCAGGCTGGCAAGGTCCATGGATCTTGGCTCCTTAACAGCCTGAAAATCCAGGCCTCAGCGGTCTGCTTCATCTGGCTGGTTAACAAAAATAGGGGGGACCCCACGTCAATTTTTTTCGAGGGGATCCCCTATTTTTGTTAACCAGCAAAGATAAGCAGACTGCTGTGGCCTGGTATTATCAGGCTGGCAAGCAGGGTCGGACTGAGCCACCGGGACACCGGAGAAACCTCCGGTGGGCCCCAGCTCCTGCGTGGTGGGCCCTGATTTGAAAGGATAGGTCGCGGGGCAGAGGGGGCGGTGGCCCCGGGCCCCGCGCTCTGAGGGGGCCCACCCGGAGCTACGCTACAGTAACTGTATCGGCGTGCACAGCACGCCGATACAGTTACATTCTGCGGCAGAGCAGGGTGAATCGCTCTTCCTGCTCTGCCGCCTGGAAGCTATGGGGCCTGAACAGGCGGTGGGGGGGCCCGGTGCCAGCAGTGGGCCCCCCACCCGTCATCGGAGGGTCAGCTGTATCGGCATCCAGCCGATACAGCTGACCGCATAGAGAGAGAAGGAGCGAGCGCTCCTTCTCTCCCATAATCCCCCTCTCAGCGTCTGACAGCGGGCGCGATGACATCACCTGCCGGCGTCCGCTGTCAGACACAGAGAGGGAGAACAGTGAGCAGCACAGGAGCCGGGAGGTAAGTATTGTTTTTTTTTTTTTTTTTTTTAATGGGGGTGCATTATACTACAGAGGCTGTATATGGGGGTGCATTATACTACAGAGGCTCCATATTGGGGTGCATTATACTACAGAGACTCCCTATGGGGATGCATTATACTACAGAGGCTGCCTATGGGGGTGCATTATAATATAGCGGCTGCCTATGGTGGTGCATTATATTATAGACTCTGCCTATGGGGGTTTATTATAATATAGAGGCTGCCTATGGGGGTGCATTATACTATATTGAGGACTATCTGGTGTATTATGCTGTATGGATGCTATCTAGGGGCCATCATACAGTGTTGGACCCATTAAATAGTTTGGGGACATTAAGGGGTCAGTATATATCCAGTGAGGGGCATTATTCTGTGTATAGGGGAGATGTACAGGGGGAGACTTGGGACATTATTAAATGTAAAGTGGACACTTATTGTTATAGGGGAACTCGGGTTACTGTGACTGTCAAAGGGGCACACAGGGCATTATTACAGTCTAGGGGACAAAATGTGGGCACTGTTTTCTAGGGCACTTGCACCCGGCATTACTATATTCTAGAGGGGTGCTTTAAAATTTAGAGGTCACACAGAACCACACAGCAGGTGCAGTAATAGGGACACATACGGCAGCAGCAGTTCAGTATTGGGGTATCAGGTGCAGTAATAGGGACACATACGGCAGCAGCGGCTCAGTATTGGGGTATCAGGTGCAGAAATAGGGACACATACGGCAGCAGCGGCTCAGTATTGGGGTATCAGGTGTAGTAATAGGGGCACATACGGCAGCAGCGGCTCAGTATTGGGTATCAGGTGCAGAAATAGGGACACATATGGCAGCAGCGGCTCAGTATTGGGGTATCAGGTGCAGAAATAGGGACACATATGGCAGCAGCGGCTCAGTATTGGGGTATCAGCAGGATGAGGAGTTTGTGCAGGTTGAGAATAGTCCAATTGGTGACCGTGACAGTGCTAAAAATATGAGAAGTGAAATCTGTCTTTGTTGTAATCTCTGCAGTCGAGTCCTGGCTGGAGAAGTCGTCATGTCGGTCTGGGCCAGATGGAAAAGACATGAAAAGTGAACAATTCCATTAGAAAGAACATCAGCGGTAAGTCATTATCTGTACCTGTGCTGTAATCTATTATATGTTCTGTAGGACTGGTATTATTTACCACAGACCATATGGCGGTAATATCAATATTGGTCTTTTTTTATATAGATTATTTTTGGCAACAGCGCGGTCATTTGTTGAGGTTCTCTGATTAGGGGCCCACTCAGAAGTTTCGCCCCCACTAAACCAAAACCCTAGCTGCGCCTCTGGCTCTCTCTCTAGTCTTTCTTTCTCTCTCTAGTCTTTCTCGCTCTCTGTTCTTTCCTTCTCGCTCTCTGTTCTTTTTTCTCTCTGTTCTTTCTTTCTCTCTCTCTTTTCTTTCTTTCCTCTCTTTCTTTCTCTGCTTGTTCTTTCTCTCTCGCTGCTCTTTCTTTCTTTTCCTCAGTACCAGCCACTGTGCCCTCATTACCAGTCAGTGTGATCAGCAGTGCTAAATGGGTACGCTTGGGGCGAGGATATGGGTGTGATTAGCTGTGAAATGGGTGTGGTCGGGGCGTGGCCTAAAATTTGCAGCGGCGCGCAGCCTTTAACCCTCTTTCCTGTCTTCAAAATTTGGGAGGTATGCTGTATGACCTCCCTACAACTTCTGGGCATGCTCCTGATGGCACGACGGATGGTCTCCTGAGGGATCTCCTCCCACACCTGGACTAAAGCATCCACCAACTCCTGGACAGTCTGTGGTGCAACGTGGCATGGCCTAAAATTTGCTGCAGCAGGCACAGCGTGCCACAGCCTTTGTCCCTCTTTCCCTTCTTCAAAGGTTGGGAAGTATGATGGTGGGCCCCAAGAATAATTTTTCTCTGGTGGGCCCAAGGTACTCCAGTCCGACGCTGCTGGCAAGGTCCATGGATATTGGCTCCCTAACAGCCTTAAATACCATGCCTCAGCAGTCTGCTTCATCAGGCTGGTTAACAAAAATAGGAGGGACCCCACGCCATTTTTTTTTCGAAGGGAACCCTTATTTTTGTTAATCAGTTCCCTCTGACGTCACTGATTGTGTCCCTGGCTGACCTGAAGTGAAAGTGGAAAGCAATCAATTAAGCTTTCCACTTCCTCTCCTGTGAGCCAGGAGAGGAACTCATTCATTTGGGGGTTTACTGTGAGGCTGCAGCATTAGCTGCGGTCCCTGCAGTAAACATTAACCCTTTCTGAAGGATTACACCGTGGGACCTGACTGTGCATGGGATAGGTAAGAATAATTTTGCTTTTTTATTTTATTTTTATTACAGGAAATGGTTTTTGCAGTAAAATAAAAGATGGTCAAAAACATGTGTCTTTATTTCATTAAAATGATTTTTAATTAAAGTGTGTGTGTTTTATTTTTATTTCATGCAATAGGATTAATAATTGATAGTTGTCTAATTGACAGCTCTCAATTATTAACCTGGCTTAAGGTCACCTTTCAATAGCAAGGTGGCTTTAACCCCATATTAACCCATTCGCAACCGCTACAGGGCAATGGGAATAGACGGGCAAAGTGCCAGAAAGGGCGAATCTAATTATAGATTTGTCTTTTCTGGGGTGTCTGGGGGCAGATGTTAGTAGCCAGGGGGGGGGCAAAAATAATGGTCCCTCTCTGGGCTATTATTATCTGCCCCCATCACTGGCTTTGTCTGTCTGGTTGCGAAAATAGGGCGGGAGCCCACGCATTTGTTTTCAGCAATTTTACACCTCATATATACTGTATATATACATGTCATTGAATTTGTGACACATATATATATATATTTATAGTTACATAGTATAATAGCCGCTAATTCAATTGCCGGCTTTTGTGAAAATGCAGAACCCGACATGAAATGACACTTGGTTTACATAGAGTTAACCATGTCTTTTCATGTAGTTTGATATCTGATTTGCACAAACAATTACATGAGTGTAAGTGTGCAAAATTTCACACCTGTAGGGGTTAATTAAAGGTGTAAATTCGTAGCAAAAAAGTCCGTTTTTTTTACAACTAATTTACACTTTTAATTAACCCCTACAGGTGTGAAATTTTGCACACTTACACTCATGTAATTGTTTGTGCAAATCAGATATCAAACTACATGAAAAGACATGGTTAACTCTATGTAAACCAAGTGTCATTTCATGTCGGGTGCTTCTGTCTTTTCACAAAAGCCGGCTTTACCCGGCAATTGAATCAGAGGCTATTTTACTATGTAGAAGTGTATAAACTATAAATATATGTATATATATATGTCACAATGACATGTATATAACGCGCACCACATTGGTGGTACCAGGGCTATGGGGTACTCGGAACCGAGCCCATGGAAGTCTATGGGGAATGTCACTGGCAGCAGAGCTCGGTCCGTGGCCCTGGCGGTCATGCAATGGGGGAATATTTACAGGGGATTGTAGTTATAGTTCGTGACGCCACCTGTGGTTTCTGATCTGATTGACCAGCGCTGCAGGGTAGATCTCTGAGGGGATGTTATGGCAGCTAGATGTTAAGTCCCCCACAGGTGGGACTGGTCCCTCAAAGTCTATGGTGGTGATGCAGGGTGCAGAGAAGAATTCAGTCACACACAATGCAGTCTCTTTCCATACCTTTACTTGTAGATGTTGCAGGTATGTCCCGGGAAGCTGGTCAGGTTGGAGAATGCACATTCAGGAAACTGTTGAGCAGGTTAGAGGCCTCCTTTCTCCTTGTAATGTGTGTGAGTAAAAACTTGCATAAAGTCAAGTGCAACTCTTTCAATAGCAATAACTGCGCCCGGCCAACATTGTGGTGGAGTCTTCTATGTCTCTGATTATCAGATGTTGAGAGAACTAAGTCCTTACTTTTGCAGGGTCCTGCTCAAAGTCCCCGTTCTCCCTGACTCCGGTTACGTATCAGCGCTTAGGGCTACCTTCTGCGACTTGAAGTCCAGCAAGGCCTCCGGTTTTCTTATTACTAGACGTGAAGTACTAGCAATGCTTCGGACCCCGGTGTCCGGTTAAACTGAGTGAGGGTGATCTGTCACCTTAGTTACTCTTACTTCTCCACTCGCCCTTCGCCCTGCTCTCGCCCTTAACATAAGCACGTGTAGCAATGGTGTCAAGGTCAGCTTTCCTTCAGTGCTCACTGACCTGTTCTCAGTTGGCTCGTTGGTATAACTGCTGTAGTCCCTTTCCTTCTTTCCTTCACAGAAATCTGTCCAGAGCAGCTCACAGGACGCTTCGTCAGACTGTATTTACGCTGTAGCTCTGAGAGTCACCTTCCACTTTCTTAGGAACACAGGCAGCTTGTTCTGAGTAGCAGGTTAAGGGGTAGCTCTGACTAGACTAGGATGATTCACTTCACCCGTACTAGCCTCCACTTTCGTATCAGATGAGCTACAAAAGCTCTGTGTGGATTCAGTCTTCTCTCCTCTCCCTCCGTCTGTCTCTGACTGAAACAGAAACTAAACTGAACTGAAGATGGATGGGATGACTCACTCCTGAGCCACCCTAGGCTTGACTGAACGACTCACTAATCTTTGCTACGTCACACTACTTAAATAGTCTAATATGCCTCTAGTGGCAATGCTGAGAAGTGTGCGTGAATGAATATCAGGCTTTACAGTTACCTTCTTGTGCATTTTCCAGGAGACATGTGTGCCTTGCGCAGCTGGGCCACACATATATATATATATATATATATATATATATATATTATATATGTATTCTATGTGTGTATATTTAGTGTTTACAAGGAAAGAAAGAGGTTTTTTTAGTTACGATATTTTGTTCCCATAGACTTACATTGGATTTCCGGTATCGGTATCGGGTATCGCCGATATTTTAATGGTATCGGTGATACCATTCCGATTCCGATACTTTTGGATATCGGAAAGTATCGCTCAACTCTACTCATTAGTGTACACTCTGCACTGATTCAAAAAAACAGAATTGCAAAAAAACAGAATTGCAAATTTATTAAAAAAGAAAAACTGAAATATCACATGGTCATAAGTATTCAGACCCTTTGCTCAGTATTGAGTAGAAGTACCTTTTTGAGCTAGTACAGCCATGAGTCTTCTTGGGAATTATGCAACAATATTTTTACATCTGGGTTTGGGGATCCTCTGCCATTCTTCCTTGCAGATCCTCTCCAGTTCTTCAGGTTGGATGGTGAACATTGGTGGACAGCCATTTTCAGGTCTTTCCAAAGATGCTCAATTGGGTTTATGTCAGGGCTCTGGCTGGGCCAGTCAAGAATGGTCACAGAGTTGTTCTGAAGCCAGCAAAATCTATGCGGGCTTTCATATGTCTGGCATTGAGGAGAGGCTTCCGTCAGGCCACTCGGCCATAAAGGCCCGACTGGTGGAGGGCTGCAGTGATAGTTGACTTTGTGGAACTTTCTCCCATCTCCCTACTGCATCTCTGGAGCTCAGCCACAGTGATCTTGGGGTTCTTCTTTACCTCTCTCACCAAGGCTCTTCTCCCACGATTGCTCAATTTGACTGGACGGCCAGGTCTAGGAAGACTTCTGGTGGTCCCAAACTTCTTCCATTTAAGGATTATGGAGGCCACTGTGCTCATAGGAACCTTGAGTACTGCAGAAATTCTTTTGTAATCTTGGCCAGTTTGTGGCCTTGCCACATTTCTGTCTCTGAGCTCCTTGGCCAGTTCATTTGACCTCATGATTTTCATTTGGTCTGACATGCACTGTGAGCTGTGAGGTCTTAAGGGTATGCCACACTAAACAAGATCTCTAACGGGATCGCTAAAAAACATCACTATTTAGCGATCTCGTTAGTGACGCTGTTGTGTGTGGCATGTAGCAACGACGTGGCCCCTGCTGTGATCTCGCTGATCGTTCACTAGAGTTCTGGACCGTATTTTGATCGTTGGCGTCCCGCTGGTGAGCCTATATCGCTGTGTCTGGCACGTTTTGTGAACGATTTGCGCTGTTTTTTACATCGCAAAGTCGTTAAGGAGATCGCTAACCGCTTATGCGTTGTTAACGAGATCGCTAAATGTGGCAGCTACTAGCGACATTAAAACGATCACAAAAACGATCGCATTAGTATGCGTCGTTATTGTGATCGTTAGCGGGAGCGTTTAGTGTG
The DNA here is from genome assembly GCA_033576555.1 of Oophaga sylvatica. Lineage (NCBI taxonomy): Eukaryota > Metazoa > Chordata > Amphibia > Anura > Dendrobatidae > Oophaga > Oophaga sylvatica. Next base: position 390,897,705 of record JARQOD010000003.1, read on the forward strand.
GCAGTACCTTAATATAGACAGGTGTGCGCCTTTACAATCAAGTCCTATCAGTTTAATTAAACACAGCTGGACTCCATTGAAGGAGTAGAACTATCTCAAGGAGGATCACAAGGGAATGGACAGCATGTGACTTAAATATGAGTGTCTAAACAAATGGTCTGAATACTTATGACCATGTGATATTTCAGTTTTTCTTTTTTAATAAATTTGCAAAAATTTCTACATTTCTGGAGTACAGATTGTACATTAATGAGAAAAAAAAACAGAATTTTTGGTTGCTTACCATAAAATCTTCTCGTGGAGCCTTCATTGGGGTACACAGGAACCATGGGTGTATGCTGCTGCCACTAGGAGGCTGACACTAAGCACAAAAAAAGGTTAGCTCCTCCTCTGCAGTATACACCCCACCAACTGGACCTAGGTTAATCAGTTAGTGAAAAAGCAGTAGGAGAAGCAACAAGGTAGAGAGAAACAAAAATAGACAACTCAAACTGTAATAATATAACACAGAAAAAAAGAGCTGATAAACATGGGAAGGTGTTGTGTCCCCTAATGAAGGCTCCAAGAAACGGTAAGCAACCAAAAATCCTGTTTTCTCTATCGCTTCACTGGGGGACACAGGAACCATGGGACGTCCCAAAACAGTCCCTGGGGAGGGAACAGCAGAAAAACTTCATTTAGGTTGGAAAACTCACCATTGCCACCTGCAAGATCCTTCTGCCTAAGTTGGCATCCGCCGAAGCGTAGGTATTGTAAGGTTCTTTGTCTCTGTTGACATGTTCCTTGAAACTCAGTTTTCCGTCGGCCATTTTGCTTTCTGTCTTTCTGCAGCTCTTGCCCTCAGTTAATATGGAGTTTCCAGTTTTCATGTTCCCGCCCTGATTCTTCCCTCTTGCTTCTTAAGCAGCCTCAGCTGAACAATCAGTGCTCCTGAATCAAGCCTCAGTCAGTCTGTGACCTGACTCCTGAAACCTTGGACTTGTACTCCAGCTATTCCCTACTGAGGAACCTTGGAACACTTTTGGACTCTGGAAACCTGCTGTTTGGTGAATCCATGTTTGCAGAGGAATTACGGTACAGAGAAGAGATCCTGAACCTGCTTTGGAGATTTATTGTAGTGCTTGAAGTTACTCTGGCCTGCTGTGTCTCCTGTCGCTGTTCCTGCAAACTGTGTGAACTTTTCAGCATGCTTGTATGAAGTTATACAAGTCATTTCATTTCAACCTATGTCTCCTGTGTTTTCCTCGCACCCAAGCACAAGGCGCTATAGGAACTGTACACTATACATGACAAGATTCAGGAGCCAATGTTTAGTGTCTGCTGGGTCTGGGAAAGCCGTGTCTGCTGTGACTGTGGATATCAGATGTCCGTTTAATACCTTATGTGATGACAGTGGTTGTGACTTCTCACAACCATTCCAGCACTTCTGCCTTAAAAGATCTGGAAGATGGAGGCCCGCATAAAGGAACTTTGCGGAGTGACTGATACAATCCTTTCAGATGTACAGACTTTAAAAACCCGTTTTGCAAGCCTACAGGACCTCACTAATCATAATTTGCAAGTGTTTGGACAGACTACCCAGGAATTGCGAGCCAGGATTGAGGCTCTAGAGGAACGAGCCCAGGCTCCTGCCATAACCCCGAGTTCTGGGATCCCCAAATTACCTACTTTTCGTTTTGGCGGTGAACGTGAGAAATTCAGGGGATTTATTAATCAATGCAATTTATTTTTCTCTGCACATGCTTCACAATTCCCCACTGAACGATCCAAAGTGCTTACTATAATCATGTTGCTTACCAATAAGGCTTTGATGTGGGCAAACCCTCTGATTGAGACTGAGGATGATTGTTTGAATCACCTTGATGCTTTTATTTCAGCCATGGGGCAGGTGTTTGATGACCCCAATCGAGGTGCAACAGCTGAAGCAGCCATGTTAACTTTGCGCCAAGGTAAGCGTTCAGTAGCCGAATATGCCCTGGATTTCAGGAGATGGGCTCTTGATACCACTTGGGACACTTCCGCTAAAAAATCTATTTTTCGGAAAGGGTTGTCTCCACTGATTAAGGATGAACTTGCTCGTGCCGACCCTCCCACTGCGTTAGGTGACTTTATTAACTATTGTATCCGTATTGATGCTCGTCTGACTGAACGCAGACAAGAGAGATGGTTCGAAAATAATCGCACTAACCTTTTACTACCTCCCTCCTCAGCTAAGGAACCTTTGAGTAGGATCACAAAGGAACCAGAACCTGAACCCATGCAGGTGGACTCTTTACAAAGACGGGTTAGTGATGCACGCAAAGAACATCGTATAAAGGAAAATCTATGTTTCTACTGTGGTAAGTCAGGGCACTTCATTATAAACTGCCCCAGCCGTTCTCGTAAGACTACTGCAGCAGTCATTCACTGTGAATGTTGCGAGAGGAGCTCTGTCATGTCCGAGCCTCAGGCTCCAGAGAGATCTGCTGCAAGAGATCTTGATTTCTCGGACTTAAACTCTGTTAGTTCTGGGGACGATGACGGTATAAACGCTGCAATTTTTCAAGTTTCCTCAGCGGTGTCCCAGCTGAGTTGTAAAAGAAACAATTCTCATTGCTTCCTTTCCATCAAACTCTGGGTTGACTCAGTCTGGGTGTCTAGCTCTGCTATGATCGACTCAGGAGCAAGTGGAAATTTTATGGATATCTCCTTTGCTCTGAAACAGGGGATACATTCAGTGAAGAAGGCTACTCCAGTACAGATGGAGACTGTGGATGGCTCTCTACTGACTTCTGGACCAGTGGATCAAGAAACAGAGCCTTTGAGGGTCCTTATGGGTAAAGATCATCAGGAGAAAATGTCCTTTTTTGCTTATCTCTTCTCCCCACTTTCCCATTATTCTAGGGCTACCATGGCTGCAGGCGCAGAATCCTACGATTAACTGGGAGACCAAGGAATTACACTTTCCGGAGAAACAGATGAGTCAAGGAGTTTCAGCTTGCTCTGTTCCTAAAGGAACCATGTCAGTCCCTGAACTACCAGCTGTATACCAGGACTATGTGGATTTATGTGACAAGAAGAACGCTGATCAGCTTCCTCCTCACCGTCCATATGATTGTCCAATTGAATTATTGCGTGGAGCCGAGATACCTTTTGGTAAGATCTACCCCCTAGCGGGGCCCGAGCTAAAAGCTTTGAAGGATTATATAGACGAAAATTTAGCCAAGGGCTTCATACGCCCCTCTTCATCTCCCGCAGGTGCACCCATCTTCTTTGTGAAGAAGAAAGATGGATCTCTGAGACCCTGCATAGACTATAGGGAACTCAATAAGGTTACTATTAGAAACCGTTATCCATTGCCTTTAATCCCTGATTGTTGGAGAGAGTGCGGCATGCCAAAATTTTCTCTAAACTGGATCTCCGTGGGGCCTATAACTTGGTCCGTATTAGACCTGGGGATGAATGGAAGACTGCTTTCAGGTCACGCTATGGACACTTTGAATATCTAGTTATGCCTTTTGGTCTGAGTACCGCCCCAGCCACTTTCCAACACTTCGTGAATGATATCTTCAGGGATCTCCTAGATACATTTGTGGTGATTTATCTGGATGATATTCTAATTTTTTCTAACTCCACAGAGGAACATCATGGACATGTGAGAATGGTCTTAGAATGCCTAAGACAAAACCATCTCTACATCAAACTTGAAAAATGTGAATTCCATAGGACCGAAATTCAACTTCTGGGGTATGTACTATCTACGCAAGGGATTAGTATGGATGGAAGCAAGACCCAAGCCATCAAGGATTGGCCAATTCCTAGAAATGTGAAGGAGGTGCAGCGTTTCATCGGGTTTGCCAACTTCTATAGACGTTTCATTAAGAATTTTTCTGAGGTAGTGTCACCTATCACCCAACTTACCCGGAAATAGTCTAGGTTCTCCTGGACCCCGCAAGCTCAGGAAGCATTTTCCTGTTTAAAGGATAAATTTACCACCGCACCTATCTTAGTACATCCCAACCCCGAGCTTGCCTTCATAATAGAGGTGGATGCTTCAGACTGTGCCGTTGGAGCTATACTCTCTCAGAGAACAGGTGAGAAGAATGTCTTGCACCCCTGTGCCTTCTTTTCCCAGCAGTTGTCTTCGGCTGAGAGGAACTACGATGTGGGCAATAGAGAATTGTTGGCCATTATTGCCGCCTTCAAGGAATGGAGACACCTTCTTCAGGGAGCTGCACAGCAAATAGTCATCCTGACAGACCATCGTAACCTTGAATTTATCAGGTCGGCTAAGTGCCTGACTCCTCGCCAGGCTCGCTGGAATCTTTTCCTAAACCAATTTAATTTTGTCATTTCTTATAGACCAGGATCGCACAATGGAAAGGCTGATGCACTCTCTAGGATTCATTCAGCAGAGACACGTCCACTTACTCCTCCTAAGACTATTCTTCCTGACTCTAGATTCCTGGGAGTGATTCATAATCAAGACCTACTTAAGGACATCAAGGAAGCATACCATGAGGATTCTTTGTTGGCTCAACCCCCAAGGGACGTAAGTCTTGTCTTTAAGAATGGTGTGTGGATTCAGGGACAACGTCTGTATATACCTGAAACAGTCAGATTGAGAGTATTGCAACTCATCCACGATTCCAAGATAGCCGGGCATAGGGGAATTCTAAAGACACAAGAATTTCTTTCTCGTTCTTTTGGTGGCCCACTTACAGGAAAGATGTCTTAAACTATGTCATTTCATGTGAAGTCTGTGCAAGATGCAAAACACCTCGCTCCTCACCAACTGGTCTGTTGCAACCTCTTCCCACTCCGTCCCGCCCGTGGGGATCCATTTCTATGGACTTCATTGTGGAGTTACCAACCTCTCAAGGGAAGAACACCATTCTAGTGGTGGTTGACCGTCTAACAAAGGCAGCTCATTTTATCCTTGTGTCGGCTTACCCACTGCAAAACAGACATCAGACTTGATGATTAAGAATGTGTTTCGCTTACATGGAGTACCGGATGAGGTCATTTCGGATCGAGGGGTGCAATTCACTTCAAGGTTTTGGCAAAATTTCTGTGCAGCATTGGACATTAAAGTAAACCTTTCTTCTGCTTTTCATCCCCAGACTAATGGACAGACAGAACGAACCAATCAGACCCTGGAGCAGTATCTCTGCTGTTTTATCTGCCACCTACAGGATGATTGGGTGGATCTACTTCCACTGGCTGAGTTCTCTTATAACAACTCTCAGAGCGCCTCCACTAAGCAGTCTCCTTTTTACTCCAATCTAGGTTATCATCCTAACATTCTTCCTCGATTTCCCATAGATACGCCCTTGCCGGCAGTGGCTGAAAGAATCACTTCTTTACAAAAGAATATGGATCTTCTAAAGGAAAATCTAGAATTGGCTCAGGAAAGGTACAAGAAAGCAGCAGATAAATTTCGTAAACCTGCACCAGCTTTCAAGGTAGGAGATTTGGTCTGGCTGTCAACCAGAAATCTTAAATTAAAGATTCCATCGTCTAAATTGGGACATAAGTACATTGGACCTTATAAGATCAATAAGATTATAAGTGCTGTTGCTTGTCGTCTTCAACTGCCCAGAACTATGAGAATCCACCTGTCTTTCATGTATCCCTACTAAAGGCTGCAACACCCAATACGTTTCCTGTACGTTCTTCTCCTTGCCCTGACCCAGTGCTGGTCGATGGTCAGGAAGAATTTATGGTGGAAAGGATTCTAGATTCCAGGTTGTACAGAAATCAGTTGCAATATTTGATTAAATGGCAGGGCTACCCAGTGAAGGACAACTCATGGGAACCAGTCAATAATGTAAATGCTCCTCGCCTGCTCCGCCAGTTTCATCAGAGGTACCCTGACAAGCCTGGTCTGAGGTCATCCGGAGGTTGTCCCTAAGGGGGGAGTAATGTAAGGTTCTTTGTCTCTGTTGATATGTTCCTTGAAACTCAGTTTTCCGTCGGCCATTTTGCTTTCTGTCTTTCTGCAGCTCTTGCCCTCAGTTAATATGGAGTTTCCAGTTTTCATGTTCCCGCCCTGATTCTTCCCTCTTGCTTCTTAAGCAGCCTCAGCTGAACAATCAGTGCTCCTGAATCAAGCCTCAGTCAGTCTGTGACCTGACTCCTGAAACCTTGGACTTGTACTCCAGCTATTCCCTACTGAGGAACCTTGGAACACTTTTGGACTCTGGAAACCTGCTGTTTGGTGAATCCATGTTTGCAGAGGAATTACGGTACAGAGAAGAGATCCTGAACCTGCTTTGGAGATTTATTGTAGTGCTTGAAGTTACTCTGGCCTGCTGGTGTCTCCTGTCGCTGTTCCTGCAAACTGTGTGAACTTTTCAGCATGCTTGTATGAAGTAATACAAGTCATTTCATTTCAACCTATGTCTCCTGTGTTTTCCTCGCACCCAAGCACAAGACGCTATAGGAACTGTACACTATACATGACAGGTATGGACCTTATAAAACTTGGCGAATGTATGAATGAAGGACCAGGTTGACGCCTTGCAAAGCTGTAGGGCGGATGCTCTATGGTGTACCGCCCAGGAGGCACCCATTGCCCAGGTAGAGTGAGCCTTAATCCCAGGGGGAGGCACGCTGTTCTTGACCCGGTAAGCCTCCACAATTGCAGTTCTGATCCAGCAAGCAATAGTAGCCTTGGAGGCTGGCAGGCCTCTTTGCACACCATCTGGAATGACGAAAAGAGAGTCCGTCTTCCTGAAAGTGGCGGTCCTAGCCAGATAGATCCTCACCGTCTTGACCAGGTCTAATCTGTTCAGAGAACGCTCCAGAGAATGAGTCAGAGCAGGGCAAAAGGAAGGGAGGACAATATCCTCATTTATGTGTAAGGTGGAAAAGAATGAAGGCGGAGGCCGCAAAACTACCTTATCCTGGTGAAGAACCAAGAAAGAAGGGCGACAGGAAAGAGCTGCCAACTCTGAGACACGCCTAATTGAGGTGATGGCCACCAGAAACGCCACCTTCCAGGACAGAAAAGACAGGGAAACCTCCCGGAGAGGTTCAAAAGGAGAACTCCTCAGCGACTCCAGAACTATATTGAGGTCCCTGGGGTCCACAGGAGTCCGGTACAGGGGAGCTGCATGCGCTACCCCTTGGAGAAAGGTTTTGACCTGAGAGTGGGAGGATAAATTCTTCTGGAAAAGAATGGAAAGTACTGACACCTGACCCTTTAGCCAGGGGCGCACCTACAATGAGGCGAGTTGAGCACTCTGCCTCAGGCGGCGGCACATCCATGAAGACAGGGGCGGCAGATTCTTATCTCCTGCATCTGCTCCTGTTGCTCATACATTGCTGTTCTGTGCGCACAGGACCTGTGATGAGGTCACAGGAGGGGAGGAGTCAGGGTTCACATGATCAGTGTATGCAGGACTCTGCTGTGCTGGTTGTCATGGTGCTGGATGAGGGAAGTTTATGTGTGGGGTCAGGAGGGGTTTACAGGGTGGATGTAGCAGAGCTGTGTGTGTACGGATCGGAGCATGTTTATGGGGTGTGTGGAGCGGAACTGTGTGTGTACAAGATGGACGGAGCGGAGCCGTGTGCGTACAAGGTGTGCGGAGCGGAGCAGCGTCTGTATGAGGTGTGCGGAGCAGAGCCGCGTGTATACGAGGTGTACGGAGCAGAGCCGCGTGTGTACGAGGTGTACGGATCAGAGCCACGTGTGTACGAGGTGTGTGGAGCGGAGCCGCGTTTGTACGAGGTGTGTGGAGCAGAGCCGCGTGTGTAAGAGGTGTGCGGAGCCCTGTGTGTACGAGGTGTGCGGAGCGGAGCCACGTGTGTACGAGGTGTGCGGACCGGAGCCGCGTGTGTACGAGGTGTGGGGACCGGAGCCATGTGTGTATGAGGTGTGCGGAGCCCTGTGTGTATGAGGTGTGCAGAGCGGAGCCGTGTGTACGAGGTGTGTGGAGCCACGTGTGTACGAGGTGTGCGGACCGGAGCTGCGTGTGTACGAGGTGTGCGGACCGGAGCCATGTGTGTATGAGGTGTGCAGAGCCCTGCGTGTACGAGGTGTGCAGAGCGGAGCCGTGTGTGTACGAGGTGTGCAGAGTGGAGCCGTGTGTGTATGAGGTGTGCGGAGCCGTGCGTCTACGAGGTCGGTGTTGGTGGGGAGCATTCATACCTCCCAACCATCCCAGATCCAGCGGGATAGTCCGGATTTTGAGAGTCTGCCCCGCTGTCCTGGCTGGGAGCTTACTTTTCCCGCGGACACAGGAGTACATGGAGGAGCCCCGAGGAGCACTTTAAAACTCACACGTGATGTTCCACCGAAAGTGATGTGCTGGAAGCTGACCGGAAATGAGATAATTTAGGGAGGAGATTGTGACGGAACCATGGAGGCACTTCAGGGAATGCTTCAGATCCATCACTGTGTCCTCCACCTACAGCGTGGACAGAGGGATCGCCTTGGAATCGGGGATGTCGGCCATATGAGCGGATCATGATATGTCCTGCACCGGGAGGCTCAGGTGGGCACTACAATGGGAGCCGGGCTGCTATAGTATCTTTATAAATTTTTCTTTCTCGCTCTCTGTTATTTTTTTCCTTCTTTCCCTCTCTAATCTTTCTTTCTTTCTCTCTCTGTTTCTGTCTTTCTCTCTCTGTTCTTTCTTTCTTTCTTTCTTTCTTTCCTCTCTTTCTCTCTGTTCTTTCTTTCTCTCTCCTTTCCTTCTTTTTGCTCTCCCTGTTCTTTCTTTCTCTCTCTCTGTTCTTTTTTCTCTCTCTGTTCTTTCTTTCTTTTTCTCAGTACCAGTCAGTGTGCACATAGTAACAGCCACTGTGCCCTCAGTACCAGTCAGTGTGATCAGCAGTGCTAAATGGGTGCGATTGGGGCGTGGATATGGGTGTGGCTAGTTGTGAAATGGATGTGATCAGGGGCGTGGCCTAAAATTTGCCGCGGGGCAGAATGGAGGACGGGGCGGCAGAATGGAGCACGGAGCTCCTGTGTATAATGTCACCGGCGATCACTGTATTACCTGTACACTGACATTGTATACAGAGATCCTGTGTATAATGTCACCGGTGATCACTGTATTACCTGTACACTGACACTATATACAGAGCTCCAGTGTATAATGTCACCGGTGATCACTGTATTACCTGTACACTGACACTATATACAGAGCTCCTGTGTATAATGTCACTGGTGATCACTGTATTACCTGTAAACTGACACTATATACAGAGCTTCTGTGTATGTCACTGGTGATCACTGTATTACTTGTACACTGTACACTATATACAGAGCTCCTGTGTATAATGTCACCATCTCCACCTTTTATCGGCGCCATCTTGTGACTGCAACTTTTGTCTGCGGGAAGTCAGAAGTAGCAGAAACCCTCTATCAGGCCATGTTCACACGTTCAGTAATTTACCTTAGTATTTGTAGGCCAAAACCAAGAGTGGAACTATCAGAGGAAAAGTATAATAAAAACACGTCATAACTTCTGGATTTCTCACCCACTCCCAGTTTGGCTTACAAATACTGAGGTAAAATACTGACCAAATACTGAACGTTTGAATGTGGCTTTAGGCTGGTTTCACACATCCTGATATTTCCGGTACCGGAAAAACCGTTAGTGGAGATATCCGTGTCCGTGTGTGTAATACGTGTGGCAACTGTGTGCCGCATCAGTACCACACGGACGACCACCGGGGAAGAAGCGCTACAGTAAGCACTGTTCCCCAGCCAGGGGCGCACCTAAAATGAAGCAAGTTGATCACTTCGCCTCAGGCGGCATTGAGTCCCTGAAGAAGTGTAAAGATGAATGTTTCAAATATATTCCTATTTAAAAGTGTATGTATTTTACATGTGAGTCAGGTTAGGCTAGTAAAGAGTAAACCAGATTTATTTGTACTGATTTTACTACGGGGTGTGCCATTTTGCAGTTCGCCTCAGGCAGCAGAGAGGCTAGGTTCACTCCTGCTTATAGTGAACTAAGTGCCAGACCAGCGTCAAGTCCTGCCTGGAGAAAAGCCAAAATGGAAGGGAGAGAAAAGGACATCGGCGGAATGTGATTAGACTCACACCAGCTGAAATAGGCTTTCCGGTCCGATAATAGACCCTGGAAGACGACAGCTTCCTAGCCTGGATCATGGTGTGAATCACCCGATCAGAAAATCTGGACTCTCTCAGAACCGCAGTTTCAACAGCCACGCTGTTAAATTGAGCAACTGAGAATTCTGGTGGCAGATCGGACCTTGGGACAGAAGACCCAGCCTGTCTGGGAGCCTCCAGGGGGCATCCGCGAGAAGATTTATGATCTCTGCAAACCAAGACCTTCTGGGCCAATCCGGCATGATCAGAATGACCGGCCCCCCATTCTGCCTTGATCTTCTTCAACAGCCTGGGAAGAAGGGGAAGGGGAGGAAACAGAAAGGGAAGCAGAAACTGCAACCAGGGGATGGCCAGATCGTCGGCGCCCACCGCTAGAGGATTGCGGGACCTGGAGACGAACCGTGGAACCTTGCTGTTCAGCCGGGATGCAATGAGGTCCACATCCGGAGTTCCCCATCGAAGGCAAATCTGGTGGAAGACCTCTGAGTCGCACAGCACCAGGGTTATGGGGTACTCGGCACCGAGCCCGTTGAAGTCTATGGGGAATGTCACAAGTAGCACAGCTCGGTCCGTTGCCCTGGGCGCTCATACAAACGGGGATATTTACAGGGGATTGTAGTAATAGTTGTTCGTGACGCCACCTGTGGTTTCTGATCAATATGACCAGCGCTGCAGGGTAATTCTTCTGAGGGGATGTTACTAGGCAGCTAAATGTTAAGTCCCCCACAGGTGGGACTGTTCCCTCAAAGTCAATGGTGTTGCAGATAATAAGTCAGTCACACACAAGTTGTTCTCTTTCCATACCTTTACTGTTGAAGGTTGCAGGTATGTCCCGGGAAGCTGCTCAGGGTGGAGTATGCACATCCAGGTAATTGCTGAGTAGATTTAAGGCCTCCTGTCCCTTTTAAGTGTGGGAGTCCTAATCTGCGTGAAGTCAGATTTAACTCCAAATAGCACCGCTACGCCCGGCCAACATTGTGGTGGAAGTCTTCTTCTGGCAAGAACTAAGTCCTTATGGCTGCAGACCTGACTCCTGTTCTGCCTGACTCCAGTTACGTATCGGCACTTAGGGCTACCTTCTGTGACTTGAAGTCCAGCAAGGATTCCGGTGTTTCTCTCACTAGCCGTAAAGGTTCTAGCAATACTTCGGACCCGGTGTCCGGTTAAGTCGAGTGAAGGTGATCTGTCACCGAAGTCACTCCTTACTAGGGTCACCACTCGCCCATCGCTCTACTCTCATCCTTAACATAAGCACAAGGTAGCAGTAGGTTTTGTCATTAGCTTTCTTCCTTCTTTCCAAAGCTCGCTGACTGATTCTCAGTTAACTCGATGTTCAGACAACTGTAGTCCCCCTTCCTTCTTTTCCTTCTTAAACTCTGTCCAGAGCGGCTATCAGGACCTTCCGTCAACTGACCTCGTGCTCACTCTGAGAGTGTCTTTCCACATTCGTTAGGGAACTCACAATCTAGATGTCCTGAGATATCAGCTTGCAATCTTTCTCCTCCGTCCGTCTGACAGGAAATCTCCACACGTCTGGCTAGAATGACTCACTGCCTCAGACTCGTCTCCAACTCCCTCCAGTCACTAATCTAACTGCTACATCTCTCACACCTCTTAAGTACTCTAAAGGTACTGCCACACTAAGCAATCCCGCTAGCGATCTCGTTAGCGTTGCATACTAATGAGATCGCTAGGGATTGTTTCTATACGCTAAATGCTGCCGCATTTAGCGTATAGTTAACGACGCTATTCGACGTTAGCGATCTTCTTAACGACTTAGCGGTACAAAAGTACGCTAAATCGCTAAGAAAAGGTGCCACACAGCGATAAGATACTTACCCAGCGGAGCGCCAGCGATGAAATAGGGTCCGGAGCGATTCCAGCGACGAGCGAGATCACAGCAGGAAGCTCGTCGCTGGAAGCTGCCGCACTGAACATATCGCTACGGATCGCTAAATGTGACGTTTTTTAGCGATCTCGTTAGCGATATTGTTTAGTGTGCATACCCTAAAGGGGCTCCTCTGTGTAATCTAGGGAAGTATGAGTGTGAATGAATATCAGATTTTGCAATTACCTTTCAGTACATACTCCTGGAACATGTGTACCAAGCGCACTGGCACACACCTCCTGATGCAGGACACTCTCCTGCCGTGAGACCCTCGCGTCTGAGAAAATCGGTGGCCCAATTGTCCACGCTGGAATATTCACTGCGGACAACGCTGGAACCGTTGCCTCTGCCAGAGGAGAATCTTGGATACCTCGGCCATCCCAAGGACTCGAGTCCTCCCTGTGGTTGACATATGCAACCACCGTGGCATGTCCGACTGACCTCGGATTGGCAACCCTGAGAAGCCTTTCCCAGTGAAAGAGTGACAGAAGAATGCCCTTATCTCGAGATGTTGATTGCAGAGAGGATTCCTCTGTCGACCAACGTCCTGGACAGTCAGGTGGCGAATACCGCACCCTAGCCGAGAAGGCTGGCGTCCGTCACCATCTGCCAGTGAATGGGAAGGAAGGACTGGCCCTGGAAGATGAGAGGGAATGACAGCCACCAATTGAGGGACTGTCTGACTCAGGAAGATAGCCGCATAGGACGATCCAGAGAGAGAGCAGACCTGTCCCACTGCGAAAGGATGGCTTGCTGAAGTGGTCTTGAATGAAATTGCGCAAAAGGAATTGCCTCCGATACTGCCACCATCCTTCCCAGGACCTTCATGGCTGAGTGGAAGGAAGGAAGCCGAGGGCCTTGTTGAGAATGAACTCCCTGCTGGAGGATTTCGCTCTTCTCTTTGGGAAGAAAAACTCTTGTCTGGCGGGTGTTAAACAGCATGCCAAGAAAGATGAGGCGCTGAGTCGGAACAAGGCAGGACTTTGTCCTGTTGACTAGCCACCCGAAATGGGACAGGGTGTCGAGAACGATGGCCAGGCTTTCCTGAGCCTGAGGAAAGGACGGAGCCTTGATGAGGATGTCATCGAGGTATGGGATGAGCACTTGGCTTCTGATCCTCAAAATGGTCATCAACGCTCCCATGATTTTTGTGAAAACCCTGGGAGCAGTTACGAGGCCAAACGGCAGGGCAACAAATTGAAAATGGTACTGCTGTACCGCAAAACGCAGGAACCTCTGATGCCCTGGGAAAATAGGTACATGGAGATAGGAGTCTTGGGTGTCTATGGGTCTATGGAGCACAAGGAGTTCCTGCGCCTCCATGGAGGTAATTACTGAACGAAGGGACTCCATCCTAAAATGTCGCAGGTGGACCCATTGTTCAGTAACTTTAGATCCAGGATGGGTCAAATAGTGCCGTCTTTCTTCGGCACCACAAACAGGTTTGAATAAAAACCTGTGAAGCGTTCCCGGTCTGAGACGACCGCCCAGCTTGGAAGATATGCTGGGGTCTTGAGATGAGTCATGCTAATGAAGATCTGCCAGGTCTGGGCCTGGAGGATCAACAGTGGGCATTACGGTAACACCAGGAAGGGGTGGTTTTAAAGGAAGCCTTTTTCCTATCCTGGCGCGCCTGCGGCCTCTACTGGTAGGAAAAAACCTTTGGTGCCGCGAAGCAGCAAAAGGGCCGAAAGGACCAAAACTGCCGCTTCAGAGGAGGCCGGCAAGGTTTGGACTGGAAGGAGGGAATTCGTGCCCCCGGTTGCGTCCCTAATAATTTGGTCCAACCTGGAGCCAAACAGATGGGACCCCTGGAAAGGCAGGCTGGCAAGGGACTTTTTTGACGATAAGTCCGCCTGCCAGGCCTTAAGCCAAATAGTACGTCAGATGGCCACAATATTGCTGGACGCCTGAGCTGCACAAGATGCGGCATCCAGGGAGGCAGATACCATGTACTTTCCTGCATGAGATATCTGGTCCGCTAGGTCGACCAACTTCTCCGGGCAAGCTCCAGCCAGAATGCCCTGACAAAGTTGTTTGGCCCATTTAGCTACGGACATAATGTAGAAACAGCCACTTCAAAGGCTGACTTTGCAAACAATTCTATGATTCTGTCGTTGGACAGTCTGGAAACTCTCAGGTCCACGGTCGGAGAGGCTGCACAGTTAGCGGTGAGCTCAGGAGAGAAGAGATATAGGATGACGAGGCGCTTCCTTTGAAAGTGTCTGGTCGGGTTCTCCCTTTCTCTGGCAAGTACCTCCTCAAATTCTCTGTGTGGAGGAAAGACCTCGGAAGGTGGTTTCGACCATCTAAATGAAACCGCCTGATCTGCGGGTTCCATAGAGGTATCCTTAATGCTAAAGGTCCAAGTCATCCTCCGATAAACCACCTCGCCTGACTCGGAGAGGAGGATCGGGAAGCGGCAGACCGCCGGAGGGAATGGGGGGGCAACATGGAGAGGGAAGAGGACCCAGAATGACGCGCCTGCCTGGATCTCTTGCGGCCCAGGTTGGTAGGCCCAGACAGTGAGTCCTGTGACCCACTAGCAACAACGGGAGCTGGAAAGGGCAACCTATCAAGCACGGACACCACGGTCTGCGACACATTGGTGAGGTCCGCCACGGATTGTAACAGAGAGGAAGCCCACACTGGGATAGGGGTCTCGCTCTCACCTGGAGCTCAAAAAATGCTGGAAAAGGTAACCCCAGTGCCCCAATGCACACAAAATAAGGGGAGAAAGGCCCCTTATAATCCTAGAAGGACCAAACCCCTGAAATAAAATGATAGCCTGCTCATCTTCTTCTTCTATCTTCTTACTTCTTTCTTGCTATCTTCTTCTTTAGTTGGATCTTCACCTCGTCTCTGGAAGGGACCTGTGGGAAAAGAGACAGAAGTACCTCCCCATCCAGGTACGATCAGAAGTCTGAAATTCTGATGTGGGACGTCCACGCCTCCTCAAACCGACAGGCTCTGTTGGGCGAGTGGGTGGGAGACAGGGGGCCAGGACCGGATTCGGATCACCTACAGTGCCTTGCGAAAGTATTCGGCTCCCTGGAATTTTTCAACCTTTTTCTCACATATCATGCTTCAACCATAAAGATACCAAATGTAAATTTTTGGTGAAGAATCAACAAGTGGGACACAATTGTGAAGTTGAATGAAATTTATTGGTTATTTTAAATTTTGTGGAAATACAAAAACTGAAAAGTGGGGCGTGCAATATTATTCAGCCCCTTTACTTTCAGTGCAGCAAACTCACTCCAGAAGTTCATTGTGGTTCTCGAATGATCCAATGTTGTCCTAAATGACTAATGATGATAAATATAATCCACCTGTGTGTAATCAATTCTCCGTATAAATGCACCTGCTCTGTGATAGTCTCAAGGTTCTGTTTGAAGCACAGAGAGCATCATGAAGAACCAGGAATACAACAGGCAGGTTCGTGATACTGTTGTGGAGAAGTTTAAAGCCGGATTTGGATACAAAATGATTTCCAAAACTTTAAACATCCCAAGGAGCACTGTGCAAGCGATCAAATTGAAATGGAAGGAGTATCACACCACTGCAAATCTACCAAGACACGGCCGTCCCTCTAAACTTTCATCTCAAACAAGGAGAAGACTGATCAGAGATGCAGCCAAGAGGTCCATGATCACTCTGGATGAACTGCAGAGATCTACAGCTCAGGTGGGACAGTCTGTCCATAGGACAACAATCAGTCGTACACTGCACAAATCTGACTTTTATGGAAGAGTGGCAAGAAGAAAGCCATTTCTCAAAGATATCCATAAAAAGTGTCGTTTAAAGTTTGCAATAAGCCACCTGGAAGACACACCAAACATGTGGAAGAAGGTGCTCTGGTCAGATGAAACCAAAATTGAACTTTTTCGCAACAATGCCAAACGATATGTTTGGCGTAAAGGCAACACAGCTCATCACCCTGAACACACCATCCTCACTGTCAAACATGGTGGTGGCAGCATCATGGTTTGGGCCTGCTTTTCTTCAGCAGGGACAGGGTAGATGGTTAAAATTGATGGGAAGATGGATGGAGCCAAATACAGGACCATTCTTGAAGAAAACCTGTTGGAGTCTGCAAAAGACTTGAGACTGGGACGGAGATTTGTCTTCCAACCAGGCAATGATCCCAAACATAAAGCAAAATCTACAATAGAATGGTTCACAAATAAACATATACAGGTGTTAGAATGGCCAAGTCAAAGTCCAGACCTGAATCCAATCGAGAATCTGTGGAAAGAGCTGAAAACTGCTGTTCACAAACAATCTCCATCCAACCTCACTGAGCTCGAGCTGTTTGCCTAGGAAGAATGGGCAAGAATTTCAGGCTCTCGATGTACAAAACTGATAGAGACATACCCCAAGCAACTTGCAGCGGTAAGCGCAACAAAAGGAGGCGCAACAAAGTATTAAATTAAAGGGGCCGAATAATATTGCATGCCCCACGTTTCATTTTTTGTATTTCCACCAAAATTAAAAATAACCAATAAATTTCGTTCAACTTCACAATTGTGTCCCACTTGTTGTTGATTCTTCACCAAAAATTTACATTTGGTATCTTTATGTTTGAAGAATGATATGTGGGAAAAGGTTGAAAAGTTCCAGGGAGCCGAATACTTTCGCAAGGCACTGTAAACACGCTTCTGTGTTAGGGGTTGAGGTCTTGCGACTAGACCTATGAGGATACGGGGTGGCAGTTCACGCCGTACTCGTAGTCTCTGTGTGGGATTACAGTTGTGACTGTTCACACTGTATCCCTCCTGAGGAATCTGAAAAGAAACAATGCACATTGAGGTAGATATGGGTCTAAAGAAAGACTTGTGTCCACCTCCTACTGACACTAAGCTAAAACTGATTAACCTTGTGCCAGTCGGTGGGGTGTATACTGTAGAGGAGGAGCTAACCATTTTTTGTGCATAGTGTCAGCCTCCTAGTGGCAGCAGCATACACCAATGGTTCCTGTGTCCCCAATGAAGCGATAGAGAAATTAACTTTTTTGAATTTACCAAATGGCTGCAATGAAACAAAGAGTGAAAAATTTAAATTAGATTTAGACAACAAAGCCGCTCCATTATTATACACCTCTCCAATCGATCACACAGAACTTCCATCTACAGTATTAGCACTAGTTAGTAAATTACCGGTAGTTACTTCAGCTGACATCTGATAGTGAACACTTCCCATTCATCCTGATGAATATCTTACCATTGGGCATGGCGTTGGAGCAATGCTGCCAGCAGGACAGAAATGACCTTGTAGACAGGAGGTAACTTCAGATAAACTGCTGCTATTACAAAAGTTTCCTGGAGGACACGATGTGCATGATGACTGAGCAGGAAGCTGCATTACAGATGGGTACAATCACCAGCGAGTAGGAACAATCCCAGGTGGGTGGAGACAATCCAGGTGGGTGGAGAAAATCCCAGGTGGGCAGAGAAAATCCCAGGTGAGTAGATACAACAGGTAGATGCAATTGCAGATATGTAAAATGTACAACCACTTTTCGGTAATGATTATAATGATTACAAGTAATTGGTGAAGTAGAGATGCAGTTTCTCACTTATTTCTACTCAGCTTGAGTTTCTGTATCCATATTATATTAAACTACTTCTCTGTCGTCCTCATGCTTTACACTGCAGCTATGCTTAATTTGCATGGCTGTTGTCTACAGGATTAAGCTTTTGCCTCAGCAATTAAATAAATGCAAAGCTGTGGCCCTTAATTCCATAGGAAAATGGTACTAGAACTTTGTAGAGCCCTCTACGTACCGGCTGGAAGGTTCCTGGTGGGCAGGGTGCTGGCCGGTATGCCCCTTCTATTGAGTGGTGCCCTTGTGACACCTCATGCTGGACTGGTGAGCTAGAACCAGCTGTGCAGTAATACCCAGGTGTACAGTTACCCGTGGGACTGGTTCGGCCCTGTCCATCGCAGAACATCCTGAATTGTAAAAGAGTTTATATTGACTGTGTGCCCGAGGTGTCAGTGAAAGGCATAAAGCATGAAAATACTCAGCACTCACCCTGGTGGGCATATTAAGCACTGATTGACATCTGTTAATCCAATCTGGTTACTGTAAGTGCCTGGGGGGCACAGGACTGGCCAAGCAGTGGAAGTGGGGCAGTAACTACCAGCGGGGCACATTCCACCAGAAGGCGTCTTTACCACAGACAAGAAGAAATGACATGAAATTCATTAGTGTAAGTGACCAATTTCGAGTCAGCACCCCACAGGGTAAATGAAGCATTACACTACGTCCATTTATATCAATGGGTGGTCTGTGTAATTCAGGACAGGTCTGGTCCTCCGTAGATGGAGACACACTGACTTCTGTCCACTCTGGCCAAGAGCTGAAGAGAGGACCCTTCTCTATTAACTCAGAACCTCCCAGTACGGTGTAGAAAAATGGGATCTTTTAAAAGAAAAACAATTTTACTGGTTCACGACCAGATAATCTTTATGTTATTTTTAGATTAGGATAATATTTTTTCCAGTGACCTAATGACATAAAAATATTATATGCAGATTCTTCATAGTTTTTTAATAGCACAAAGTGTGTCATAAACGCATATTTCAATTGCACTCGTTGAGTATACAAGGGAAGTGTAGTTTTGGGTTGTTTGAGCATTTATAGTGGTACTTTGGATTAGTGAAGGTGCTGAGTTTGTTTTTTTGCATTTATTTATTTATAGTTTTTAGCTAATTTTTTTTGTTTTTACTTTGTCCCAACATTATGATAGAGACTTTTGGGAGACATCTTTACATAAAATGACTTATTTTATTGCCGATTTCCCTGTAACTTGCATATATTTTCCATAGTTATCAGGGTAACACAGCCTCTGGACCCGTCCTGATCTGTATACAGGTGAACATTGAGACCTGTGTATACTGCAATCAGGAAAGCGAGGAGAGATCAGCGGTCTTTGCAGTTGCAGATTTTGGTGAAGCTGCAGACCTCACAGAGTTTTTAGAAAAAAATATCTTTACAAATGGTAATATACGAAATGTGCCGCACTTACTAATTGCTTTCAGTGTATTGAATAATTACCGCACTTGTAGATCCTTCAGGACAGGAGAATCCTTCCTGGCAGGGTCCACTAATGGCAGACTGACCCAGGCCTGCGCAGAATTTACCAGCTTCACATGGACGACAGTCAGCCCATGTAGAGATCGCTTGAAGAGGACTGTAGGTGCCCTCTGGGCAAGGATGTGGGCTAGGGCTACCCTGAGGACAGTAGAACCCCTGAGATGAGGAAAGAAACAGAAAAGATTATGTACAATCTGTCACCAAAGTCATCATTCTTTACATATTGCAAAAAGTCCATGTGAAGAGTCAGGACTTTTCCAGGATGCTTCTTTCAAAAAATTGCACACTTAAAGGGGCTGTCGTGGATTAGCAATACATGGATGCCTTCTTCCAAAAAAAAAATGAGTCCCCCCACTTAGTCTACAGTGGTCTATGTTACTGCATCTCATTTGCATTCACTTCAAGAGAGCGGAGCTGCATTAGCAGACAATCTGGGAGCCACCGTTTTTGGAAGAAGGAACAGATATTTTTCTAAGGCCGGGATCACACATGCGAGAAACTCGCACGATTCTCGTGCGAGTCTCTCGCATGAACACCCGGCACTGTCGCCAACACTCGGACCGGAGCGTGTGGCTGCATGTAATTCTATGCAGCCGCACGCTCCGGTCTGAGTGCCGGCGACAGTGCCGGGTGTTCATGCGAGAGACTCGCACGAGAATTGTGCGAGTTTCTAGCATGTGTGATCCTGGCCTTACCCTGGATTACTTCTTTAACATCAGATGCTCTTTACAAAAGTCCAGGAGAAGACATATTGAAAAGGTAATATAGTATTCAAGCATTCCAGAAAATATATACAGTACATACTTACAGCTGGGCAGAGCTTAGGCTCTAGTAATGAGGGCATATCACAGAAGAACCCTGCAGGACATGGCAGGCAAATTGATATATCTACCCCCTGTTTGGTCATGTTCCAGTACGAGCCAGGCTGGCAGGGGTAAGACAAAGGATAGCCTGTCCCTGGTGGGCAATAATATCCTGGAGGGCATGGTCCATTCTGCAGAGATTGGGACAGAATTTATAATCTCAGTCAGCTCATATCATTGAGTGTAAAAGTGTAAATTTTTAAAGACTCCATGTATAACAGTCCAACTTTCTTACTAATGTTGTCCACCCTCTTATGGCTGGAAAAAAAGAAGGAATCATCTTCTTCATTCGAAGTAGAGCTGGTAAGGAATTATCTGTTCTTAGGACTTACTGGACTTGGAACTCCTCTCTGTCCCTCTTGGTAACAATAGCTTCCTTCTGGACAGAGCAAACAGTCTTCTATTCCTCGCAGACCTGGCTGGAATCCATAAGTGCCATTTGGACAAGTTTTGGCTTCCTGAAAATAATACAAAACCAGAGAATGGTCATCTTATCAGCAGTGGAGAGAACAGTTAAACTTCAATAGGTATGCCTACACATGAAAAATTGTATACAGTTGATATTAAAGATGTCCTCAACAGCGCACTGCTCCTCTGCCTCCTGGCTTTCTGCTTGCTAGGGGGAGGTCTGCTCCTGACAAGTGACAGTTCGAGTAGAGGCATGATAAGCTGATGGCCCAATCTTTGCTCTCTCCGATGTTGCAAGCAGAAGCAGTATTGCCTTTGCAGCATCGATAAGCACAGAGACAACAAGCAATATGATGAGCTTCGGGGCAGCACTTACAAGCTCATGATGCAAAGTGTGAGCAAATCCTGGGCAAACACTAAACAAGCAGAAAAATTATTGCAGATTTCAGCTTTGAAACTGGCAGAATTGTTAATGTAGCTCTGGCCCATAATACAGGATATAAGATTCTATTGAGGAATAATGTAAAGTGTTGGCAACATTTTTAAACAATCTATTTGTAGATTAAGATGGCCAAATATACTTGGATCTTCTGCAGCTTCTTACTCGGCATCCCTGAGGGCAGTAGTATCCCTGCGGACAAATGTAGGCATCTTCTTCTGGAAAGACTGCCATCCCTTTGGGACAAACTGTTCCGGCAGGACACAGTAATTGCATCATGCGCTCTCTGCTGGTCCGATCCTCGTTGCAGTAGTGTCCTGCTAGACAGGATAAGCAAGTGGAAGATCCGGGATCCTAAACATAGATTTATGTTATGAGGCCTAGAACCTGAGAAGAATACGTGTTGAGTGACATAAATAAAATATATTAAGGGGATTATTGCTGGTTTGCACAGAAAAGGCCCCCATATAGATTAGAATAATGTGAGTCAAACTCGTGTATATCAATGGTCCGGACAACAGTTTAATAGATATGGGGCGCTTGGCTGACTGTTGGTCAGGGGACATGACGATTGCCCGTGTCCAATTTTGATCACATTGTTCTCCCGCCGGCCGACGTGTTAACTGGAATCTTTCTCAAATCGTACACAGAAGGGCTCGGCTGAACGAGTGTTTCTGTGCATGTGAGTCAGCTGAGATGACTGTTGGCCAAACAATTCAGCCAACAGCCATATAGTGTGTAAGGCGGGATTTAAGACTGAAGTTTGACAATTTTAAAGATAATCTGTCACTAAGATTTTGCAATGTAAGGGTAAAGACATGGCGGCAATGTCGCTGTAATACTGATTACATTGATACCTTTGGTGACTAAATCTGCTTGTTGTTCTTCTGTAATCACCATTTGAAGTTTTTTGCTAATCAGACTTCGGTGCACAGAAGCTGGACTGTGCACTAGGTCTCCTCCTCCCTGTCTAACATTTCTCAGCCCCTCCGCCTGCCTCCAGTCCGTGATTCCCAACCCCTCCGCCTTGCCTCTGGTCTGTGACTCTCCGTCCCTCCACCTGCCTCCAGTTTGCAATTCCATGTCCCCTCCGTTTGTCTCCGTTCTACGATTCCCCGTCCCCTCATCATGCCTCCAGTTCGTGATTCCCTGGCCCCTGCTTATGCCTCTGGTTCGTGATTCCCTGGCCCCTCCGCCTGCCTCCGGTCTGCGATTCCCCGGCCCGTCCGTCTGCCTGCCTCCAGTCCATGATTTCCCGGCCCCTCATCACGTCTCCGGTCCATGATTTCCTGGCTTCTGCATATGCCTCCGGTCCGAAATTCCCGAGCACCTCCGTCTGCCTCTGGTCTGTGATTCCTCGGCCCCTCCGCATGCCTCCGGTCCGTGATTCAATTGCCCCTCTGCCTGCCTCTGGTTTGCGATTCCCCAGCCCCTCCTCCTGCTACCGGTCCATGATTCCACAGCTCCTCCGACTGCCTCCAATCCATGATTCCCCGGCCCCTCCGCCTGCCTCCAATCTATGATTCCTCGGACCCTCCGCCTGCCTCCGGTCCATGATTCCCCGGACCCTGTCTCTGATCTGTGATTTCCCAGCCACTCCACCTGCCTCTGGTCTGTGATTCCTCGGACCGTCCGCATGCAACCGGTCTCTGATTCCCCGGTTCCTCATCCTGCCTCCGATCTGTGATTCCTGAGCACCTCCGTCTGCCTCTGGTCTGTGAATCCCTGGCTTCTCCGTCTGCCTCCAGTCCGCGATTCCCCGACCCCTCCGCCTGCCTCTGGTCTGCGATTTCCCGGCCCCTTCGCCTGCCTCCGATGCATGATTCCCCAGCCCCTCTGCCTGCCGACGGTCCATGATTCCCCGGCCCCTCCACCTGCCTCCGGTCCATGATTCCCCGACCCCTCCACCTGCCTCCGGTCCATGATTCCCCGACCCTTCCATCTGACTTTGATCCGTGATTCCCAAGCCCCTCCGCCTGCCTCTGGTCTGTGATTCCTCGGCCCCTCCGCCTGCCTCTGGTCTGTGAATCCTCTGTTTCCTGGCCCCTTCGACTGCCTCCGTTCTTTGAGTGACATGCCTTCTGTGTTCGAAATCTCAGCAGTGACCGATCACTCAAACAAGTAAGGTTGGACGAACCCCCAGATGAAATGTATTATTTACCATTAATGATATTGTGGGGTCCCTCCATTGCCCTCATTCAGCCTATATGTTATAGAAGTGGTTGTACACTGAACGGACGACTGAGGTTTGTATTACAGAAGGGGTTAATGAAGAAACTGAACAAGCCATCTAGACATGGCAATAACAAATACTGATTCAGTGGCACTATGTAATGGAAGGTGGCAGTAATAAAACACTAAAGAACACTGATGTTTATTTAGATATATTTTTTAATCTATTTTTCCCAGGGGCTTTCATGGACTCTGGACTGAGGATGATGGGATTCATACACTGTTGTAAGTAATACACATTTTTCTGCAGATCTCTAATATATAACGCATAATGACAGGACTGCCCAGCCTTACTTTTTCTAACAATTTGGGGAAAGCTGGTAAACTAGCCCCATAAGGCACAGGATAAGTTCGTAAAAGGGACAAATGTAAGGAAGGACACAACGTAACTGACAGGTAAGAACATGGAGACATGATTATAATTGCATACACTCTTGATTATTACACATTATCTAAGATGAGTTCACGTCTTAGGTCAAATAATTATTTCCATTATTTTTCCAATTAAATTGTGCAGCATGTAATTACTTTACATTGGAAGTGTCGACGACAGACTCGAGATTAGATTGAAGAAAATGTAAAATGGATAAAAACCACTCACTGAGAAATTGCCAGCTCCACAAGGCACCGGGGATCTCATCCCAATATTAGTACATGAGGTGCCAGCTGGACAGACATCACATTCACCCACATTCTGGGCACCTTGCTCTGCGCGGTAAGTTCCCCTAGAACACAAAAATCACTCAAGTAGAAAATGTACTGTAATTGCATAACTTAATATATTGATGTCATTAATATAATGTGGATGAATTCATACATTGCACATTTTTCCACTATGGATTTGGCAGCTGCAAATCTGCATGTACTACATACAGATTTTACAGAATTTGCTACAAATTTCCATCTTTGCATTGCAGAAGTACCGCAATAACGCAATGCTTAGTATGTAACAAATTTCTGCACGCAACATATGCATTGGTCAAACCCATGGCAGAAAGCTTTGCCACATGTGAATCCTCCCTAAGCCTTTTTCAGAGAGACCCTACTCACATTGGGCACAAGGCAGGTTTAGATGTCCCAGAAGGGCAGTAAGATCCCACTGGACAAGCGCTACACTCACCCACCCGGACGCTGCCCAGTTTAAGGTTAAATGTCCCTGTTGGGCATGGAAATTGTGTTCCAGAGTGAGAACCTTAAAATGAAGAAAAAGAAGAAATAACACCAGTAATGCAACTTTATTTTTTTCCATAATGCAGTGTAACTAGCAGTCTATAATATTGATATTATTTTCTAACCCTGGTGCTAGGGGTAACGTGTACAATATCTTTACTTTGCACATATGTGTATACAACACTCATCATTGCACGGTCAGCAGTCCATTGTAAACAGATTGAGCGTATGCCATAGCTGACCCCGCCATGTAACGCTGACCCCACCATGTAGCGGTGCCCCCTCTTGCCATCAGCGCTTTGTAAATCTCTAGATGTTGCCGTTGTCCTGCAGTGATGAACATATGCATCTCTGGGTTTTTAATTCATAACTTCCAGCGGTATAAATCTGCTGTGCTAGATGAGACATGACAAGACCATTATACCCAAAATATTACTACAAAGTCTTCTGTATCCCTTTGAGTCTTTCCCAGTTTTGATATTAAATTCTTCAGACACGGACTTTGATCAGCTTCCTGGAAAAGATTCTGTACATTATCATGCAGTGTCTACAGATTATATAACAGGCTGTGTCTCATGATGGATGAAAGTATTTATGTATTTATCACTTATTCATTGAATTAAGTTTTCGCAATTTTTATAAACTTTGTGTCTCAATCTCCTACCATTTTTCCAGACTTTCCTTGCAGTCAGTGAATGGAATATATGTATATACTTTTATTTAACTTTCAGAAGCTAAGAACATGTACAAACCAAATACTTCTCCCACCTGACAGATGAATACAATTGCATCTAATCTAGGGAATTTTCTTATCAACCCAGGAGAAATGACTTATTCTGCACAGAAAGGATTTTCTACATTGGATACAGCTGTGGGCCGCAATAGGTTTATATATCGGTGATGAATTGCTGACAGCAACCAGAGATCTTGAAAATGATAATGGATAAAAACACACAAAAAGGATTTTTTTAAGGCTTTAGGACACAAAGGTAAGCTAAAAAAACTCAACTTATGGCAAAATATTTAGAGTTGAGAGTCCTCAGTGGTTGATACCTTTTAATGGCTAACTGAAAAGATGGTAACAAATTGCAAGCTTTCGAGACTACTCAGGTCTCTTCATCAGGCATAGACTAATACAAAATCTGAAGAATCACATATTTATACACAACACAGCACAGAAATATGTATAAATATGTGATTCTTCAGATTTTGTTTTAGTCTTAGCCTGATGAAGAGACCTGAGTAGTCTCGATAGCTTGCAATTTGTTACCATCTTTTCAGTTAGCCATTAAAAGGTATCAACCACTGAGGACTCTCAAGTCTAAATATTTTTCTATCTACTGGCTAACACGGTACTAAGATATACATCTTTCCTGTATCAACTTATGGCACAAACTATTAGGGTAACTTGAAGCTTGTGGGTCCCAATGCAAAAGATCCAACAGGGCCCCCAGTTATTGCAAGTCTTTAATAGTAATGGTCTTTTCATATGGCTTAAAGGGACCTTTCAGGCAATTGAAACCCCTTCACCTAACGTAATTACGCTACTGGCGGAAGCCACAGCTGTGCAAGACTTGCAACTCCCACCACTTTCCAACAGTGCTGTAAAATATTGGGTGTGGTTTACAGTGAGGGTGAGCCTTTAGCTATCCCACAAATTTACAAATTGACATAAATTAATTATAAATTAAAGAGCAAATTTGTGCCAGCTTGTAGCCAGCATAGATTGCATTTTCTGGTGTGCGAACATACAACAAAGCTCCAAATTTACTAAGAGGCATGCTCCTCTTATTAAAATTTGGCATATTTTATTCCAACGCTATTTCTAGTAAGTCCATATTTCCCAAAGTTCCATAGAATTTGCAGAATTATAAATTATGCATTGATAAGTTTCATTCCTGTACAAGCAGAAAACAAATTTTCCCGTAATGTCACAGTCTGCAAAAAGTACATTTGCCCAAACTTTGCTGCCCATCTATTTTATAGCCGGCTCACCCTCAGGACAAAAGTATCCAGCACTGCACTTTCCAGAAGGTGTTTCTGCTCCAGCCAAGCAGAACCAGCCAGCGGGGCACGAATAGCACTCTATGTCAGATGCCAGGCTGGGTCTGTCACTCCATGTCCCAGGAGGACACTTGTATTGGGAGCCATGCTTCGTTCCTGGAGGGCAGTAATGACCTCGAGGACAAGGGACTGGCGGCCGCTGTCTTCCTCCTGAACCTAAGAAAATGCGTGATTATTACATGTGCGTGCAGTCTGATCATGAAGACAAGGTACATCATACACTAATAACTGGGGGAGGTAGGGATGGGATTACTTTGGCTCTGTAATACTTTCAGCATCTCCTTTATTATAGAAAGGAGATAATTTTGGTAACTGAGAACATCCTAGAATGTGGCATGGACCCCAATACTTTTACACAGAAGATGTACCTGTTCCACAGAAAAATCTGGTAGGACAGATCTCACATTGGGATTTGTCGAAGAGGCTCTGGCGGTCACTGTAGGTCCCGGCCGGACAGGCATTTTCGGATGATGTTGCAGATCGGGATCCCACTGGGCACACATACCTGACACAACAAGTCACATTACTAAAGCTCTGGCAGTCTGCAATATGGTGATCGCCCAAGGAGTCTTACCCACCCAGGAGAGCAATCTGTGTCTGGCTGGGTCAGTCCTGAACGACTGCAGGCGCTTCCTGCTGAACATGGTGTGCAGTCTCCAGCTTCATCTTGTCCTTCCAAGTGGTTGTAGGTACCCGGAGGACATGGAATGGGGTAGGTGGTGTTTGACAGGCAGTAAAATCCTGCAGGGCACAGGCTGCATTCTTCTATTCCTTCAGAGAAAACATGGAGATGATAAATTAAATCATGAAGCCGTGCACATGTGCATAGTGAGGTCAAGAGAGATGGCGGCAAGTACTGAAAGACACATATGGTTACATGAAACTGGACAACCCAACCCTGAAAATCCTAATAAAAGACATAAGACCCCTTACTATGGAAAGCTGTGTGGTCTGCTCCGACATTCAATAAGAAATGTGACCCATAAAACCTGATCATAAAAAGGTATTAGAAAGAAGCAACCATCAATCATGCTGCAGTGTAAGTGATGTGGCAGAAGTCAGACAACTTATATACAATATCTCAATAACTTTCACAAGGACGTGCCCATCACAAGCAGCGGGTCCGGATGCTCATGCTGGCGTCCAGTCTTATAAATGGCGTCTCATGTTCTGACACACAGTTTGGACATTATTCCTTCTTATGGCCAACTGTGAGTAAAGCTTTTATACATAACATCAGAAAATTCCTAAAGGAAAGCTCAGCACAAAGCCTGCGCCTTTCATCAGACCTAGATGCGGATTCTCCCCTCAGTATTGATACGACTGTCCAACAACACGAAACACAATCCATTCTGATTTAACCATCCACTTTCCAATCTGTTTAGGATTTCAATATCTCACTAGCTCTGCTTGCTGTCATTGGAAGGCTAAATGACAATGTAATCCAGAAGCCAAAATCCTGCACAGTTTTCATACATCTCACAGTTGAGGGTTTGTGACTATTGTACTGTCTCTTGTCTAGAAAATGAAAGCCGAAGCTCTAATCTCTCTTCTATCCAGAGCCTGGAGTATGTAATGTCTAGACTGTAACCCGTGTAGTAACCTCTCAGTATTAGAGCTCCATGTGATGCTTCACTTGCTGACCTCAACCATTGAGCATAAAGTATAAGGGACTGAAACAAAGTATATTAGAAGTTACAGCTTTTTTAAACTTATTTATTACCTTGCATGTGTGTGGTGCAAGGGGCATAGTGATAAGGATACAGAGGTGCACACAAACAAAAGTATACATAAAGCTGTCCTTGGTTGGGTACATACCCAGGAACACAGTAATGCAAGAAAATAGTGCTAACCACTGAGCCATTATGCATTTTTAATTAAAGATTGTTACCTTTTTCCTTTTTAATTTATTTTTTATTTGAATGTATTAAAAGCAAAGCAATAATTCACATTGCCCGCTCGGTGTATGCATCTCTCCTGTATCTCATTCACCAGTAGAATAACTTGAAGCTTATGGGCCTCAAGGCAAAAGATCCAATAGAGCCCCCAATTATTGCAAGTCTTTCATAATATCGGAAACAAAAAATATATAGTCAGCTCACCCTTCTGTGAAATCTTCATTAGACAGCTGGTGCTCAGCACGGTTCCATGGAGCAAACGTACTTGGGAAGAGAAAAAAAAAAAAAAGCCAGCGAGAAGGTTGCAGTCTAAAAGTTAACCTTTAATCCATTAGGTTAAAACATAAGTGGCACAGGATTGCCGGGCATGGGAAAAAACACTTCAAAAACAGATGACGCGTTTCGACTTAGCAGTCTTCATCAAGATCTTGATGAAGATCTTGATGAAGACTGCTAAGTCGAAACGCGTCATCTGTTTTTGAAGTGTTTTTTCCCATGCCCCGCAATCCTGTGCCACTTATGTTTTAACCTAATGGATTAAAGGTTATCTTTTAGACTGCAACCTTCTCGCTGGCTTTTTTTTTTTTTTTTTTTCTCTTTCATAATATCGGTCTTTTCATATGGGCCAAATGGACTTTTTGGGCTCCTTACTCCAAGGCCCGGGTGCGATTGCATCTCCTGCATCTATTGCAGTTACGTCCCGATCCTTCACTACAAAGCATGTGCTTCGTTTTATACTCTGCTCATGCCCTGCTGCTTCTTGCTACAGATGGCAGTTGAAGGGCAGATGCAAGAAAGTAACAAATGATTGCAGGGCGGACTACCTATATGTCAGGTTAGTCATGGAGAGCTATATGGGAATTGTACTACATAAACACCACAAACTCATTAATATCTCTTCTGCTGCTCTACACTGGACAGAATGAAGTGAAAGACGCAAGAATGGCAATGGATTCTACAAATACAACGGCTGAAGAACTGTGGCCCCTGTACCAGATCTACAGTATTTGTAAGAAATTAAGCAATGTAGGGACAGCATCCATGACTCCTTGTGTGGACGGGAACTCTATCTTTCAGACTTATCACACACACACAGGACCTGTGCACCACACACACACACACAGGACCTGTGCACCACACACACACACACAGGACCTGTGCGCCACACACATACACACAGGACCTGTGCACCACACACATACACACAGGACCTGTGCGCCACACACACACACGACCTGTGCGCACACACATACACACAGGACCTGTGCACCACACACACACACCCACACACACACAAGACCTGTGCGCCACACACACAGGACCTGTGCGTCACACACATACACACAGGACCTGTGCACCACACATATACACACAGGACCTGTGCGCCACACACACACACAGGAACCATGCACCACACACATACACACAGGACCTGTGCACCGCCACACACACAGGACCGGTGCACCACCACACACACACACAGGACCCATGTGCCGCACACACACACAGGACCTGTGTGCCACAAACACACACGCATGACCTGTACGCCACACACACAAGAACCATGCGCCACACACATACACATAGAACCTGTGCACCTCAACACACACACAGGACCCGTGTGCCACACACACAGGACCTATGGGGGCCCCCCCCCCCACACACACACACAAGACCCGCAGGACCCGTATGCCCTACACACACAGGACCCATGCACCACACACACACACCACACATGGGACAATTTTTTTCTATACCTTAAGTACTGCAGATAAAAATTGGACTCCTTGACAATGAATGTAATTGCTTAATTTCCCAACAGCGCCACCAGAGGTTAAATGAAGAATCACATGGTGACTCTAGATCAGTAGGTTGTCTGTGTTACATACAGGATATCACTTCCAGAGTGAATGATGCCCTTTGTAATCACACAAAATCTGCAAAAGAGATGAGGCCCTGAACAGGTAATACAAGCGAAGGTTAAATCACTATTTTTCAATTACCTTTCCATGTATTAGTAAGCATGTTTTTTTTCCTATGCTTTTCCCTAAACATATCATTCTTCTTTATTAATCTAGAATTCCCTAAATTTCACAAATTTGCGCAATACTACCTAATCAATGAATAGATGTTGAAGCTGCTAATAGATTTGGCTAGCCTGTAATACACCTATATGCCACCAGATGGCACTCACGCCTTATTGTCATATCATAGGTTTCCTCATTGTTTACAGCATTTTATATTTTTGGTGTATTTTATCTACATTAAAATTCTTCTATAGAGAAAGTAGAGCAGTATGAAAGCTGCTACATGGCATTATTTGTGCGATCTGCAGGTGTTAATAATTCTGATACCATTGGGGACCCACATAAGACATTTCACATGCAGGTTTTAATGATCACATACTTAACGAGCTGCAAAACATAAAACATTTGTAGCTTCCTTATGTCTCCCTATCTACTATGGAACAGTTTTAGGCAGGTGTGAAAAAAATGCTGCACAGTACAAATGCTTTCAAAACTTGAAGTGTTAATTGCATTTTTTTAACTGATAAAAATAAACTAAGTGAATGAACAAAAGAGAAAAGTAAAGCAAATCAATATTTCGTTACAGATTTTGCTTTCAAACTTCAATTGTTCCAGGCAGGGTTGTGGAGTCGGTAAGCCAAACCACCAACTCAGACTCCAACTCTTTAATTTCCCTGACTCCTCAGCACCGCCTCACTACTGAGCATGTACATACAGTGCAGCACAGATTCATCTCAGCTAAAAGCCGAGATCCTGAGATCAGGAACAGAACAGACATTTATAGGACATTTCAGAACTTTCCTGAATTATTATGAAAACATTTACAGCACATCCTGCCCTGAACTACTGCACCCAATGTATTATATATTTTAGGAGTCGGAATCGGTCCATTTTATACCCACTCCGACTCCACCAAAATGGATACCAACTCCGAATCCACAGCCCTGGTTCCAGATACAATTGCAGACAGTGTTTGAAGGATCTCAGCAGGAGGTTGTTCCAAACATCTTGGAGAACCGAGTCTGACCCCAGATCTTCTGTGTAGGTCTTGTGCAGATCCTTCTGTCTCTTCATGTGAGCCTAGACAGATGGGATGATGTGAGATCAGGACTCTGTGGGGGCGGATCATCACCCCCAGGACTCTTCGTTCTCCTTTTGTTGTCCTGCTGCAGAATAAATTTTGAGCCGATCAGACGCCTCCTGATTGCATTACATGATGGGTAAGTATCTGGGATTTCTCAGCAATGAGGACACCAATAATCCTGACCTATATGCTGAAATGCAATGCCAAAATTGAAGGACCCTCCACCGTGCATCATTGGTCCTGCAGAGCCTCATTATTGTGCTACTCTCCAGCCCTTAAGGAACAAACTGCTTGTAACGCCGGGGTCACACTTGCGAGTGCAATGCGAGAAACTCGCGCAAGTCTCTCGCCTCAATACCCGGCACTGCCGCCGACACTTGGACCGGAGCGTTCAGGTGCATAGAAAAACATGCAGTCGCACACTCAGGTCCTAAGTGCCGGCAGCAGTGAAGGGTATTGAGGCGAGTTTCTCACATTGCACTCGCAAGTGTGACCCCCGGCCTTAAAGCAAATATTTTGATTCCTGAGAGCAGAGCACTTGCTGCCATTTATTTGCACCCTGGTTCCTGTGTTGTATGTTTTTAGGCCACAATTCTGCCATGAAAATCACTTCGGGCCAGACTTCTCCAAACAGTAGATGGATTTAGCTGAGTCCCGATGGTTGCTGCCAGGTCTGAGCTGATGGCACTGCTGAAAATCTTACGATTTCAAAAGGAAGTAACATGATGTGTTTTTCATCTTTCGTACTAATATTTTCAGATGACCACTGCGCTTGCAGTCTTGACTTTGCCCATTTCTTGGTGATTAATCAACAGGAAAAAGAGCTTGAACAGCACTTCTTGAAACTCCAGTCTGCTATGAAATCTTTGCCTGGGATTTCATTTCTATTTTTGAAAGTTTCTTATTCTGCAGCATTTCTTACACACCTAACGACATGGCTGTACACTACATAGTATGGCGACTTAGTCCCACTCACTTTAATGAAGCAGAGTTTCAATTACAGGCACAGCCTTTTTTTAGGGGTAGAGCTTTTTTTATACAGTGATTAAAAACTTTATCACTAGTTTAAAGAAAGTATTAAATACATTGGCTGTTATGTGTTCAAATTCAGGTTCCTTTAGAATGGTTATAAGGAGGCACACTGCCAATATCCAACACTGCTAGTAAATGGATTGAAACAAAAATAGGTATCCCAAAGTGATTTCACCTTCAGAATCTGAATATTAATATGAAAAGGATCTGAGAAATGTTCTTACTGGAGGCTCCACTATGTGGAGTGAAGGTCCCTGGAGGGCAGTCTTGTTCACGGCTGATGCCCGCTGGGCAGAACTTCCCTTTGGTACATGGAAAACCTGAGACAGAGGAACCTATGGAGAAGAGAGGCCCATGGAATAAAATCAGATCTGTATCTCAGACTTCAGAGTATGAAATGAATGGCACTACCAGCTACTTATAAAGTGCCAACATATTGCCAACCTATTGTGCTGAACACAGATGGTAAAGGGTGTATCCAGGTGTAAAAGTGGCATGGTTAGATGAAATCGGGTGTGGTCAAGAGGAGGGGGGTTTGAATGAATATGGCTGGGCTTAAAATACAAGAATATGCATCGAATTGTGTTGACATTGAGGTAAAAACATTTCAAGTATCTAAAGATGCCTCCATTTTATCCTCCTGCATCAGGCACCATGATACATTTTCCACATTTCCAAATACTCCAGTCTACAAAGTTTAAATGTTAGACAAGATTAGCAAATTGGCACCAACATGATAAAATTGATAACTCATATCAGAGTATTTTGGTGGGTGAGAGGATACCAAACAAGCTTTATGTCAAAATTCAGACCCCAGTGCTTTAAGAAAACGAAGCTAAACCCTGATCACCATCCTGCATGTCCAGCACAAAAAGCTGGACTCAATTGCCTTACCAGGACTTTGGATGATGAGGGTCACGGTGATGTGTAGTTCTGCATGATCAAAACTGACCTGCTTGCAAATAGTGCAGAGCAGGAATAGGCGTTGCATTTTGAACTGGGGTCTCTGATGAGAGAATCCTTTTAATAATAGGCATCAATTATTTTTCATTTATCCTACTAATCTGACGGACTTCCATGCCAGGAAAGGATCATTCTAGAACCCTCACCTTCTTGGCAAAAAAGACCCTCGGAGCAAATCTTGCAGCTGCCCCTGTGTCCTTGCCCAGGTTGGTCATTGTAGGTCCCAGCAGGACATGGATAGCCATGAGAATTTCGAGTGCCTACAGGACAGTAAAAACCTGCAGGACACAGATAAACTTCTCCCGGAAGCTGAGACATTCCCTCCAAACAGAAGAACCCTGCAGATACACAACGCTAAATCACTATGTATCAATTAGAGATGGTTCATTCATATCTGCTGCACAGAAAATACCAGGCTGACCTGCAGGGCAGAGGATGCAGTCATTCTGCTGAAGGAGGCCTTCCTTGTCTGAGAAAGTGCCAGCCGGGCAGGGCATCTTGATGGAGCCATCATTACAAAAATATCCTAAATGGAGAATAGTTCTTATACCATAAGAAACAAGGAGTTACTTCGTGCATCACATGACCTCAATCCTGAGGAAGAAGTAATGTTGTACTTCGAAACGCGTCGAATAAACCATTACCTTTTCAACTCATCAACTCATCTACCGGAATATATGTCTCAGTTCATCCAGCAGACCAGAAACCTTCCACAAAAATCCCCTTCCCCGATGTCTAAATGGTCACTGACTGAACCGTGGATCTGCTGCACCTGATACCCGCATTCCATGCTTTTTGAGGTTAGATTAATCAGAGTATAACCTTATTATGTATACCGGATAAGACCCTATTTTGCACTGATTTCTATTATAGTTCCTTTGACTGCTTACATCACATGATGACATATTATACTGAAGAGCTGCACTCACTATACTGCTAGTGAAAACACTAATGCATGTACACAGTGACTGCACCAGCAGAATAGTGAGTGCAGCTCTGGAGTATAATAGAGGATGTATCTCAGGATCAGTAATGTAATGCATGTACACAGTGACTGCACCAGCAGAATAGTGAGTGCAGCTCTGGAGTATAATAGAGGATGTATCTCAGGATCAGTACAGGATCAGTAATGTAGTGTATGTACACAGTGACTGCACCAGCAGAATAGTGAGTGCAGCTCTGGAGTATAATACAGGATGTAACTCAGGATCAGTCCAGGATCAGTAGTATAATGTACAGTGTGTACAGAAAGTATTCAGACCCTTACATTTTTCACTCCTTGTTTCATTGCAGCCATTTGGTAAATTCAAAAAAGTTCATTTTTTCTCATTAATGTACTTTCTACACGCCTTCTTGACTGAAAAAAAACAGAAATGTAGAAATTTTTGAAAATTTATTAAAAAAGAAAAACTGAAATATCACATGGTCATAAGTATTCAGACCCTTTGCTCAGACACTCATATTTAAGTCCCATGCTGTCCATTTCCTTGTGAGCCTCCTTGAGATGGTTCTACTCCTTCATTGGAGTCCAGCTGTGTTTAATTACCGTATATACTCGTGTATAAGCCGAGATTTTCAGCACCTTTTTTCGTGCTGAAAATGCCCCCTCGGCTTATACACGAGTCATGGGGCAGAAACCAGCGAGGGAGGGGATGCCGCGGCAGGAGCCGGTGGCTGTGACATCATACTCACCCCTCCCCGTGCCATCGCTGAGCGTCCCTGCAATCCTGCGTTCTCCCCGGCTTCCTGCAGCTCTCCAGCACTGAGCGGTGAGGTAATACCCGCTCATTAAGGTCATGTAATATGGACGCGACGCCACTCCCATAGGCGTGGCCTCCATATTCATGGCCTTAATGAGCGGGTATTACATCACCGCTCAGTGCTGGAGAGCTGCAGGAAGCCGGGGAGAACGCAGGATTGCAGGGACGCTCAGCGATGGCACGGGGAGGGGTGAGTATGATGGAGGAGAGGACAAGGAGCACGGAACAGGACGGGGGGGAGAACGGTGGACGGGGGAAGCATAGAGGAGGACGGGGGAAGCTGGAGCAGGACGGGGGAAGCATGGAGGAGGATGGGGGGAGAACGGAGGACGGCGGAAGCATGGAGCAGGACGGGGGGGAGATCGGTGGACGGGGGAAGCATGGAGGAGGACAATGAGCACGGAGCAGGACGGGGAGGATGGAGGGCACAGAGGAGCACTGGAGCAGGACGTGGGAGAGGATGGAGGGCACAGAGGAGCACGGAGCAGGACGGGGGGGCACAGGAGGACGGAGAAGGAATGCGGGAGCACAGCGGAGGACGGAGCAGGAGGGGGGAGTACAGAGGAGAATGGGGGAGCACAGAGCTGGATGGGGGAGCAAGGAGCAGGACGGGGGCAGCACAGAGCAGGAGGGCAGTTTATACACCCGGCTTATACACGAGTCAATAATTTTTCCCAGTTTTTTGTGGCAAAATTAGGGGGGTCGGCTTATACACGGGTCGGCTTATCACGAGTATATACGGTAAACTGATAGGACTTGATTTGTAAAGGCACATACCTGTCTATATAAGACCTCACAGCTCACAGTGCATGTCAGACCAAATGAGAATCATGAGGTCAAAGGAACCGGCCAAGGAGCTCAAAGACAAAATTATGGAAAGGCACAGATCTGGGAAGGTTACAAAAGAATTTCTGCAGTACTCAAGGTTCCCAGAGCACAGTGGCCTCCATAATCCTTAAATGGAAGAAGTTTGGGACCACTAGAAGTCTTCCTAGACATGGCCATCCAGCTAAACTGAGCAATCGTGGTAAAAGAGCCTTGGTGAGAGAGGTAAAGAAGGACCCCAAAATCACTGTGGCCGAGCTCCACAGATGCAGTAGGGTGATGGGAGAAAGTTACACAAAGTCAACTATCACTGCAGCCCTCCACCAGTCAGGCCTTTATGGCAGAGTGGCCCGACGGAAGCTTCTCCTCAGTGCCAGACATATGAAAGTCGCATACAGTTTACTAAAAAACACATGAAGGACTCCCAGACTATGAGAAATAAGCTTCTCTGGTCTGATGAGACAAAGATAGAACTTTTTGGTGATCATTCTAAGCGGTATATGTGGAAAAAAACAGACACTGCTCATCACCTGACCAATACAATCCCAACAGTGAAACATGGTGGTGGCAGCATCATGCTATGGGGGTGTTTTTTCCGCTGCCGGGACAGGAGACTGGTTGCAATTGAAGGAAACATGAAGCGGCCAAGTACAGATATATCCTGGATGAAAACCTCTTCCAGAGTGCTCTGGACCTCAGACTTGGCCTAAGGTTCACCTTCCACCAAGACAATGACCCTAAGCACACAGTTAAAATAACAAAGGAGTGGCTTCAGAACAACTCTGTGACCATTCTTGACTGGCCCAGCCAGAGCCCTGACCTAAACTCAATTGAGCATCTCTGGAGAGACCTGAAAATGGCTGTCCACCAACATTCACCATCCAACCTGACGGAACTGGGGAGGATCTGCAAGGAAGAATGGCGGAGGATCCCCAAATCCATGAGTGAAAAACTTGCTGCATCACTCCCAAGAAGACTCATGGCTGTACTAGCTCAAAAGGGTGCTTCTACTCAATACTCAGCAAAGGGTCTGAATACAAGTCAAGATGGGGTGCAGAGTGTACATTAATGAGAAAAAAATGAACTTTTTTGAATTTACCAAATGGCTGCAATGAAACAAAGAGTGAAAAATTTAAAGGGGTCTGAATACTTTCCATACCCACTGTATATACACAGTGACTGCACCATCAGAATAGTGAGTGCAGCTCAGGAGTACAATACAGGATGTAACTCAGGATCAGTACAGGATCAGTAATGTAATGTATGTACACAGTGACAGCACCAGCAGAATAGTGAGTGCAACTCTGGAGTATAATACAGGATGTAACTCAGGGTCAGTAATGTAATGTATGATTGCACCAGCAGAATAGTGAGTGCAGTTCTGGAGCATAATACAGGATGTAACTCAGGATCAGTACAAGATCAGTAATGTACACAGTGACTGCACCGGCAGAATAGTGAGCGCAGCTCTGGAGTATAATACAGGATATAACTTCATTTGTTGGGTGATTATGATCCTTTTATCAGGTCAGAATATTACAATGCTTTTCTACTATATTACTAATACACTGAATTGCAGCCTAACATATATGTACACAGTGACTCCACCAGCAGAATTGTGAGTGCAGCCCTGGGGTATAATACAGGATGTAACTCAGGCTCAGTAATGTAATGTATGTACACAGTGACTGCACCAGCAGAATAGTGAGTGCAGCTCTGGAGTATAATACAGGATGTAACTCAGGATCAGTAATGTAATGTTTGTACACAGTGACTGCACCAGCAGAATAGTGAGTGCAGCTCTGGAGTATAATACAGGATGTAACTCAGGATCAGTAATGTAATGTTTGTACACAGTGACTGCACCAGCAGAATAGTGAGTGCAGCTCTGGAGTATAATACAGGATGTAACTCAGGATCAGTAATGTAATGTTTGTACACAGTGACTGCACCAGCAGAATAGTGAGTGCAGCTCTGGAGTATAATACAGGATGTAACTCAGGATCAGTAATGTAATGTGTGTACAGTCATGGCCAAAAGTTTTAAGAATGACACAAATATTAATTTTTACAAAGTCTACTGCTTCACTTTTTCTAATGGCAATTTGCATATACTCCAGAATGTTATAAAGAGTGATCAGCTTAACAGCAATTACTTGCAAAGTCAATATTTGGCTAGAAAATGAACTTTATCCCCCAAAACACATT
The DNA here is from genome assembly GCA_033576555.1 of Oophaga sylvatica. Taxonomy (NCBI): domain Eukaryota; kingdom Metazoa; phylum Chordata; class Amphibia; order Anura; family Dendrobatidae; genus Oophaga; species Oophaga sylvatica. The sequence goes on from JARQOD010000003.1 coordinate 390,935,736, forward strand.
TCAACATCATTGCAGCCCTGCCTTAAAAGGACCAGCTAACTTCTTTTCAGTGATTGCTCTATTAACACAGGTGTGGGTGTTGATGAGGACATGGCTGGAGATCAATCTGTCATGATTAAGTAAGAATGACACCACTGGACACTTTAAAAGGAGGCTGGTGCTTGGCATCATTGTTTCTCTTCTGTTAACCATGGTTATCTCTAAAGAAACACGTGCAGTCATCATTGCAATGCACAAAAATGGCCTAACAGGGAAGAGTATCGCAGCTAGAAAGATTGCACCTCAGTCAACAATCTATCGCATCATCAAGAACTTCAAGGAGAGAGGTTCCATTGTTGCCAAAAAGGCTTCAGGGCGCCCAAGAAAGACCAGCAAGCGCCAGGACCGTCTCTTAAAAGTGTTTCAGCTGCGTGATCGGGCTACCAGCAGTGCAGAGCTTGCTCAGGAATGGCAGCAGGCAGGTGTGAGTGCATCTGCACGCACTGTGAGGCGGAGACTCTTGCAGCAAGGCCTGGTCTCAAGGAGGGCAGCAAAGAAGCCACTTCTCTCCAGAAAAAACATCATGGATAGACTGATATTCTGCAAAAGGTACAGGCAGTGGACTGCTGAGGACTGGGGTAAAGTTATTTTCTCTGATGAATCCCCTTTTCGATTGTTTGGGACATCAGGAAAACGCCTCATTCGGAGAAGACAAGGTGAGCGCTACCACCAGTCTTGTCTCATGCCAACTGTTAAGCATCCTGAAACCATTCATGTGTGGGGTTGCTTCTCAGCCAAGGGAATCGGCTCTCTCACAGTCTTGCCTAAAAACACAGCCATGAATAAAGAATGGTACCAGAATGTCCTCCAAGAGCAACTTCTCCCAACCCTCCAAGAGCATTTTGGCGATCAACAATGCCTTTTCCAGCATGATGGAGCACCTTGCCATAAAGCAAAGGTGATAACTAAATGGCTCAGGGAACAAAACATAGAGATTTTGGGTCCATGGCCTGGAAACTCCCCAGATCTTAATCCCATTGAGAACTTGTGGTCAATCATCAAGAGACGGGTGGACAAACAAAAACCTAAAAATTCTGACAAAATGAAAGCATTGATTGTGCAAGAATGGACTGCTATCAGTCAGGATTTGGTCCAGAAGTTGATTGAGAGCATGCCAGGGAGAATTGCAGAGGTCCTGAAGAAGAAGGGTCAACACTGCAAATATTGACTTGCTACATTAACTCATTCTAACTGTCAATATA